>VXAD01008591.1:785341-883939 GCA_013399195.1 Dicrurus megarhynchus
CCTGGGCGGCGGGCCGGGCCCCGGCGGCGGCCCCGAGCAGGAGGAGGATTATCGCTACGAGGTGCTGACGGCCGAGCAGATCCTGCAGCACATGGTGGAGTGCATCCGCGAGGTCAACGAGGTCATCCAGGTGCGGCCCCCCGGCACCGGGACTGGGGGGGAGAGACTGGGGAAGGGGCGTGGGGGGTGGCGGGACGGGCCAGCGGCCTCCTGAGGGGTACCGGACCCGGCCCGTCCGCGGGCCAGGGCCTCACACACCTGTCGGTACCCGACGGGGCTGGAGGGGGCTCAACTCGGCATCCCCCGACTCTGGAGGGGGGGGAGGGGAGGCGCTTCTCGATACACCCTGGGGGTGGAGGGGGCTCCTCGTCACCCCATTCTCCCGGGAGGCCCCTCGGGCCCGGCCAGGATCTCGCTTCCTGCCGTGGAAGCGTCGGGAACGAGGCCTTTGGCACTGAAAGGACTCTTCTTTCTTTGTGTGGTTGCGAGCTGGGGGCCGTAATCTATGTTTTTTCCTTTATTCTTCTCCGTCCTCATGGTGTTTGGCGGGGTGTAGCTCCTCCAGCTCCTTCGGTAACCCGCGGAGTCCATGGCAAGCCCTGGAATTCCAGGAGAGGCACCGCTCTGGTTTTGTTGCCGTCTCCCTTCCCTTACCCCCCGCCACACACAGAGGTTGAACCTTGTGTTTATTTCCAGCACCGACCAGGGAGGGGTACGAGCAATCCCTTCTCAAACGTAACTTTTTTACCCTCAGTTTTTAAGCGCGTCTCTTTAAAACTCAAATAGAGTTTGAAATAACATTTATCCTCTTTAGATCAAAGTATCTAAATCTTATCTCTTGCTTCCTGAGCTTTTGGGGAAAAAATTCAAGCCGCTGAAACGATTTAGCATCCCTTTCTAAATGTTCGTGGCAGATTTTGACTCCAGCTCACCGTCAAGTTTCTGATGCAGTTCACTTTTCTTCAGGTGATGCGTTTTCTTTAGTTCCCGTTTACTTACCATTATTCAGAGTAAATAGGAAGTGCTACCCTTTTCCAGTATACCAACATGAATAGCGTGAGAAATCTGGGGATACTAAATATTGAGGGATCCAGTGCCCAGAAAGCAGTTGTTTTGCTGGTTGTGCATATTGGTAAATCTCTTTAAACGAGATGCCTCAGTGTATGCTTTTTCTCCAACTGTCCTGTGCTCTGCAGTGGCTGTGACAGCAGCTTTAAAATGTTGCTTTATGTGCTATAAATCCCCTGTAGTTTATATGGAGTTCGATGCAAACAGCTGTAAAAGTATTTGCGTGCTAAATTAGTAAATGGCATTCCTTGAGTCAAAATGAAGTTTATAGCTTTAATGATAGCACTGGCCATGTAAAGCTGAATAAAGGAGTCTGCCCGGATTAGCTGATTACCCTGCAGTTAAAGAAGATCTTATAGTTAAACAGTGATGTTTCTTTGCTCCCAGTTATTGATCCTGGTATAGGGAGGGAAACAATTGGCGGGCAGACATGCAAACAGTTGGTAACTTCAGGTTTCTACTCTTTCAAATAGCCATTAAGGTAGTGAGTCTGTGTTTAATGACTAAGATTGCAAAAGTCATGGCCCAAACTGTTTGTATTGAACAGATTCTGACATATTCCTTATCTTTGCATAAGACAAGTGGTGGAAAAGTTGCTGCCAGTGAGAAGATGAGAGTGTTCTTGCTCCTGCATTTTCCAGACCCGACTGGTGAACTCACCTGCATGTCCTTTGTGAACTAATTTGTTAGAGAAGGTCCCGATTGGTGGTCTGAGCGGATTTGCCCCCCTCTTACGCTGCCTGTGAAGCTGTTTGACTTGTGTGCTCGACCTGTGAGTTGCAGAACTAGTGCAGAGAAATGGATTTAGGTGACGAGCCCCTTGTTCTGCCCCTGTCCCCTGGGTGGCAGCGGGAGGCCTGACCCTGTGCTGGGCTCTGCAGAACCACCCCCCAGACCCTCCTGTGGCTGCTCTCATGCTCCAGTTGCTGCCTGGGGTTTGCAGTAGTTCCTCCTGGTTTAGCAGAGCAGGGTGCACAAAGCCAGTCTGTTCAGAATGTCATGGGTAAACCTGGGACCCAAAACCAGCTTAGGGCCTGAAATGCATCAGAAGAGGGTAGAAAAACACTCAGTTGCCATGGATGGCTGTTAAATGCCAGATTCCTATCATCAATTTTCTGGGCTGTTCTAGGGTGAGTGGCCTGACTTCAGCTGATGCTTCAGGATTTGCTCATCCCCACTCCTGTGGCCGCTGGTGAAGTCTTCCAGCGCTCTATTCTGTTTATTTCCTTGTGTTTGGCGCCCAACCAGGATTGCTGCTGCTGCTTTTCTGGTTCAGTAAACCTTTTCTGGAGTCACATTGGCTCGGGATCCTGCTGCGGATCCTCGGTTGCTGAGCCGTGATTCACTTGTTCCAGTCAAGTACTGGATGGCTTCGGTCCCTGTGTGTCTGCCGTGGGTTCTTGGTAGCAAGTAGTGATGGTTGTGGTTACATTTTTGAGTGCTTTGAACTTACTTGTTCAAGGGAGGATGTAATGTACAGCCTGAAAACTTCAGCTGTAGGTCTTGTGCTCTCTAATGAGTGATTTTTTTGATGATCAAGTGCAAGGTATAAATGGGATTTTGTTTTGCAGCTGTAACAAAAGGAAAATGGAACAGGGAGCCACAGAGTATTTGCAAGGAAGTATCTGAGCCATGGCAGGTGTAGCTCTATATTAAAACACTCAATTCGAGCAGTTATTAGCTGACAGGGCTATAGTTGAAGTGACTAAATTAAATTTATTCTCCCATCCATTTGGTCATTTCCAAATACAAGCTGTGTAGGAAAAACCATGAACTTTTCTGGGCAGGGATTTATCTGATGGAGACTTTGCAGAAGTGGGAGCTAACTTGTGGCTAAGTTGCTGCTCACAGAGCCTGTGGTTCACCCCATAGCGTGGAATGGGCTCTTGGAGACATCTGCGCAGTGCTAAACTCTGCTATCACTTGGCCTCCCTAAGACCACTGAGCCTACAGTGAACCAGGCAGGTTTCAGAATGTCTCAAATATTCAGAATATTTTACACTTGCTCTTTCTTGTCTGAGCATAAGCAGGATTTCAGGTGTTTAATGGTGGTTTTTGCACAGTATTTGGCACTTATGCTCATAATCTGATTTGTCTCTGTGTGTCGCATGACGAGAATTCCCCTTGCTCTCTGAATGCAAAAATAGGGATATGAATAACCCCTTAACCTTGTGCTGTTGGTTGGCTGAGACTTGTAAACCTCAGAGTATTCCTCCCATCCTCTCCCTGTGATTAGGCAGAGCAGAGAGATGTTTGCCATGGTATTTGGAATTTTAGTTGTCTAAGTAAACAGGCGAATTTCTGGTGGTTTTCCAGCCACTGGCAGAATAACTTAGCAAAGGACTGTAAAAACCTAGACATAGAGGTGCTGTGGAACAAAAGGCTTCCTCCTCCCAAAGGCATTTTCCCACAGTTGAATGTCTTCCCCATATTCTTCCTCTCTGGACTTTCGTCCAAATAATCCACTGCCACTTCTTTTGGTTTTTTTTAATATCAGATTGCTATTTCCATTTTTGCTCTAGATTTTTTCTGAAAATAAACTTGAAAAATGTTTAGAATTGCATATTTATTTCTGCTCTGAGTAGAGCACATGATGTGTCTCTGTAGCCTGGCTTGGCCCAGTGTTCTCCTTGCCTTGTTGCAACCTTGTGTAATTCCAGTACTTCCAGGTTGAATTAATTCCCCCTTTTTGCCTGCCTTTTTCTGGAGCATTCCAATGACATTGTGATGTCACCGACCATATTCATTCTTCCTGGACTTTGTAATGGTGAGGTGTTGAAAATACTGGGGCGAAGCTCTGAGGTGGCACAAAAAGGAGCTGAGCCTCTTGTTTTCTTTCCCCACCCCACAGGAGGGATCAGGATCCTGGATGTGGCTGGGTTTTGTACCTGACCTGCTGTGTGATTGTGAGCATGTTGAGCTTCAAACCTGAGCTTTCTCTGGAAGGATGTGGCATTACTGGATCCAACAAAACTTAGTCTATCTCAAAAATACCTTTTCTTTTGATTAAAGGCTTTGAATTAGATTTTTTAGAGCAGACCAGGTCAGGTGTAACATCAGAGCATTTGCAGCAAGTACAGGTTTCTCATTTACATGATGGAGCTGGGTAACTTCTTTAAAAGCAAGGTTAGGTCCTTGCTGGTAGAAGCTTTGCCATTAAAATAAGCCCAAACCCCAGGCCACTCCGAAGTTAAAAACCCATGTTTGTTGAGGAATGGCTTTTCCCAGAGGCCCCTGGAGTTCCACAGCCCTGGTTAAATAGAGCTCTGTCACGGCAAGTGCAAGCCCATTGTTACAGGAGGGGTCTTGTTAAACAGTGGCTTCACTTGTTTGGACAAAACATCCCGATTTCCAGGCGGAACTTAGGAAATCTTCCCAGTACTGGTGTAATTCAGCATACTGTGGGCAGTACATTCCAAAGGTATTGTCCAAAACAGGGATGACTTGCCAGTGAGCAACAGGAATTGCTGCTTGTTGCTCAGGGTCGTGCTTAAAACTATATTTAATGCTAGAGATGACATCTTGGAAGTTCAGAGTGCTTGGAGCTGCCTGACAAGCATTAGGTGGGAGTCTGTGGGTGGAAGCACTCGAGGCTGGTGCTGCTTCCATCTGGGTCCGCTCGCAGCAAGAGGTGCATTTGCAAACCTCCTTGTGTGGTTACTTATTTGATAATAAAATTCATGTCGGGTCTAAATGTTATGATGCTGGGAGGAAATGCTTTGTTAAACCCCATGTTTGTCACGTGGTGTTTATAAGGTGTTTCATTATAGTAGGAATGCATTTAATATTTCCAAGGAATGGAATAAACTTCATTGTGACAAAGCATTCCTGGAATCTTGTATAAGCAATCACTCAAAAACTTTTGGAAATGACATGGTGTCTGTTCCTGACTGCCAAGACATGTAATTCTAATAGATTTTTTAAAATATTACTTTAAATTTCAGCATTACCAGGTAGAAAAGTCTTGTTAAGTCTCCAGAAAAATTTCAACTTCCTACTTAAATATGGCCCGTTTGCTTTGTGCTTTATGTTTCTGTTAGGCCAAATGCAAATCTCACAGTTGGCCACGTGTGAAAACATTTGATGCTGGTTGCTTTTGTCTCAACATAATTTTAACAAAATCACAGCAAGGCAGCCTTTTTCTCAGGGGCCTTCGGGTGCAGATGGGGACTGGCATGTAATGGGATGTTTTCAAAGTGAAACTGAAAACACTTGTTGTTTTTTAGCTAAACGTTTGTTTCTGGAAAGCTAAAATTAAATAGTAAATACAGTTGTTGCTGTTCCCTGTGGGTTTAATTTCAGTGAGCAGGACCATTCCTGCTATGCAAAGTAGAAGGGTTGTTTCTGCTATAAATTGGAAGCTGTGCCACGGAGAAGTCAGAGTTGAGACTGCAGTTGATGCGAAACGAGAGCTATTTCTGGGTGTTGAAGCATCATTAAAAATGAAAACACGGGTTCCCCTTTTATACTTGTCCCAAGCTGTGACCCCTTAGTTTTAACCTTGCACGAGTTCAAGTCCCTAATAGCAAATAAACCCCAAAGCTCCAATGCCCTTTGGAAATGTAGGGCAGTCCTGTGTCTTTGGCACCTGTTGAATAGTTTTCAGTTTTCTATTTTGAAACTAATTTCTTTTCCCCTTTACTCCATGAATGAGACAAACAAGAATGTGGTTCTGCTGTTAGCGTCAGACAGTGTGATAGTTGAAGGAAGTGATGGTTGAGATCTCCACACTGTGCTTGTTTTAACAGTGAGTCAAGGTTTTCATCCAGAATTTCTTTGTAGGAGCCTTTTTTTTTCTGGAGAAGGTAGCAACTCATTCCTCTGCTTAGGGAAGCTGGTTAATGAGTCTGGAATTTGTCAGTAGCTGTGAAGGCTGGAAGTCCTTTCCACATAGCTCAGTCCTGAACTCACCTGTTCAGGGTCCTCCAGATTTCTGGTACTTCTGGAATTATGGGGATCTGAGTATTGTAAGTGATGTTTTCTCTTCGTGGCTGGCTACGCTGGATCCCTGACAGCCACAAAGGATGTTTGAAGGCTTTTGGGTGCATACAAGCACATAAAGCTGCTGAATTTCATCAAGTCTTTTAGTAGCTGCAGCAACTGCAAGGAAATTGCAGCCTCGTTTGTTGTAAAACACCTTGTGAGGGTTCGTAGTTGCTCAGTAATGCCAAATGGTGCATTTGAGCACAGCCCGGAATACAGATGCCTGAGGTTTGGGAGAGGGCTGCTGGCTCTGTGTGGGATGTTGGTGCGGGAGTCTCTGAGGGGATGAGGCAGTCAGCTGGAGAAAAATCATTAGTAATTTGATAATGAAAATGCTGATAATATATAAGTATCTTCACCATCATCTATCTCGCATGTTTGGTATTGGGAGCGTTGGAAACCCTGAGCTTGGCCTGTATAGAATTCCTTACCTGGCTCTTAGCTTTTGATCTTGAGCTGTGATGGAAACACTGTTTAAATAAATGCTTTGAGAACTGCCACCCAAGGCTTCCCTCAGTCGTTGTTTCAGGTGTAACTGAGTTTATACTTCACAAGTCTGTGCCTTTCCTGAATTTGGAGTGCCTGTGTAAGTGCAGAGGCTCTTGCAGGAGCGATCCCTTGTTTACGTGGTGTAGCAATGCCAGGTTGTTGTTTCTGGTACTCAGAGCAGCTCACTGTCGTGAGGGTTTGAACCACTATATATACAGCACTCAAACAGAACTGTCGGCATTGAGTCTTTTCCTTGTTTTTAGAGACTGAGAACTTTTTCCACATGTTGGGAATTGTTTCAGATCCAAAACCTGACGTAGATAGCTTTCGGCAGCATCAAAGTCACTTGGAAGAAGTGAGTAAGCCCTTGTGAAAATGTCTTGGATGGTTGTGGTGCATTTTGGCATTGCCAGCCGTCTTGCCTTGAGTTTTGGGCAACTTTTGGGAGCTGATGGAGCACAAAGCTGGTAGGCATTGCCACTGCCTCGTAAAAAGGGAGAAACAAAGAACCGCCTTTGTAGGGACACGTGTCCTCCCTTGGTGTCCTCCCTCTGGAGAAGCATGGAGCCCAGACAGCTGGAGAGGAGCGCACAGTTTCTCCATGGCCGTGTTACGGTGCCTGTCCTTGTTGCCAGGCTCCGGCACATCTGTGTGAGGCAAAGGGGTTGTGGTCCTCTGCGGATGTATTTGGGAGCGGAGCCAGATACAGTGGCTGGGGACAGGGCAGTAACTGAGAACCCTGTGAGCAGCTGGCTCTTGGCTCTAATCTGGTAGTAATTGAGTGTACAACCTACCTAAAACTGGGCTTCTTGGTCTTCTGGTGGTTTCCACTGGTGCCCACTTACTGATGTTGGCACATTAAGACCCTTCTTCCCAGTCTTTCTAAAACATTCCTGGTTTTGTATCTTCCTTGGTTAAAAACTTATATCCTAGAGCACCATGTGGCACCTCTTGTTTCCAGGGACAAGCAGTGCAGGGATCATGTCTTGGCCATCTGCTTCAAAATTAGGTCTTGTGGGAGAGTACTTGCGTCTGAAACATGAAGGTGTGAAAGGCTTCCTGGTCTGAGGGGAGGGACTCTCCGTGTACTATGACACCACAAATAGGCTTTTTCATGTGCATTTTAATTCACAACAGATGAAGCTTTCATTGCTTTGTGATTTGAAGAATTTGGGAGCTGGAGGGAGATAATCCCAATGTTTGAAATTAAAAGCTTGGATATTTGCTTATTTCCTTTGCAGCCCTTTAGAAAAATTGTCTGTGATTGTTACAGTAATTTCACCAGATGAGGGATGCAGACTCTAAACTCTGTTTGCTAGCAGATAATCAGGATAGAGTAGGAGTTCCTGCTCAAAAGGATTCTACATGGGCACAGTTAAAGTCTTCTCAAGGTGGAGAACACACAGCAAAAACTTAGTAGTACCAGAAGAATCTGTATAATTGCACTTGAAAGTAGTCAAATGACAAAATAACTGGCTTCTTTGGGTGTTAGTTCAAAGATTTTCTTTTTAAACTAATATTTGCTGTTCCTATTAAGGAGACAGCCTGAAGAGACTTCTTCCAAGGTAAAGAAATGAAAACTTGAAGCGGTTCTGAAGGTTCCCACTTCCTGTCTGGTATCAGTGACTGGGTCAGCCTCTGAAGGAGTGTGTCGGGTGCTGCCCTGCAAAGGATGTTTTTTTGCTGTTTTCTTCAGTAAAACTCTTCCAGAGCCACAGATGAAGGAGCTGGTATTTGACCAACAAACACCCTTGTGTAAAAATCCCAGCAGGACATGGCTGTTTTTACTGTCCTGTGCTGCTTTGATGTGTGCGTGGACCTGGTGCTGTAGTGCCAGTGCAGTGCTTCGCTCTGGGTCACTTCTTTGGGGTTTGCCTTTGGTTTTCTTAGTTGGGGCACTTGGGATGGGCTTGGTTGGCTTGAAACACCAGCACACTCGAACCATTCTGATGTTTGAGTGTCTGACATTCAGCCCCGGTGGTGCTTTTTGGGATATACAGACATGTGCACCCACAACAGAGCCGTGGTTGTGTGGATATTGCTCTTGGGCAGTTCCCATTCCCTGATTGCCTGGATACAGCTGTTTGCAGAGTCTCAGAATGCAGGGGATCAGGGAACTCTCCAGTTAAGTGTCTCCTCTCTGCTCTTCTTGCTCAGCCCTCTGACCCCACGAACAGATGCTTTGCTCCAGTTGCCAGAAGTGATGGTGTTTGAATTCTTAGTTCTGTCAGCAAAACAAATGAATGTGCATCCACGCCTCAACATTTCTGTGGCCTGTTTTGTGTGCCCATCTAGTTAGAGGTGCATATTTAACTTTGGAAAGAGCTCTGGAGAGTTTTTCAAAATTTTGATCCCCTCTGCAGCTGGTAACTTCGGGCTTGGTGTGTTCTTGTGCAGCAAAACGCGAATGCAGTCAGCATTCCTTTGTCTGGTAGGTAGAAGTGTGGAGAGGGATTAGAGGAAGCCAGGAGGACTCACATGAATAAACAGTCTCCCTTGCAATGAGCTTTCCTGTGTGGGAAGAAAAACTTAAGACTAAGTTAACTCCTAGTAATCTTCATCCTAGTCATGTAGGATCTGAGAAATAGGGAGTGAAAGGAATGGTGTGGAAAGAAGAATGTGGGAGAACCATGTCTTGAGGTTGGATTCCAGAGCAGGAGCTTGGAAGTGACAGAGCTTTATTGACCAATGTGTATTAAAATTTGGCCGAACAGCAGCTTTTTAATAAAAAGGGAGGAAGAGCAACATTCCAACTCTTAGTTAGCAGCATTATTTTTCTTCTTGGAGCAAGAGTGTAAAGTGGAAGGTCCTTGGAGTAAAATCTCACCTAGTATGCATAGAGGAAAATAATTATAACACAAAATAAAAATTCAATTAAAAAATTAACAATTTCTGTACACTATAAAGATCTGATGAAATGGTGTGTCAGATGTCTTTGTTTTGATAGTTTGTAATACTTCTGCAATGACTGAAAGGCCATCCGAGCAAATTGAGGTGATACTTTTTGATTTATACACATTTTGGATATGCATTAGCTTGTTCTGTAATAACCAGTCTCTTTAATTTATGTGGTAATATGACATGCTTGAAATATCCATATTTGTGTTGTTAATAGAGCTGAAATTGATGCTTGAAAATGTGCACTAAACCATTTCTGGCTGGGATGACAACTTCTAGGAGGGGAACAGTGCAAGGACTTGGAGTTCTCTTTAGGGATGATGGATAGTGAAACTCTCTGGAGGGAGGGTGTTTGGGATCTGTGTCACTCTCATGTGCCGTGGTGTAATTCCCTGCTGTCCCTTGCCAGGGTGTCTCTGCAGGCAGCACTGGGATTTGGAGGAGGCTGGGTGCCAGCCTGTTCAGTGCACTCAATTATTCACCAGTCATTAGTGTAATTATTCCTCTTGCTGCCCTGCACAGCAGTTACAAGGCAAGGGCTGATTAGGTGGGTTTTTCCTCTTGCAGAAGCCCAGTGTCTTGATGACGGTAATATTTTAATGGGAGAGGAACAAGGGATATCCTTGTCAGCTAGTGCACAGTCCATCAAATACAAAATTGCACATCCAGGTTTGTTTCCCATTCCCTACCAAAAGGGAGTAGAGATAGGGAATCTGCACTTACTTGCTGGTTTGACTCAACAGATGTAGAAACACTTCTGATTAAATGAGTGCAAGTCTGTGTAGAGGCAAGTCTTCAAAGCCCTTAAATGAGAAAATGGTGAAAACACTGGAAGTTTCCTGTTCTCCCCCACTGCTGTATGACTTGTGTTCTGCTATTTCTGTATCAGATCCCACCAGACTATTTCCTCTTAACTCGAGGGAGCTCAGGTAGCTGGTTAAAAATACCTGCAGCAATTAGAGACTGCAGTTAGACTTTGAGGTATATCTTGTTGGGAACAAGAGCGAACAAGCGATTGCTAAACTCCTTATGCCTCCAGAATATCCTTTCTTCAAAGGTGGCTTCTGCAGAGCCCTCGGAGGAAAAAGTTTTGGGGTGTAAACAGCAAAATTACTTCTTGTAGCGGAAATCCCGGCTTATAAAATAACGTGTTGCCAGGGCTGTGTTTTGTTGGCTGTAAAACTAAGTAAGAATAAATGAGTAGAGTGTGGTAAATAAACTGCGAAGTCATCATTAAAAAATGATCCAAGCTAGAAGAGGCTTGTTGGGAAAAGGGTGCTGGCAGGTTTTCCAAGTGCAGATGCAGGTTGTGCCAGCAGAACAAAGTGCTTTTGCAGGTAAAGCTGCTTTTTGCAGGGAAGCGGTACAAGCCACAACCACATCTGCGCTGGGGCTGCTGCCAGCGTCAAGATGCTGCCAAAGATTACATCCCCAAGCCACTGCTGCATTGGCAGTGGTTTCCTGGGCCTAAAGAGTTTCTTAAGATGGCTAAATTTTTTTTTTCCTTGACTGAGAGCTGTAGACTGAGGCATAGGCATCACCAGAATGGATTTCCTGCTTCTTTGTGGGTGACACTGGGTGTTAAAAACATATTTTGCCTGTGATGGAGCGATGAAATCACCCTAAGGAATGTGTTTTTTTCTTTCCTAAAATACTGTGGAGTGTGGTGATGCTTCACTGAGATGGGAAAACTTCCTCTTTGCCCAAGTGAGGAGGGAGTGGATCATAAACATGTTCCCTTGAAGAAGGGACAAAATCAGAAGCAATGAGGGACAGAGAATTGAAGAAAAGTACCAAGTGCGCACTGCACTGGGGCCTGGAGGAGATAGACAAGATAGAAGAATGTTAAGGATTTTTTTTTTTCCCAAAATGCTCATGTAAATTGCCCCTGGCTAAAAATTCTTGTGCCAAGCCCATGTCTCTCATCAGTCACGCTGTCGCTGAAGGGGTTAACACTTGTATGCCACCAGTGACTATGTATCCAAATATTTTTGAAGTAACCTGGCCAGTGCCATGAGAGAAGTTATTCATTGGGATGGCTTTTGTTTACTTACCATGGTAGGTCTTTAACTTGCAGGGGTTTGTGGGTGCCACCTCATTGTGCTCATGGAAGCAGTTATCATCCTTTACCATTTTCTTCTTCCTGTCTGTATATTGGTTGGAAAATGTTAATTATAGTGTTCTGAACTGGAAGTCAGGATTCAGGACAGGCTGCACAGGCATGTTCCTGTGAGATTTTTGTGTAGTGAGTTATTTCCCCAAGTACCTGTGAGTCTGAGGACTCTAATTTCTGGGGATAAAGCTCTGTTCGCAGACAGTTATCATGTGATTTTTAGGAATCAACAGTGCTTGTCTTGAGGTGATACAGAGTTTGGCTGGATTATATCTTCAATGTTAAACAGCTCGTGTCTTTGTGCCCAAGCACCCTGTGATAGGTGTTCTCCAGCAGTGCCCAGTAACAAAAGCAGGTGGGAGGTAGATCACCCAAAACCTGAGACTTAACCAGCAGTGTTTGAGAGACACCTTCATGCCGAACATACTTGGGGGCTGATCCTCTGCTTGCACACTGTCTAAAGAGGGGACACCCTTAAATCATCTTCCAGAAGGACAATTTGAGAGCCCTTTGCTGAGACCTTATAAAAGTTAACCCAGAAAATCAATTAGTTGTTTTCAAGGCACATGTTTGAGCCTGCAGAGAGACCTGCTGTGGAAAGGGTCTGTGGAAAAAAATGCACAAGTTATTGGGAATTTCCCTTTCCCAGTATAACTGTGAATGCTGAGTAATAGAAAAATACCTTCATCCTCCCAGAGTTTGTCTGATTTCTTCTAAACATTTCAAGTATGCCCTGGTACCATTATTTCTTCAAGTTGCTTCTGATACTTCTTCCACTGATCTGCTCATAGCAGCCTCCTAACACTGCCCTGGACTGGTCGGTGCCTTTGAATTTGCTTAAAGCAGCAAAAGCAAAGTTCTGTTGTCCTTAAAGGTGTGCAAAATCCATGAGGTGCTGGGTACTGTTAACTGGGAAATCATTCACTGGCCAGAGCTGGGGTGCCTGTTCCTTACGCTGCATGAGCTGCTGGAAGCAGGAGTCAGCAGAGCCAGCAGTTTTCCTCCCTGGTGTGGAGGAACAGAGCCAGTCTCCTACAGATTTATAAATCCCAGGATGCGGGTACAGCCCTTTGGGTGCCTCTGGCTCTGGGCCAGACCCTGGCAGTGCACAATGCAGTGAAAGAGCCGAGTCAATGTACCAGTACATATTGGAGTGAGGGAAAAGAGCAGGGAGAGCTTTTCTGAGACTCCAGAAGACTGCTACAAAATGATTTGAAGGAAGAAAGTAGATGTACAGTTCATCTTTCAGCTTTATTCCTTTAACATCCATTTCTGCCTGCAAACATGGCAGTTTCTGGAGCTCACATCAGCAGACCTGTACTTTCCCAGAAATACACGGTTCATTCAGGAGCTGAGTGACTGAAGACAGCATTCCCATGAAACCCAAATGTGGTGCTTTGGGTTGTTTCCTTTTATCAGCTTGATGGGTAGCTGACCTGACATATGCCACTTCCAGTCTTTCCAACATTGACTAATAAAAGACCTTAAAAAAAAGTGTATTTCTGTCAGCCTCACGTGGTTACTTTGAGAACACTTGGTAGTAGTTATTGGCAGTTTACTATCAAAATTTGATATTTGGTAGCCCAGGTGAGTACAGCCCCCAGACACTCGGGTGAAGAGGGTGAGGGCCTGGTCTTTGTAGCTGGTGGGATAACGGAGAAAAAAAGTGGGACCTTTGGCTGTACCTGGCATCAAAGTATGTCCCAATATGCTTTACAGTCTTTGGGACAAAAAGATTTGGGGGTCTGTTGATATGGGAAGACCCAGCTTTAACATGCCTGACACATGGCTCTTGGCAGACTGAGACAAACAGATTTCTTGGAAGCAAGTCCCTGTTGTCCAGGTCGTGCCAGCTCAGCTGTCTGGTGACACAGTGATCCTGTCTGTGTTAAAATAAATCAGCGACCCCCTTCACCCAGTTGGTTCCTATGTCTGGTCACTCCTGTTCCCATCACTGACTGGCCGGTGGGAAGTCCAGGAGCCAGTGCTTGTGTGAGCTTGTGTTGCTGCTGAATAAATGTTTTCTGAGCTGGTCTGGTCTTGCCCAGTTACTGCCCTATTTCTGATTAAAATCATAATCCAAGTAGCTGTCACTTCATCTCATAGGCAAAAATAGAGCTGGTGCACAGCTAAACTGTTCTCAGTGTCTAGAGTCTTCCTTGGCCTCTCTGGAATCTTGTGCAGGGGGAGAAATTTCTGACCTATGCTCTTGGGCCAAGCCATGGTGTTTTGGTACTTTTTGCCAGTCGCTTCCTTCATTCAGTATCGTTTCTTTCTGTGGAAAAACATGCTTTTGCTTTCCTCTTGAAGCAACACAGTGT
The DNA here is from genome assembly GCA_013399195.1 of Dicrurus megarhynchus. Taxonomy (NCBI): domain Eukaryota; kingdom Metazoa; phylum Chordata; class Aves; order Passeriformes; family Dicruridae; genus Dicrurus; species Dicrurus megarhynchus. The sequence goes on from VXAD01008591.1 coordinate 799,214, forward strand.
ATTTTATTCAAGCCAGGCATTGTTATATTGGTCTGAGATAAGAATTGAAACTGCCCCCATGTGTAGTCTTCCAGAGACTGTGTAGAACTGAAAGTATCTAATGATGTTCTTTCTGCCTTAGGAATGCTTGTGATCTGGGGAAAACCCACCTTTTTCTGTCTGATGGTGCTGGATACATTTGTGATCCATATATGAGATCAGTGCAGTAACTGTGTGGTGGGTCCAAACTGAAGTGTGGTGGGGTGAGAATTTCAATAGGATTGGGGTCATGTTGGATAGAACAGGAAAAATGGAGCCTGGAGGTCTGGAAGAGCAGTGGTATCAAGAGGGAAGGGGGCTCAGATGTGCGTTGTGGACACTGGCTGTGGGAGCGGTGTTCTGTTGACAAGCAGGGAAGGTGATCCTGTGTCATTTGTGATGGGGACACAGAGGTCTGTCATTGATTTCCTAGATATCCATTTCTATTTCGTGGACTCTCATCCTTTCAGAGCAAGTCTGTAGCACTGGATGTTGACTGAAGGTTTGACTCGAAGGGGAAATTGGTGATTACCAGGGACTTGGAGTTTACCTGGATGAACCCACAGGCCCTTTACATCCATGGTGGCCAAAACTTGTTCTCACCTTGTGCCCAGCCTGGCTGCAGCACTGGGGGCTGTTTGCTCCCTCCACAGCGGGAGGGGAGATACTACAGAGCTGCTGAAATAGTAAACTGGAAGAATTATATGGAAATGGTGCCATCACCTTCTCCTACTCTTTTAAGGCAAGTCTTTGCAAATCCTTGAGTGGGAGGCACTAGATTGAATAAAGCCGTTGTGCAGCGTACTCCAGCACCCATGTGCTCCCACTCTGGTGCTCAGCACGGCAGCTGCAGTCGCTCAGTGGAGACTCTGGAAACCAGAGCTGGGGCTTGTGTTGCCTACCCAGCTTTGCTGAGCTTCTGTTCATATATTGGGATTTCTTGTGCTGGGAGACACCAGGAAGAGAGAAATCCTTTGAGTGATAACTGCTGTTGGGGGCAGTAAAACATCAGCTGAGGACCTGTGGGTCATTCCTCTTTAAAGGATGGACTTTATACTCCAGAACTATAGCAAAAGGAAGTAGAAACCAAAGTGTTCTTCAGTTTAAATTTATAAAATAAGGGTTAACATCTCTCTGTGTCCTGCCATCAAACCCTAGCTCTTCTGCTATGGAAGCGAGCATAGCTGAAATGCTGGGAGAGGCCTTCCCTGGTCGTTTTTAATTTGTGTTGGGTTGGTGGTGGAGCTTCTGCAGTCTTCTGAGAGCAGCAGGGCAAATCCATGCCATCTTCTTTTATTTAGAAGTATTACAGTGTGAATTCAGTTTTTGCATTTCCAAATCTGCTAATTCATCCTGGAATTGTTGCTTTAGTGGTTTTTTTTTTTTTTTTTAAAGCTCTGTTAGACAATGGCTCTTCGTTGCAGCTCCTAATCATTAACCTGAAAGCTTTCCAAAAGGCTCTGAGAAAATGTAAAGCAGCTGACTGCTTCATTTCTGTCTCTTGAACCAATTAACTGAAGTAATAGAGTTTTCGCCAAAGTTGCTTTTTATTATCTTCCCCTGCTAGAAGAACGTGTGTGCATCAGAGCTGGAAACAGTCAGTAAAGTGCAGGTAAGTTACTACAAACTGAGATCATCAGATCAAGCTGCCATTTGGTGCCATCACGTAATGGTACTAATTCAGTAACTCTGTAAAACTTAATTTTCAGAATTAGGAGATGATGTGTGAAGGGAAGTTAATGAGATGAAGAAAGATGTAGGGAGCTAAGGAGATGATCAGTGTCGAAGTCAAAGGCTCTGTATGTGTTAATGGGGAGTTACAGGGAGGTGGCACATGCCAGATGGAGGACAGCAGATGACAACAGTCACAGGGAGTAGCCTGGCTTCTTGTGAAGTTGTTCTAAAATGGCAGGAAACTGGTACATTTTCAGGTGGTTTAGAGTTCTAACTCAATCTTCTAATATGGCTTCAGTAGTATGTAAGATGCGAGGAGCATTCTCTCAATGGGGTACAGAGAATGAGCAGTACCAATGTTGTTATTATCTCTAATGGGAAGATGAGAAGTATCTGAGATCCACCAGCGTGTTGTGCTGTCCCTGTGAACCCTGAGATGGCAATGGCAGAAATGTCCTGTGGTGTGATTCTCTCCCAGACCCCAGGGGATGGCAGAGGGAAAGAGCACGGATGGGTTGGCAGATTGATCTGTTTAGCTGCTGTCCTCTTCTCACAGCAGCCCTCTCATGTTCTGGCTGTAATCGAGCCAGGGAATATTAGATTACACGGAAGTTTTCCAGCAGCTTCTCGGAGTGCTCAGTTGGTGGTGGTTAAAAACTAGCAAGTTTGAGATCATGTCCTGGAAGTACTCAACACTTGGATCTCATCTTCTGTGCTGGCTTCCTGGGAATTTTATTAAGCTGCTAGAAATGAGGTTTTGTGCTTGTAAGATTTCCTGTAATTGTCTCCTGGAAGAATGGATGTGAATGGATCTCCATAAATGAGGGTCACTCAGTGCAGTTGCAGAACAGTGCAAACCTTCTGCTGACAGTTGTACTGTGATGTGCTTTAGCAGGTTAAAAGCTGATTTAAGAAACTTTCTAACTGTTTCTTTGTATCTGAGATAATCTGTATGGGGCTGGGAGAGGTGCAGGTGAAGAGCAGAGGGTTCAGGTGGAGCAGATACCAGGTTATTGCAGAATTTTGGGCTGGTGCCCCTTGGTTATTACGTGATGAAGCAGCTCTTTGGTGCCTGGTGTGTGGTGTTGGTCACAGTCTCTCCTGATGGGGTTGCTCTTCCTCTCCCTGCTGCTGTAAAACGTGACCTGTGGGTTATTTATCAGCACTTCTCCCATGGCACGGTGTGCACGTGATGAGCCTTGGAGATGCTGGGCAGCGGGCATTTCCACTCGGTGCTCTACTGTTGCAAACCCTGGGGGTTTGGCTGGTTAAATATTTACAGTGGTGGTGTGACGGCTGTCCCTAGGTGCCACTTCACTGGAGCAGATGTTTGTGCTGCTTGGCTTCAGACCAGCATTAGCTTGTGATGGCTCTTTGCTCCTCCACCGAGCCAAACCCTCAGTCTTGTTGGCTGATGTGAAACCATTGGTTTCCTTCTGCTGGGGAATGTAGACCCAGTCTTGTGTCCCCATGGAATACAGCAGTGGACACTGCTGAGGTTCAAACCCTGTACAGAGTTCTGAGGCTTGGGCAAAGCCAGGGTTTCTGGAGCATCTGCTTGGATTCACAAGTGCAAAGCACTTGTGTAGAAAACCCAACTGGAAGCAGCGTCAAGCCCTTATTGCTGTAAAAGCCTCTGTTACTGGGATGGAGATGCAGCAGTTGGGATGAAAACTGTTGGAATGCAGAAGCTGCCATGGGTAGAAAACAAAACCAGCTATGGCATGGAAAGAAAACAAAGAATTTATCAATATTGTGTCTCCAGGAGGTGGGAAAGGATTTTGCTGGAGAACTGAGCTAAAGTTGTTCTTAAATGATTTTTATTTGCAGTAAATGCTGAAACTGAACCAGGAGCTGACTCCCAGCATGTGAGGAGAAGCCAATGTGCTTTTCTTGGTAATAACATCAGGAATTAACCATGCAGCTTGTCTTGATCGATGGAAAACATGAATGGATCAAGTGCTCCCAACTGTCATTCAGCAAATTGTGCTGCTTGGAAATTCTGATTCAAGCTAATGTTCTAATAATATTTAATTTATAATTCATTTATGCATTTAAGTGCATCCAGATTCTTCCTTCCGATTCATACTTTCTTATTTTGACAGCAGAAAGAATTCTCTTATCACTGATGAAGCTTCCAGTTGAATTAAATTCTATTAAATTAAGGAGTTTTATTTGAATTAATAATGCTTCTTTGGTGAAGTCCAGACCTTTGTAGGGCTTCCTATTGCTGTATCTCCTACTTGCATTGGTGTGCTGGAGCATGGCAACATAGATAAGGACAGTAAATGTAAATACCTCCAGTAAAAAGCTGTGGTGGAGTGGAATTTGTTTGAAGCATATGTGGCACTTGGTTGCTTTGTTATCCCCCCCTCTCCAAAAAAAAAAATCTCTGCTGAAGGACTGAGGGTGTTTCTCTCTGAGCAGAGCTTTATTCAGAGTGTTTTGTTAGGGAATCTTTTGAAGTGCCTGGAGAATTTCGACAAAATGGCTGCTTTCCTCGGGTTTGTTCCTATCTGGATATCAACAGGCTTGCTGCCCTCGGCTCCAGGCAATCCGCCTTGGCTCCGACATGTAAAATTTAATAGGAGGCTGCTGTAAGTGAGATCTGCTGTTTCAGCTTTCATCAGACCACGTTTGGAGGAGAACGTGTCGGCTGTTCCCTTGCTCACCGTCCGTCCCTGGCTGCTTTCTGTAGGAAAATTCATCTTTGTAAACAGAAAATAGCTTTAGTAGGAGCACGCTCTCGCAGCCTCGGGAGTAATCCCGTCTGAGCGGCAGCAGAGCCTGCTCATAACTAATCTGCATGGTGTCAGTCGTAGGAAATAATCCTGTACCAAATGAGGAGGCAGAACAGAGCCTGTGAATTCCCAGTGCTGTGCAACCCAGTATTTGGATATTCCATTAATTTTTGCAGCATGAGTGTCCACAGCGATGGCTGAGGATTGGTAAAGGCTGGAGTAGAACTGGTGTTGAAATACCACGTCATTTTGGTGGTTTTGTAACCCTGTGTGCCCAAGGTACAGGACACAGCTCTCACTGGGGTGGGTGCTGTGGTTGACTCCTCCAGCACTGCTCCGGAATAATTGTGAGGGAAGTGTGTGCATGTGAGCTATTCCCATGGAACAGCTGTTCCATGATGGTGTGCCTGGTCTTAGCTTGGAACAATCAATCCTTCATGCCAGAACTTCTGGCATTTGTATTTAACTCTGGTTCGCCCCTTAGCTGCCTCCCTCCCAGTCTTCTGTGCTCCCCGTGCGCTGCCAGCTCAGATTGGATCCCTGTCCAGGGATGAGCAAGGGCAGGGCTGTGTTAATCCTTGCCTTCTGTATCTGGGAAACAGCCAGGGGAGGTTTGAATGCTGCATCTGGGATGTGGCAGGCAGTGAAAGCAGGCAGCCCAGCTATTTCTGGTGGGAGCTTGTCATGCTGCTGGCGTTTCCTTTCTTTTTTACACGTTCAGCCAACAGTGCTGGAGGAAGCTGGAGCCCAGCAAGCCAGGACAAGGTGATGGTGCACAGAGTGAACAGTATCATCCTAAATAACGTCCAGTTTTGTACCCTGACCTTGCAGTGCTGGGATACCTGGGGGCTCTGACCTAGGGAAACTTTCGGAAAACCACAGTGCCTGTGTGTTGGGAAGATGGAGAAGCCACAGATGAAACCCTCTTGTCCTTTCCAACCAGATGTCCTCTGGGGAGTGGTATTTGCTGGATCAGCCTTGTTCTACTTAATAATCACTGCAGACCATTTGAGTTTCTTATCCATGTACCATAACTTCTCCTTCAGTGCAGGGGAAACCTTTTGTCTTTTTACAAAGTCAGCCAGAGACCACTACCTCCACTGCCTCTTAGCCTATTAAGCGATTAATAGGTATTCCCAGGAGCCTTAATGAGTGGCCAAGTGGGCTGCTGTGGCAGAAGGTAGGACAAGACTTCAGGCTGATTTCGATTAAAGCCCTCTCAACGCCTTTGCTTGAGAAATGAAGAAAACTGTTTTTCTGTACATCTGGCGGATCTCTGGGCTGAGTGAAGACTCCTTGTGTTGAAGAGCTCTGTGCTTTGCTGTCTGAAACTCATAACTGGAGAATTACAGGGGCTGGTATAATAACCAAGATAATCTAGAGATAAGATTGGTTTATTTACTAAGGTATATTTTCATCTTTGATTAAATTGCTCTAGGGAATTGTGTCTGAGTGAGCTTTTAAGAGCTCCTTTAGGTACTGCTACATAGTATAGATAGAGTTACAGAAAAGGGTGTTGTGGAAACCCAAAGACAAAATAACCTGGAAAGATCAGAAACTAAGCCCCAAAAGAGGCTGCTGGAGGAGCTTTTTGGTGAAGGAGACCCTTAAATTCTCATAGAGCTTCTTGTTGGCAGGACTGACTTGAAAGAGTTGAGCTGTTGGCTCCCCTCTGCATGGCTGGATGAGGGAAGGATGCTGTTGGAGAGCTGGTGACATGTGGTTGTCAGCCAGGCACCTCATGTTGCTGCAGGGAAGAGCTTGGATCCCTGTCACCTGGGAGACTGGTTCAGGTATGGACCAGAACCACATTGTCACCTTGCAGTGTTAGGCAATACCCATTTCTGGTATCTTCTGCCCCATACTGTAGATCTGCTGTCCCAGCTGTTTGTGGGACTCCACAGGAACTGGATCAGGGATCTGGTCTAACCTTTCTAAAGCTGCTTTGGTTCATATGGGCTTTTTAAGCTGGAAAAAAATTCTTAGTTTGGCCTTAAACAATCTGTGCTGGCATTAATAAGAGTCAGAACATGCTGGAGAAGGAGCAGAGTGTCACTTTTTATGGTATAAACCACAAGACTGGTTCTTTGTGCTTATTACACTGTCACCCGAGGGCTTTATTTCAGTGAAGGTTTTGTTGGTGTTGGTGGTGAAAGAGGCTGTCCTGCTTTCCCCTTGTGTTAATGCAGCTGTTTGTGTGATCAGGCAATCAAATAGATCGGAGAACTGATTCCGTGAAAACAACAACCTTAAGGAAAAGAGAAGATCAGTTTCTGAGGCAGTATTTGCAACATAAAATGGCTGTAGTGGTATGGACTGGTGAGGGCAGGACATGCAGGGGTGGGGCGGGATCGCTGCTATGGGTGACAGCATTGCCTTTTGGCAGCATCAAGTTGTGGCTGTAGCTCCAGGGCTCAGGAAATCACATTGCTGGTTTATGTCCTACTTTTCAACAGCTTCAGAGCGTCCATTGAACATTGGCCCTGAGGCAAACTTCCATTTTGGTGTCAAATGGCAAAGTACACACAGCCGCTCTCAGGGCGCTGCTCTTGTCTCCTTTCCATGTAAATGGTCCTAAAAGTGAGCCCAGAGAGTGGATTTGGGGAGCTAAAACGTGGTTCTGGGGTGTAACAGAAGCCATATGGTCTGGTGTGTTTCTCATATAATCAAACTCTTGGCTGATTATACAGATTTAACTGGAAATGAAATGTGTACACAAGTGAAAATCAGCTCTTAATGTTCCATCTTCTTTCTGACCTTTCTAGGCTGTATTTCTTTGCTTAGCTGTATGGCTCCATGAGTGTTTTCTGGATGTCATGGTGCTTCAGGAACATCTAGGGTCTCCCAAGGACTTTGTTGTCTTACACTGGCAGCCACTTGTGTTCTGGGAGAGTTTTCAGCCCAAGTGTTTTGAAGGTCAGGGCTGGAATATTCTTGCTCTCCAGGTGGTGTGGAGGTTGTGGCAAAAGTGGGCATGATGGATGGAAATCAGCCCTTCCTGCATTTTACAGACATCCTGGAATTGCATTGTGTGGGCATGCTGGGTGTGGAGATGTTGGCACTGTGGTAGCTGTAATTAATCTGGTCCTTAAATCTTCAACCAAATCCTCATTTTATATAGACGCTTGGGTTTAGAGAGTTGGGTTTTTTTTTTCCTTTTAAATTCGTCTATCTGTCAAGTCCAACTATTTCCCAGTCCCTTGCCAGTAAACATGTATTGTCTGAACAGATGATGTTATCAGACACCCTGACTTTCCCTTTGCCTATTCAGAGCTCTGCTTGGTGTTCTCACTCTGGCTTGGTTACTCAATTATTGATTGTTTTTCTCTTCTTTCTCCAGAATCCAGCAACTATCACTCGAATACTGCTTAGCCATTTCAACTGGGATAAGGAGAAGCTGATGGAGAGGTAAGCAGCCACCTCAGCATGGAACCACCTTGTGCCCGAGAGCTGGAAAAAATGTTTGTTCCTGGATTAATTGAGGATGGATGAATGCACAGTGTGTGGCAGGAGAATCTTTTGTGTAAGCTCTGAATGTTCCCCCTTTCCCAGCTAAGGGTGACTCATGACTCCCTGTTTTAATATTACTGATGCCTGTTAGAAGCTGTGGAAGTTAAGTTGCCCATTGGAAAGAGGGATTTCCAGTTTGAACACGTACAGGCACAGCATTTGGACAGGCTTTGGAAAAAAGCAAGCAGGAACAGGTTCTTGTTATCTAGCAACTGTTTTGGATTTGGGTTGAGCTGCTCTTGCCTGTCATGCTGGCATGTGTATTCCTGACATGTTTATTCGTTGGTCTGGCCAAGGCTAAATTGTTCCTGACTGATAATGGTCCTGCCTTGTCTTCATGCCCGCAGCTCCAGGTTTCCTTCAGTGTGTGTAAATAATGGCTTGAATTTTGCCTCTCCCTCCCCCTCAGAGAATTTTATGGTTGTTTCCCATCTTTGATTCCCCGCTCTTGGAATGTTGCTTGGTAAAGGTACTTTTCAGTTTGTTGTTGTACAGTGGGGACCAAATCCAGCTGTGTTTGCTTCATTCCAATGCCAGTGTGGGTGTTGAAGAGAGTTGAGGGAGCTGGAGAATTTAATTTACTTTAGAAACTGTGAGGAGCAGTAAAGGTTGTACAGGGACTTGCTGGTTGTTGTGGTCTCTGCTGGTCTTAAAGGTGTGAAGTGACCAATGGGTGGGTGTGGAGGGCCTGGTGGGATCATTAGTTTGACTTTCTCTTAATTACCATTTCCTTTCCCAGATGATCAGGGTATGGGAAGATGGGATGCGCTTGGTGAACCAGGAGCAGTTGTTGGTGCTCCTGTGAATTGATAAATGTCCCTTCACTGAGCCTGGGGTGAGCGCCTGTAGTTTGGTACTCTGTCACCCAGGGAAAGAGGATCCAAGGTTTTCACACTGCTAGTAATTATTTTGGAGTACAAATATTTCTGCTATCCTTGGTTAATGGATTTAGGACATCTTTAGCCCCCTTTGTGTAATATTTTTGGTTAGTGGTGGTGCTCAGGTATCTATTATGTTTTGTTTAACCTAGATTTTTTTTCTGAAGTGACTGTATTTTTTTACAGCTTTCTAGTCCTTATTTTCCTGAGATTGACCTCTTTTAGTTAATGTTGGAAGTCTGAAAGCTTTGTGTTACAAATACAGCCACTATTTAACTCTGACTACAGCTGTTAAGCATTCTGATTTAATTCCTGCTCTGCAACATGTACTCACTTGGTATTTGAGTTTCTTGGGCTGGTTATCTTGGTCAGGGTAAAGTTCACTCTCCTTTGCTGCCTCTGTCTCCCTGTGAGATACCTCTACACAAGTGCACTGAGAAGCCATCCCTTTGTACAGTAGGTTTTGTCTCTTGTCGTTGAAAGCTTGTTTAGGGCTGCCATCAATTTAAAAATAAAAATTGGGCTGTGGTTTTGTTTTTGTTTTTGTTTTTTTTTTTTCCCAAGGGAGGTGCCAGCCAGGTCAATGTGAGGTATTATTGTTAAGGCTTTTGCAGTTTAAGTATACGTTATATTTACAAATCCACAGGTAAACATATTCATTAAAATACTGAACTCAGCAGGATTACCCTTGTGCATAATAGAATACATAACTTGCTTAGGCAGGCCTGTTGCACACTGGTCCCAGTTTTGGTGCTTATGGATGTCCTGGTGTATTAGAAAAACACCAAAACATCATCCCTCAGGTGCCTGGTGCTGCCTTCTGTCACTTCTGCACCAAAGAACTTCAATGAAACCCTTCGGAGTGCTCAGCTGTGTTAAGGCAGGATCGGGAAGCTGGGAAGGAGGCTGAGAGCAGGCTCTTTGTGTTCAAGAAGGTTTGGTCATTGCTGTGGTGATAGGTGAGGATTAAGGGGAAAAAACCCCAAAATATACATTTTGCTTGAAAGTTCCTGTTGTTTTGTGGTGTATGTTTGCAGTTCCTAATCAGTGCCTGTTTTCCCTTAGCTCATGGTGAGTCAGCACGACCTCCCAGCAGCCTTATTAGACCTGGCCTGGACGAAAGCACTTTAACCAAGTGGCTTCTCTTTTTTTGATAAGTGGGGAGGTCTGAGCTTGTGACATGAAAATTTCTCTGTTTTCCCACTTTTTTTTTAGCCTTGCTATGCCTGTTTTTAATGAGCAGCTTGTTATTGTCTGTGCCAGCTTTGCCGTGGAGTAATTGCACAGAGGTGTTGAGAGGGCAGATGTGCTGCAGGTATTTATTCCTCTTACCGTACAGTAGTAACAGCCACAATTGAAAAACTGCCCTCTCCCACTGGTAAAACACTTAATTGTTTGTGTGCAAAAGCAAAACTGGGGGTTTGGGGTGGATTTGTTTGTAGGATGGAAGTGGGAGTGGAGGAAATACTAGTTCAGCCTCTGATATGCTGCGTGTGTTTAGGAGAATAAAGATGTCAGATGTTATTTTCCTGTGTCTTGTAAGCTTGGTTCATAGGGACAGGAGAGCAGCAGGTGCAGAATGACCACATCACCTCAGAAACAAGTGAAGAAAGTGCTTTAGCTTGAACTTTATCTTGTTTACTGTGCAATTTTACTATGGCTGATGTTGTCCTCTCCTGAGGGGAGTTTGGGGAGGAACCTCTGTGTGATGAAGAGGTTAAAATGCAGCTCTCCTGCTTTATGCGCCTTCCCCTGGTCATTTTGTTACGAGAAAAGTGTCTCAGCATGTCCCCAAGGCCTGATTTAATCCCTGGAGGCACAGCCAGAGATACAGCAGTCCCTTGTAGCTGCTTATCTTGGTGGCCACATGTCCCTGTTCCTCTGAGTGGAGGAGGGATGTCAGGAATGCCCAGATTGCCTCTTCTGCAGGACCTGGCTGCCTGCTTTCCTTGGAACAAATGAATACTTTACACTCTTCAGCAGAGGTTGAACAGGTGAAAAATGGTGCATGGCAGTTGTTTTGATGTGGAGATATCTTTTACTGCGAGTATATTGCTGCACTGACACTCACAAATGCTCTTCCATGGAAGTAAATATCCCAAAGTGTGTACTGGAAGCAATTTTTTTTCAGTGAAAAGGCTTTTTATCTTTGATACTCCCATGGGTAGGATTTGATTATGTCTGGAAAATGGCGATTAAGCAGTTACAAACAGCAGGAGGGAATTTTGAGGAGATAAAGGAGCTGACAGCTTGATCCCTCTGCCAAGAAGACTTGGTACTGTTATAGGTTTGGTCTTGGTAAGCAGAAACACTTGAAAATAATGGACAAACACTGGTTTGTCCATTCATTTTAAAATAGCAGAAAACCCCCCAACTTTGTGGTGAAGCAAATGAACTTTGAAGAATTAATAGAAGAAATTCTCATGTGCCAGAAGTGCTGGAATTACTCAATATCTGCATTGTGAAGGGAGAGGAGGGCAGAGGATTTCAGGGGCTGTTTAAGGTGCTGTGCTCCTCCCTAGGATGAAAATAAGGATGGAGGTACCAAGAACCAACCCTTTAATAGATTGTATTTGAGGAAAAATCAGAATTCTTGGAATTGTGAAGGAAGTGAGGAGAGATGCTGACATGGAGGAGCTCTGGAGAAATGTAGCCATCTTTTGCGATGCATTAGGTGAGATTTGCAGGAGAACGCTGGTGAAATTGTATGAGATCAGGGTCAGATCTGGACTGGGATTGCATGTGTTTTGGCTTCTCAGATTCAAGGAGGATGAATGGAAAGGGAAATCGGTGGTGGAGAAGGTTTGCTGGCCAGGGAAGTCGGCGAATGTCACATGGAGCTCACCTGCTGTGGGAGGGAAGGGTGTTAGAGCTGCTGCCTGGGAATTCTTTTGACCAAAGAACACGGGAAGGGCAAAGGGAGATCTGCCTACATGGATGGGCTGTGGTGATGCTGGAACAAGTGGGAAAAAGGGATGGTAATTGGAATTAGGAGTTTTTCCTAACCATTGAAGGAACTGCAAGAGTCTTCTGACGGAGCCCTTGGCATGTTTGCATAAGGAGTGGTGGAGCAGTGAGAGAGCTGTTGGACTTGGGAGTATCCATTGGAACTGCCTGTTTTCAGGGAGATCCACGTTTTCCTCTGCATTTTTTTGAGTTCTTATGGCCCAGTGGCAGCATGAGTTTGAGTCTGAGAGACATTCATTAAAACAAATGTGGAAATTACTTACTCAGAAAGAAAATGCATGAAAAGAAAACAGCATGGAGAAGCAGGAATACTATCCATAGGTATTTAAAGGGGGTAGGTAATTCCAGGTGAAAAAAGTCAAGTTCCTGACGTGGCTATTCACCCTTAAAAGCAGCCCACCACTACAAAAACCTCCAGTATTTCCAAAAGCATTTAGCTGGCCATGAGTGCCAGGGTTCAAGTTGCATCATAGCATTTGTATACAAAACTATTTTCCTTGCAAACTTCAAACCCAGCTGTGTGTCTGCTCTCTTCAGAGCACGTCCTGTGCTGCTCCTGCTGTCTCTAAGAGCAGTTGGAAGGCTGGAAAACTTCTGTGGACTTAATATTTATCCATGATTCTTAATAAACAAGTACTGCCTATAATTGGAGTGCACTGAATTCACTTGCTAAAATTTTCTAAATATATAATTTTATATATTTATATTTAAATATAACATATAAATTTCTAAAAATAATCCTCTAAGCAAACAAATGAACTTGGTTGAGTTAAATCCTGAGCTAGCATTGAAGAACAGTGGCAAAGCCTCATGGATGTTGTGATGCCAGAATTCACCACTTCCTTCCAGATTCAGTGTCTTGAAATTTAAGAGCTAAAATACATGAACTGCACTGAGAAACACATGAAACAGCAGGAAAATTTTAAAAATTATAAATCAGGCCTTGTTGGTAGGTAGAGCTGTAAGGGAGGGGGGGAATGACTTAGTGGGTTTGGCTGGGGGATGTGTGCAGGTGATGGGGCTGGTTAATTGTCTGGTTTAATTAGTTCTTTGCAGCTGCTGCAGGCTGGAGAAAGGTGTGTGAAGGATTCTGGGAAGAGGCTGAGCTTTGTGATGATGATTCTCTCCACTTTGGTCCTCCTCTCCAAGGAAGAGCTTTTTTTAAGCCTTGAAAGCAAACCAGTATTGTTTTCCTTAAGGGAATAGGAAATAGAAAGGAAGTGATCTTTTTTTCTCCCCCTCCATGCAATTTTGCATCCTCCTTTCCAATAGGTACCTAATCTTTGGAAGCATTGTAAACCTGGAACTGTATTCTTTAGGAGGTTGTTAAATAACCTCAGGTTGACTGAAAAGCTGCTCGAATGGCTACTGATCAGAATAGTAGGAAAAATGGAAGGCTTCAATTGAAAAGAATTGAGCTTGGAGGCATCAAACCTGTGCTTTAGGAAGATGCTCCAATGCCTGGACTGCGAACTCAGGTGTTCTTGCTCTATTTTCCTGTCCTGAAATTCTAATGCAAAGCAATCACTGGGGAGAATCATGAATTACTTGAAATGCTGCTGAAGAATTGAAGATACCTGAATTTCAGGAGTGTGTAATTCAAGTGAGAGTCTCTGAAATTATGTAGTTGTCTAATACCCACCTCTCTGTTGTGTTAGGGAAGAGTTTGTTGGAAGTAGTGTGTGTGTGAGTTTTGAAATACTGAAAGCATCTTTGTACACTTAGCTGCCAAATAGAATGGAAAAATTATTTAGAAGATGGTTAGATTTTCATTCTCTCCTATGTTGTGCAGGTACTTCGATGGCAACTTGGAGAAGCTCTTTGCAGAGTGTCACGTAATTAATCCAAGTAAAAAGTCTCGAACGCGCCAGATGAACACCAGGTCATCAGCCCAGGACATGTCCTGTCAGATCTGCTATCTGAACTACCCAAACTCGGTGAGTACCCAGTGGCCTTGGTGCTACCTGACCATCAACTCCCCAAATTTCCTACCTGAAACCTCACATTTTCCTGCAAAACACCTCTGAGAGTGCTGGGGCCTGGGCTGCGGTGTAGTAAAGTTCAGGAAGAAGCAAGCAGGTGATGTTTGCAAAGGTCAGATACCAGCTGAGATGTACAGATAAATGATATGTGAAATTAAAAATCTGTGAAAAGCATGATGGGCAAAGGGATTTACTTAAATAGAAAGGCAAGGCAGGAAACAGCTTTTAAAAGCGGTAAATAATGCTACAAAATAGTAAAATAAAAGTAAGTAAAGTAAAATGTGGATATCTTTGGATCTTTTTGATGTTTGGACAACACCCTCTTGGTCAGACATGAGGGTGTGTTATGCAGTACTTGCTAGGGCTCTGCATCAATGTCCTGGGTGATAGTGCTGCTTTTTTGTGGCTGTTGACCAAACTGAAGCATTCCCCTACACTGGTCAGAGGTCCAGGCTCTGCGGGGGCTCCCAGGGGCAGGACATACTGTTGGGAGGTCTGGGAGAAAAGGAGATGAGTGGAAAAGCTCAAACAGGAGAGTTCATCAAAAGGCAAAGTGCTAATAATAAGGAATTCTTCCTTTATTGGAACCTGCTCTTCGTGGGGGAGCTGCTCCTCCAGAACACCCTAAAACATGTGCTTGGCCTTTCCAAGCAAAGCTGCCCTGACATAAGGCTTTGCTCTTGCTCTGGGTGTGTATTCAGTGAGGAAACATGATGAGCTTTGGGGTTCAGGAGTAGCCTGGGGTGAAGTTCCCTGGTTGCAGCCTCTTCCTTGCTCTGGATCTTTCTTCCCTGGAATGGGCAGAGCTGAGCAACGCCCAGCTTCAGTCCTCCCATTCTCAGCATTAAGGTCCCTGTTCCTCTTGAGCCAGGAACCACAAGGCTTCATGTGTCTCCTCTTCAGCCTTGTGTACCCCGACTTCCTTCTGGGAGAATAGCTGGAAAGGCAAATTCCTGCTTTGTATGATGAGGTGCTTTGAAAAAGAAAGGCAATATATCCTAAAATATTGTTCTCTCCTTTTTAACGTAGTTGCTGTGCTGGGTGGGGGTAAAACTCACAAGTGACAGGCCTGTCCTCTGCCTGGGGGCACTGTGCTGCCTGGGAAGCAGAACCATAGAATCATGGAATACCTTGAGCTGGAGCAGGCCCACAAGGATCATCGAGGCCCTGCGCAGGACAACCCCCAAAATCGCACCACAGCATTGTCCAGAATTTTGAAACTGGAAAGAACAGCACAAAACACACTAATACTTCTCGATTTTGTAGCTCAAATAGCAGTGGCCCAGTTGCTAGAAGAGCAGATTTTTAGCTGGAGCAGAGAGATGTTGCAGGTGAGCCGGGCTGTCTCTGTTGTTGGTGTTGATTAAGTTCAAAGACATCAGAGGGGAACCTCTGTTTCTTTGCCCTACAAAAAAGCTGGAAAACTTAGTAATTATTATTTCTTCTGTAAAAGGCTGTAGTGTCTATGTCTAAGGTGATTGAAATCTGTTTTGAAGCTGTTTTAGTCAATGTGAATTATAAATTCTGGGATTATTTTTATGTTCAGTGCCCAACCTAAAATCTCAGCTTTGAAAATCCTCTTGCAATGATCAGCTAATTTTTTTTCCACTTGAAAGATGGGTTTTTTTTGCCCTGAGAGCCCCTTTCAGCCTATGGAAAGCCGAGAGCTTGGGGGTGTTAAGAAGTTTTACAGTGTACAGTTGTTGCAGGAATGTTAGTCTTGTATATTCCCTTTCTGTAGCTCTTCAGTCACTTCCAAAGAGCTGTGGTTTGAGGTTTTGGGAAGCACCTTCCAAATGAGGCATTTGAAGCTCTCACCCAGCAAGTCTGAGGACTTAAGGGAGATGTTTCATCTGCTCTGTGTCCCTGTCAAGCAGTGTCAGCTCCCAGCAGTTATTTTGGGTGACACCTTTATTGGTAAGACAGGAATTGGGAGGGTCATGGCTTTGCCTTCCTTCTCTCTTGCCTCTCACCCTCAGGTTCCTTGGAGAGTGGGCTGGGGGTGTTTTTGGGAACATCCTGCTTTGTCCAGCCTGTAGATGCTGAGCACAGATGTGATGACAGCAGAGCTGTCCCCTGGGCTAATGAGCTGCCTAAGGAGTCACTGTTCCCCCCGTCCTTGGTGGTTTGACGTTGGCCTTTTTACTTGCTCCCTTGACATCTGCTGTCAGCTGAGCCAAAAATAATTGGGAACTCCCTCAAAGTAAAGAAAGGAGCTGAGAGATTCTCTGCATTCCTTGCAGCCTGGGAGGAAGCGTGGTGGTGGCTGCCTTTCTGTGGGCATTTAGGAAACCTTTTCCTTGCCTGAAATAAGCGAAACAGGTCTTACATGAAGATGTGTTCTGTGCTGGTTCCTCGTGTGTGCCTGCTGCAGGAGTATTTGGGTTTGGTGAGGGGTGATTCCCTTGTCTGTGCTTGCTTCCGATCACATGTGGAGAAGCCAAAACTCAGGGGAAAGTCAGCGCTGTCTTTGGGATGGTTTCGTGCTGTGCCATCCCAAAAGTTACAGATGTTAAAGTGATTTTACTCTAACTGTGCATCTCCAGGAGATATCACTTTGCCACAGCAGCATCTGTGGAGCATCAGATACCTTGTTAGCTGGCTCAGTAAGGGTTCAGAAATTGGAAGGTGTCTTTTTTCACTCTTGGAGCCAGTGTACCTGGCACCTCAAAGGTGTCAGCCTCCTCTCTGATCTCTTCGTTGGTTTTTTTGGGTGGATGTCTCTTATTTTTAACTGGAACCAAGTCAGATGGCTGAGGTCAGATTCACCCGTGTTGGTGCTCACAGGGTGCTGGTGCAGGAGTGTCAGAGCAGTGTAATCACAGCCTACCAGCCCGGGGGAAGGGGGTGCTGACAGGTACCTTCCCTGGGCAATCCCGTGCCAGAGCATCCAGAGACAGCATGGCACAGCTGCTACACCTCTGTGGGATCATGTCTGAGGAGGCAGTTTGGGAAGAACATTGTCCTCAAGTGGATTCTCCTTTCCTCAATTACTACCATCCTGCTGTTGTTTTGGGCTGTTCCACAGAGGATTCTGGGTTCTTTCCTCTGTGGAGTTTCAGTAGTTTGATGGTATCCGAGGGTGGAGCTCTGGTTTTATCTCACTGGTTGAGAAGTTGGTTTGCAAAGCTGAGCCAGCAAATACTACCTCTATAGTGGTACAAGTGAAGTGTTTTAAGTACAGTTTTCCTTGGTGCTGATTCTGGGTATAAAATAACTTTAGGCTGACCAGAGAAAAGTACTTTAATTCCAGTCTTTCCTCAGCAGTGTTTGCTTCTCCACCCCTTGTGTAACCAGTCAGTCCCAGATGATATCTTGACAGCTCTGTGCAGATGATGCAGGCAAGGATGGAGTTGTCCCTGCTGCTGTCTGTGACAGCTGATCATTATTGAATTTTATTTAGCAATTTACACCTGCCAGTCAGGATCTTTAGTGTCCTCATCTGATGAGCACCTGGGTTTCAGGGGAAGTTCCCCGAGGAGGTCTGGGACTTTTGGGCAGCACCCACATGTGCCAAGGGGAATAAATAGGAGGAATGAAGACTCTGTATCCTTATCACTGTGACCTGTTTGGTGTTGCATTTATTTGAGTGATTTCCAAATCAGAGACAGAGCTGTGCTGTGTTCCATATACACTCCTAAAACAAGGACAAATTTAAATAGGCCAGGATGGAAACACGGGCCACACCTTTCCTTGCTGCTGGGGTTGGGGATTAAAGTCTGGCTTTGGAAGAGTGACTAAGGCTGCCTTGGCAATGTTCTCTAGGGGTGATGATGCAAAATGAAGAGCAGTGTCTCAAGTTTGGTGTGGGGAACGAGGGATGGGATGGATGAACTGCACAGCACCAAGAAGGATGAAATTATGGAGTGAATCCAGTGATAAAATGAGGCAATGTCTTGTGTTCTTTGTCATTGCAGTACTTCACTGGCCTAGAGTGTGGACACAAGTTCTGTATGCAGTGCTGGAGCGAATATTTAACTACCAAAATAATGGAGGAAGGCATGGGACAGGTAAAATCTTAACTCACCTCACGGTTTATTTCTGGAAATTCTGTGTATGGGAAAGATGGGGGAGAGTGGCCCCTGCTGAAGTTTAAAAACACCCAAAAGAACAACAAAGAAAACCCAAACCCCAAAGGTTTGGGGGCTGCAGGCTCTGCTACAGGTGAATCTGGAGGGAATTCTGTGGAGTTGGTGCAGGTATCTGGGCTGGGGAAGGAGGAACCAGTGGCACACCTGGGATGTGGTGGGAGAGGCAAGGCACTGCTTTGGCTGTGGGTTGTAATGAAGTCTGTTGCCTTGGAATTCTTTGTGATACAAAACCAGGATAACCACTGTTCCTCCTATGACCTTTTTGTGTTTTTCAGACCATTTCATGCCCTGCCCATGGCTGTGATATCTTAGTGGACGACAATACAGTTATGTAAGTAAATGCTCTTGGCTTTGCTCTCTCTTTCCATTGTGTTACTCATGTGCTATTCAAATCTATCCAAATGCTTACAATGAACTGCACAGAGGCTTATAGGCAGCAGAGAAGCCTGTCTTGAACTGTTTTGATACCAGAATGTCTCTTAACTTCCTGTTTAGGTGTGACAACCCCATGTGACAGCACTGGGAGGAAAGAGTCCCTGACCAGTTTGGTCAGTGTGACACCAGGGTTTCCAAACCCTGTTTTACTGCTTTGTGCATTTTGTTTCCTTTGATTGATGTAGGAATTTGGGACTTCTACCCAGGTCAACCCACTGGTTCCCCAAGCCCTATAGCTGTGGTTAATAGGTGAGTCAGAGGACAGGAGTCCTAAGGGCTGATTCAGGGTGTGTTTTTTGGCCTCTGATAGGAAGCAGTTGACTGTCAAACACAAGATTTGATTAAGCTGGTGTGTCAGCCTGTGTCCTTGGAGTTATTAAGTTGTCCAGCTGTAGAATGACTGTTAGTTCATGGTGGAGCAGTGAATTCCATGAGCTTCCTTCTCAGTTATACTGGGGGAGGTTGTTGCATGAGCAATATCCTTCATAATCCTGAACTTTGTTCAAGCGCATTTTAGTTCTTCTTGCTAAAAAGCATTTCAATAGAGGCTTATTCTGTTACCTTATTCTTTCCTTCCTGAAGCCTGACTCACTCATTGATATTAATTTGCTGGTTTTTATTATCAGTTGCTTTCAGAGTAGTGATTTTCCCAATTTTGGCTCTTAGTTACTCACGGAGTGTAGGCTGGATGGAAGTGGAAGTAGCTGAAGTGCTTTCCTGCCCTGTTGAGGGGTGGTTTGTAGAGCCCAGTGGGTGGAAACTGAGCTGAAGTTGGCATATCTTGAGTAACTTGATTGAGATTTTTGTTTACCAGAGGTTGAACTTCAATTTGTGGAGTCGAACGCTCTCAGAAGGGCTTTTTTGAGTGTTTTCTTGATTGCAACAGTTGGAATGAGCTGTTCAAACAGTGAATGTGAAATTGAGTAGCTGAAACCATTGGAGGCTGCAGTGGCAGCAGCAGCAAGGAAAGGATGGAAGAAAAGGAGGGCAGTGCTGTGGGATTCCACGTGGCTGGAGAGGGCAGGGATGAGGCCTGGGATAGGGCAGTGGCAGCTGGGTGCTAAAGCAAACAGGTCCGCTTTGTCTGAGTAAAACTAGAAACTCTTTCTAGAGGCAAAAATCCACCTTTCCCTGGTCTTACCTGCATTTGTGGGGAGGAAGGTGCATTTTTTGAAAAACTCTTTTCTTTTAAAAGCCAAGGTGGACAACTGTGGCCATCTTAGGATATGTCAATATATATGGCAAAAAATGTAAATGATCTCAACTGGAACCTGCACCCACTTCTGTGTCCTTAATTACTACTTTTAGGTCTTTTCCCGTTTACAAAGTCTCCAGCTCTCAGTTTCCAAGTGATATGAACCCAAAATTAATATGATTTATGGGCTCTGGGCATGGGTTTCATCTCTTAATTTGTCTAGTTTCATTTATGATTTGCCAAAAGATAGTAATATTCAAAGCTAAATTCTTGAAGGTCTTGACCTGGTGATGTTGATTGGGGCGATCAAAGCATTTTGATAAGCAAAAAACCAGTGGATTATGTGCTCGGGTTAGTCATGGCATGACTATTAATATAAATTCCAGTGCCTGATATATAGTTATAATTCAGTACATTTTCAAAGTGATACTTAGTATGTCTTGAAGCCCAGGTATGGGGTAAAAAAAAAAAAAAAAATTATAATTCCTACTAAATTCAAATTGTTTTCTCATTCTTCAGTAAGTTCGACTCCAGAATTGCAGGAGAGATGCTTTGTCAGCTGATTTGTTTTATTTTAGCCCTGGGAATTGAGCTGCCACGTGCTGTGATTTATGTAATAACCAGCATGTGCTTGAGTGAGGAGCTCCCCAGCTGCCCAGGGCTGGGATTTGTGCTCATCCCATGGGCACACATTGCTCCTCAGGGAGTGTTGTAAGGATAACATGCAGGAGTACACTTAGTTTTGGCTGCAGCTGGAAAGGAAAATCCATTAATTCCAATATTTATCCATGGTATGGCCTGTATAAAGCTGTATTCCACAGTAGGATTTAAACCAGGAATGCTACAAAGGGTGTGTTAGTCCAGCTTTATATTTAGATCTATTGGGAAGACACTTCAGTTATAACTAAAAGACATTTTTAGAAGTGCTCAGCAATCCATAATTAAGTTATTTTGGATGTATTTAGGCTGGACAATCTGCAAATGCCAGCTGGGATGGTGTGCCCAGGAGAAAAGTGGTCACCATGCTTGTCAAGGGTTCCCATCAGTCAGTTTTCCTCTGCTCTCCCAGTTCCAAGCAGACTGGAATTAATTTAAAGTCCATGTTGTGTACACCACTAGTGATGTTGAATTCAAATCAACTTTGTTTTTATGGTAAATAGATTAAAACACCATTAATTTTTAAGCTGAAGCTGTAGCATTCCACTGAAACCCAGCTAACATTAGGCTTCCCAAAGTTATTAACCACACAAGGGTTGTTCTGGAGCTTTTTAAAGGGATTTGCCACAAAATGTGCATGTTTTGTGTAAATGAACTGATTAAATTACTTGCTTTGTTTCTTGGGCTCTTCAGGAAAGTGTTTTTAAATAAAAATCCTCACACCAAGAGGTTCAGTTCTTTTGAACTGTGTGACCTTTCTGTTTCTGAAGCTAATATATTTTTATATATATTTATATATTGAATACAATGAATGTAGTTTTCATAATAATAAATGATCTAACAAATAAATAGAGAACAGGTGAGTACAAAAAGTACCTGCAAGTGTAGAAGGACAAATCAAACCTATTTGTCCTAACTTAGTGGCTGTGTATGGGATGGACGAGGTTTCTGCTACAATTTTTCTGTTTCTTCCCTTCCCACAGGCGTCTGATCACAGATTCCAAGGTTAAATTAAAGTACCAGCATTTAATAACCAATAGTTTTGTAGAGGTGAGTTTTTATTTGAAATTTTTAATGGTTTGTAGGTTGTTTTTGTCTCACACATGTACCCAGCCAGAGACTGGAGGTTTGTTTAGAACTGCAGAGCAGGGTTTTTTTGCATAGTCTCTAAATCAAGTGTGAATGCAGGGGTTGCTTTATAGTCCTTTGCCTTACAGGGACAGTTGTAGGAAAATATTAGAAAAACTCCAGGACAAAAGACCTAAAGAGAATGCAAGAGCTGTTGCTTAATATCTGGGTTCTGAGAAGCAGAATTACATAGTTAAAACAGTTATATAATAGTTATATAATATTCATAAGTCTTGAACGTTACCTGAGATACTTCAGATTGAAAAGCAGGAAATGCTGTAAACAACAACATGCCTTAAACATTTTGCGAGTTGAAATAAAACTGCAAAAGTGCTTTAGCAAAATACTAGGTAGTTTTGTAGCCTCAAAATAAACTTGGAGAAAGGTGCTTTGCAAGATGTTTGCAGTGTCCCAGTTTCCCAGTTGTGTGGGTTTGGCTGTCCTGTAGAGCCCAGGGAGGAAGTTGTTATGGGATCAAGCTTTCAGTCCTTGCCAGAAGTGATGAGTGCAGTGGGTTTGGTTTTAATTTCTTAGCTGTTTGCAGCCACGGCAAAGGGATGCAGGGCAGGAGCTGTCCTTGAGCACATCCTTCCTGTGTGATGTGGGATTTGTGCTTTTTTTCGCAGTGTAATCGACTGTTAAAGTGGTGTCCTGCCCCCGACTGCCACCACGTCGTCAAAGTCCAATACCCGGATGCTAAACCCGTGCGCTGCAAATGTGGGCGTCAGTTCTGGTAAGAGCCATCAGGGAAAAGATGCTGATACTGCTTTGTACGCACTGCCCTGAAGTGTTAGTGTGTGTTCATGAGTCCCAGGCTGCTTTGGCTTGGGAGGGACCTTAAAGGCGATCGAGTTCCACCCTCTGCCGTGGGCAGGGACACCTTCCACTAGCCCAGGCTGCTCCAAGCCCCGTCCAGCCTGGCGTCAGACTCTTCCAGGGATCCAGGGGTGACTTCTGTAGAAACTAGTTTCAGTGTCTCACAACTCTCACAGTAAAGAATATCTCCCTAATAATCCCGTCTAACCCTCGCCTCTGGCAGTGGGAAGCCATTCCCCCTTGTTCTGTCACTGTTTTGAAGTGGCCCTTGAGAGATTTCAGGATTGAAGGGGGGTGTGTTGAGTTTCCTTAGGACTGGCTTTGAACAACCCAGTGGAAGACTTCCCCTGTTTTAATTATGAGTACAATCATCTGCTCTGTTGGCTTATTTTCCTTTTCTTTCCCTTGCAGCTTTAACTGCGGTGAAAACTGGCATGATCCTGTTAAGTGCAAGGTGAGCACGTCAAGGTTCTTTCCCAAATCTGTGTTTTGAAAAAGTTTAAAATCAATTTATGTGCAAGATTTAGCACTGAAGCCCAAGTTTTTGTGGCTGTCCATAGAATCATAGACTATCCTGAGCTGGAAGGAACCTCCAGGGATCACTGAGCCCAATGGTTGTTCCCACCAGGGAGCAGACTAGCTCGTCTGTTGAAATCATAGGGTGAGAACCAGCAGTGAAATCCTATGGGGTGCATTTACTGGCTGCCTCACAGCTGGACCTTGTGAGGGAACAGTGCCTCATCCAGGTGGGAATTGTCTGGAAGAGGAGGTTGTGAGACCTGTGACCTGCTGCAGAGGAGTGAGGGTGCTTTTTGGACAAGGAGCATTCCTGTACGAGGTGTTCCTGTCAGTGTTTGGTGCTTTGTCAGGTGTGATCCATTGTACTGAAAGAACTAATTTGGTTTTGCTGGTTTGGGTTGGAAGGGACCCTAAAGATGATTAAAGTCCTACACCCTGCCATGGGCAGGGATACTTTCCACTAGAGCAGGTTGCTCCAAGCCCCATCCTTGAACACTTTCAGGGATGGGGCATGCACAGCTTCTCTGGGCAACCTGTTGCAGGGCCTCCCCACCCTCCCAGGAAACAATTCCTTCCCAATATCCCATCTACCCCTGCCCTCTTGTAGTGGGAAGCCATTCCCCCTTGTCCTGTCACTCCAGGCCCTTGTAAACAGTCTCTCTCCATCTTTTCTTGTAGGCTCCTTTCAGCTACTGGAAGGCCACAATTAGTCACCCCAAAGCCAAAATGTCCTTATTATTTAAGAGTCCAACATGAAGTTTGTGTTGATTGAGCTTAAGAGCTGCAAACTCGTTGCAGGAGTGTTTGTGCTGGGTGCTTGCTGGATCAGGATGGAGCTACAGGAACTGTGTGCCACTAAATTAGTGGTTGTTTGCACAGTTTTCCAGCACCAACACCCCCCTATTCCCATGTGGTTGGGTGTACCTTTCCTTAATGTGAGCACATGTCTTGGGAACATTTGCAGTTCCTTCAGTTAGATATAATGCTCTTCTTCCATCATTTTTCTGACAGTGGTTAAAGAAATGGATTAAGAAGTGTGATGATGACAGTGAAACCTCCAATTGGATTGCAGCAAACACAAAGGTGAGAGGTTTCTTTTATTTTATATTGAGATTTTATATAGATTTGTCAGGTGAAAAGGACATCCGTCTAATTCCTTGCACTAGGATTGTTTTTTCTGTTCCATGTTAAGAGCGAGCCTTAAAATCCACAGTACACTGAAGTGCTCTTGTTTGAAGAGCAAACAGGTGTTAATGCCTGGAATAAGGTGAGTTTCTTCAAGTTCAGTGAAGGAAAGTGCTTGGAAAAACCAGTTAATTGGAGACCTAAAAGAAGCTCAAGATTTAAGTCTTTGGGCTCCTGTCTGGCACCAGTGGCTTCCTTGAGCAAATCCATGCCCCATTCCGTGTGTGGAACATGTTACCACCACCCGTGGCTCAGTTTGGCTGGGATCATTTACATCTGCCTTCAAATCCCTGGGATTGGCCTCCGGAGGAGCCTTCATTTCTGCTGGGCAGCATTCCAGGTGAAGACTGGCAGAACAGCTGTTTGGGATTTCATTATGTAAAGGTCTTCCTTCTACTTAGCCCAACTTCGCCTGAAACTTTAGCATTTGATCACTTTGGGACAAATTAAAACCAAAGTTGTCATGGTGGCAAGGACACAAAAGTAGCAGATCCTGTGGGGGGCGAGGAGCAGGCCTGGGGCTCCCAGCTGAAGGAGGAAGGTGGGGAGGGAGTGAGGAAATGGCTGCTTTGTTTTCTTGATTCTGTTGTGTAAGTAGTTAATGGCATTGTTTGCAGCAGCCTCGCTGCTTTCCGTGGCTGGCTGCCTGGTTTTCATCGAGCTGGAATGTTGTGTTATGGTGGCAGAGAAACACCCACTGTGCAGCTCAGATCAGGCTGGACTGGGGCCGTGTGGGCCCTGCTTGGAGCTCACGGTGTCACCAAAGGGAGTTTGGCTTTGTCTCAGTGTGTTCCAGCGTGGCTCGGGGACTGAACCAGGTTGGTTTGGAGTTTGCTGGGTCTTCAGGGACTGCTCCTATTAAACTTGAGGAAGA
This sequence comes from Dicrurus megarhynchus, assembly GCA_013399195.1. Lineage (NCBI taxonomy): Eukaryota > Metazoa > Chordata > Aves > Passeriformes > Dicruridae > Dicrurus > Dicrurus megarhynchus. The sequence continues at coordinate 823,884 of VXAD01008591.1, forward strand.
GCAGCCAATAGCTTGGAAAAGGCAGAGTGCAAGCACTGCTAGCCTCGGGTCTCGCATATTTGGGACACTAGAACAGCCACAGCCCTGTTTTGCCTGTTAAAGCCCTCAGGAGGCTGATCTTGGGATTCCCCATCTTGTATCTCCCCCTGCCTTGGGAATAAGATTTTTGGGAGTGGTGAACACCCATCTGGAGGGTGGCATCTGGCACCAGCCCTGCATCTGTGTTGGTACCTGTAGTCTGGTGTGAGCAGCAGAGCTGTCCTTGGATACCTCTGTCTAAGCTACTTCCTCTAATACCTGTCCCAGACATTCCTACATGGGAATACTTTAGAGCCCAGGCTGCAATAGGGAGAAAAATTGCCATCAGGGTAATCACTCCAGACATTTGAGCAAGCCAACTGTCCTGGAGTCTTGTGGCATCCATATCCATTGAATTAGCTGAAGGACAATATGGCATTCTTCTCTCCGAGCTGACGCTGGATTCAATTGAGGGGAAAGTTGGCAGGGAGAGTAACCCACCCTCATGCTGATCTCTGCCTGGGGGAAGGTGGGAATCTCCAGCTTTGGCCGCTGGGATGTGTGCCCTGGGAGCTTTGCAGCCTTCGGAGAGCCTGGGATCATGGGCCTGCAGCCACCTCCCTCCTGCCTCAGGTCCCTGCTGGTCCCTGACCAGGCATGGAGAAACCCAAGTGCTGTCTGGATGTGGGGCTGTAGCAACGGACTGGGATGGGAATTGTGCAGTTGGAGCGTGTATCCATCCCTCCTTTCTCTCTCTGCTGTTCCTAGCAGGAAAGCGGGGTAGCCGTGTTTGGCGAGGCACAACTTGTGCCTGCACTGTTGGCTTCACAGCCTAAATTCTGTGTTGAATTTCATTTTGAAGAACCTAGAAAGGAATCGGGTACCATCAGATGCAAAAATCCCCATTTTCAGTGGGAACAGCTCTCCAAGGAATTCAGTTGTGACTACGGTCTCCGTTGCTGTTTCTGGCTGTTGGAAAGCACTTTCTGGAGCCATCCAGGCGTGAGTCCTGTCCCATGTGGGCTCCTCTCAGGGAAGGAGACTTCCTGTCACACCAAGATGAAGGTGTAAGAGCAAAATACCAATCCTCTGGAATGTGGGCTTGAAATCTGGATAATCCTTTGCAACGGGAGAATGTGAGATACATTTGTTCTGGCTTGTCCTGGGAGATGGAATTGGAAAGGAAAATTAGGCAATTGTGTGAGAGAATAAAAAAGTGAAATCCAGCTGAATTGGGTTCTGTTCCCAAACTGGAATGATGCGATGCATTTTTTGATGAATTATGTAGAGTGGTCTGAATGAAAAATGAGGAGATTCGAGTAGTGAGTTCTGTGGTTTCTGATACGATTTTTTTATTCCTTTGCATTCATTTACTTGCACTTAGGAGACCTAAATTCCTTCTACTTCTACAAAAGATACAGCCCTTGCAGCGGAGTGTGCTGGAGTAGGTGACTTTTTTCTTAAAATGAGCTACTTTCACATGAGTTCAGCTTAACTAGATTAATTTAAAGTTGAGATAAGGCAATACAAGTTCTTTATCAAGCCTATAATTCTCAGTCTTCTTGAGGAACAGGGTTGAATAGTCCAAGGATTTGCACATTTCTTCTTTTTTCAGTTTGCTTGACAAACTTGGTGCTTCAGTAGTTCCTTTCTTGAGTTAAACTAGGCAGGTTTGGGGTATTTGGGAATAAAGAAACCACAGAGATCCGTTACTTTTGTTAAGTGGACATTCAAAGGAGTGAAAAATAGAGAAAACTTGGATTTGTGCATTTGTTTTTTGTCTCTTAAGATGTATCAAGACTATCCGAAAGTGGTGTAAAAGGAGGAGGGGAAACCTGTTTGGAACCTGAGTGTCAGTGATGTTAATCTCTACCTCCTGGAACACCAAAGGGAGAGGAACAAAGCCAGTGATGGTGCTGGCCTTCATGCGAGGCACTGCTTTTTATTGTGGGACTGAAATTGGTGTTAATGAAAGTTGTTCATTTGATACTAAAAACGCCCCAGCCTTGCTTCTTCTGGCTCCTGGCACATTCCCATCCTTCCCTCCCAGGCCAGACAGAGCTTGAAGGATAAATGGATAAACCAGGCACATTTTCTTCTCCAAAAAAACTATTGGTTGTTTTTCTCCCCTGTACGAGATAAAATGACATGAGCCCACATCTCTCCCTTTTCAGGTCACTTTTTAATGGCTGAACATGTGCTCCCTCTGTACTTTCTGGAGATCCTGCATTTGTTCTAACGCGTGGAATTTCTGGCAGGACACAGGATCCTCCTGGGCACCAGCACCAAACTGTGCTCCTTCATTTCCCACCACACCAGAGCTGTGATCAGTGTTTTTCCAAAGGTGTCCAAGTGCCATCTCCTTCTTTCAGATGAACTGGTGTTTAAAATATGTTTAAAAAAGCTTTGCTCTGTGACTCTAGGTGTTGGAACAGTGTAGTGTTTTGTGCTAGCCATAATTAAGTTTTTGGGTTTTGTTGAATTTCATTAAGAAATCCCTGTGGTTTTTGAGGATCCTTTTTATAGAATGGGTTAGAGGTGAAAGCATTGCTGTGAATGTGGCTGTGGGAGGCTGATGTCCACCAGTTCCTCTGGGAGCTCTGGAAAGAACTAATCTCTTTCACCTGCCCTGAAATAAGAAACATGTTTCTATTTAGCTTCCTGTTCATAAAAGAGCAGCTGAGGTTTATGGTGCTTTATGTATGTATGGACTTTTACAACAAAATCAGGATTGTTCTCCTTTGCCAGGTTTGCCCAGGCTTTTGTTTCCAAGCCCAGCATGGAATTGTTTGGAGTGGAACAATGTTAATGAGGTCACTTCTGTGTTGTGCTGTGACTGATAACATGCACAATAATCTGCAGGTTTAGTAACTTGGTTTGGTGCCTGTTGGGTTGTTGCATAGCCGTAATTCTCAGGGAGATCTTCCTTCCCTATCCTGCTTAATCTATAAATCTCTCCCACTTGTTGTGTTGGTGACTTGAGCAGTTACTACTACTTTTTCTGCTGGTGTCCAGCGTTTCTTTAGTATGTGCTTTTCATGGCTTTAATTTTTAATAATATTCAACTTTACACTTTTACACAGCTTCAGGGATCTGCACAGATACTGTGTCACCTCTTCCTTGTGCTCTGCTGGATAGGAGCATAAAGGCTTGGAAAGGATGGCATTCCCTGTGAGAAAAGGGCTGTGATGAGATCATAGAATCATGGAATGGTTTTGTTGGAAGGACCTTAAAGATAATCAAGTTCCACCCCCTGCCATGGACAGGAACACCTTCTGCTAGCCTAGGGTGCTCCAAGCCCTGTCCAGCCTGGCCTTGGACACTTCCAGGGATCCAGGGGCAGCCACAGCTGCTCTGGGCACCCTGTGCCAGGGCCCCACCACCCTCACAGGGAACAATTCCTTCCCAATATTCCATCTATCCCTGCTCTCTGGCAGGGAAGCCATTCCCTTGTCCCCAGTCCCTCTCCAGCTCTCCTGGAAGCCTCTTGAGGCACTGGAAGGGTCTTTTTGTCCTAGTTTGCATCCCAGAGCTTGAAGCCCTGAGCACTGTGGACACACTGGAGAGCTTGGTCCCACCGCAAAGACAGGAGGGCAGAATTTCTGTGCTCCTGATGGAGTCTTGCTGGGAGTGAGATGGCCCCACATCCCTGTGGTGTGGATGTGCCTGTGGCACCTCTCTAGCTTGGCAGGTCACCTGGGAACTGTTCTCCCTCTCTTGCAGCTGTAGGATTTTGCTCAGCAGGAGGGATCACCGCAGCTGCGTGGATCGGCTGCATCTCCCACGGGTGACGTCGGCACCTGATGGGAGGAGATATGTCTGGAAGAACTGCACAGCTCCACAACCTCCTCCGAAAAACCACTCTGGCTGTGTGCCCTGTGGTCACCGTGGTGTGACAGGGACAGGGCCACTGTCTGTACTAACAGCCACCCTGGCTGATGAGCAGACTGAGCAGGGATCTGCACAGTTGGGAAGGACGTTGCTGGCATAAACCTAAATTTGAGTGTTGACTTGTTGGTGCAGGTTTGGAAGAGGGAGGAGGGCTGCCTGGAAGAGGGAAATAGATGCTGCACTGAGTGCTCTGCTCGAAGGAGAGACCATTTTTGACTCCAAAGTTCACAGAACTGCACGGACTAACTGGGAACAAGCTTCCCTGGCTGAGTATCCATCCTGTGGATAGTCCTAGGGGACATCTTGGTGTGCCCCTGAGGGGATCAGTACAGGAACTACTGTGTTTCACTTACTCTGTTTCTAGTACAGTTACTGAGTTTGAAGGACAAACACAGGTGACTGGGAAGAAGGCAGGTCTGGAAAATTCCTCTTCTGTGCTTGGTTGCTGCTTGATCCCATTGGTTTGATGTGCAAATTATCCTGTCCCTGACAATACAAACTGGCAAACTCATATAAAATGCAGTAATAGTTGGGGCACTCAGAGTGGGTGTACAAGAACCTGTTGGATTGTGTCCTGTGTACAAGTAGCAGTTACGGAGTGATTGTGCATGTTGGTTTCTTCCTTTACTGAGAGTTTATCTGAATGCCAGGGTAGGAACTGCTTGCTTTGGTTAGCAAAGACATGCTCCAGACTGGGGAGGGGATTTCACATGCTTCTGACCCAAAAGCTGCAGCTGATTTTACAGGTGTGTGTATCACTGGTTTGGATATGTTTGTTATTGTTTTGTATATAAAAACTGGCTTGTGCAGAAACTCCATGAAGGCTGGCATGGTTGTGGGATGAGCTGGATGAGGAGCTGATTCAGCCTAAAATGGCTTTGGTTTCATTTATGCAGTTTTTTTCTTTGTACTTGCTGCTTTGTTGATTTGTTGATTTCTAAGCTCGTGGAGACCATGATATTGGCGTTATATTCCCCAGCTATTTCCCTGTGCAGAGCTGCCCTTTGAGATACTCACATTTGTCAAAAGCCTTACTCCTGAAAGGGAAACCCCATGTGAGCTTTTATGGAAAAGTCTTCAGTGAGGTGTCACATGAAGGGAAAAAAGGGACCTGATGGGAAACGTGGAAACACCTCAGGAAGAGAAGTGTCTTTTTAGCTGACAGCAGCTTCTTTGAAGCACACTAGAGTCTTGCTGCATGATTTCAGCTCCTTTCTGGATGGCGTGTTACAGCTGCAGGTGTCTCGGATTGGTAACAGCGTGATTCCGGCTCGGTCTCAGTCCCAGAGTGGACCAGACACTTGGTGGTGAGGAAAGCCAGATGCTTCCCAGGCTCTTACAGACCACCCCTCTGCTGGGATTTTGGGGAAGGTCATGAAGTGACTCACCCAGTGTCCCTCTGTGAGAGCAGCATAGATAAAATGTGTTATTCCTTAAGTTTTTTCTATCTAACTGCTCCGGGTTTGGAAGTATTTTAAGGCCTGACTCTGAAGAGGATCTCGATGTCCAAAGGGAAGAATTAAATCATGTATTTCACTTGACGTGCTCTGTCTGACTGCCGTGGGAACCCTTCCAAGTTCCCCAGGCTGTTGGGGTTCCGTGCTTGCCCTGCTAACGGTGCTCTCTGTCCTGTGGACAGGAATGCCCAAAATGCCACGTCACCATCGAGAAGGACGGGGGCTGCAACCACATGGTCTGTCGGAACCAGAACTGCAAGGCGGAGTTCTGCTGGGTGTGTCTGGGCCCCTGGGAGCCCCACGGATCTGCCTGGTGAGTTCGGGAGCGTGCCTTGCTGGAAGGCGAGGAGGTCGTGGTGCAAACGGCACGGATTTGGACTGAAATCTGTGGAATCGGTGTCCCTGTTACAGGTACAACTGTAATCGCTACAATGAGGATGATGCAAAGGCAGCAAGGGATGCACAGGAGGTGAGTCCATAACCTTTGGTGATGAGGGAGATCACCAGCCCTGTGATGTGCTTTCTGTAAACCTACACATCTGCTCTGAAGGAATTCACGGATTTGGGCACAAATCCAAGGGACAGTTAAGTCTTTTGACTTTTAAGATAGGGATGGCTTTGCCTGGTACGTGCTACCTTTGTACATCCACAGCACACAAGCTGAACCATGCCCGTGGTGTTATTTTTTTACAGCTGGTCTGTCACTGTGAAGAAAATAAGATTAATGACTGTGTATTGAGTCATCTTGGTTCTCTTGCACTATTTAGCACACGGTGCCTTTCCCCTGCTCTGTAATCTACCTGAGATTGCCCTCTTAGCATGAACACAGTAATTAGAATTCCTTATTAGCAAAAACCAAAAAAAACCCAACAAAACATCATCTTTTCACTTTTGTCATGACACTGGAAGCATTTGAGTGCTGTACCTTGAGTCGAGAGGCTGAAATACAAAAGTGATCAGGCTTGAGCAGTGTGATTGTAATTGCTTCCAAGGTTGGGAGTGAGGATGTCAGAGCTGTGCTGGGAAGTGCCCGGGGCGCTTCCCAGGGTTAGCGGGACCGCACGGAGCCGTCTGCCCAACATGACAGGAGAGGAGACTGCTTTGGAAAGGAAACTCGTTCTCTGGGTCAGGAAGAGCCTTGTGAAGGGTATACTTCTCTTGCATCCATTACTTTGTTTTAACAATTTGTTTTCTTTCTCCCTAATGGGAATTAACACAGCGATCCCGAGCAGCCCTGCAGAGGTACCTGTTCTACTGCAACCGCTACATGAACCACATGCAGAGCCTGCGCTTCGAGCACAAGCTCTACGCTCAGGTGAAGCAGAAGATGGAGGAGATGCAGCAGCACAACATGTCGTGGATTGAGGTGCAGTTCCTGAAGAAAGCAGTCGACGTCCTCTGCCAGTGTCGTGCCACACTCATGTACACTTACGTCTTTGCCTTCTACCTCAAAAAGAATAATCAGTCCATTATCTTTGAGGTAGGAGAAAATGGGTTGTCAGGAATTCGGATTGCAAAGCTGAGGAAATAAGATTTAATGCTTGGAGGCCTCTTGTCCCCACTTTTACCCAAGTTAGTCTGGTTTGATATTCTGTCGTGCAAAAGTTAGAGGCTCTCTGGGCATTGTGTAGGATCATCTGCTGGAGGAGTCACAGAATCACAAAGCTGTGGCTGCCCCATCCCTGGAAGTGTTCAAGGCCGTGTTGGATGGGGCTTGGAGCAACCTGGTCTAGTGGAAGGTGGCCCGTGGCAGGGTGTGGAACTGGATGAGTTTTAATGTCCCTTCCCACCCAAAGTCAGTCTGGGATTCTGTGATATCTAATCCTCCTTTTTTATTTTGGTACTGATTCCAATTGTGCTGAAATAAAAATCTCCCCCTTTCCTTTACGCTACCTCAAACACTTTTTTTTTGTCTTTACAGAATAACCAAGCAGACTTAGAGAATGCTACTGAGGTGCTTTCTGGGTACCTGGAGCGAGATATATCCCAAGATTCACTGCAAGACATAAAGCAGAAAGTACAGGATAAGTACAGGTTTGTGTTGGAATACTCCTTCCTCTCAAAGCTGCTCTAGTGTCGCCATGCCCTGTGTCAGGTAGTGACCTGAGCACTTGCCAAGATACAGTTTCTCCAGAGCCACATCCCTGGGAAGCTGTTTGCTCTTGGCTTTGTGCCACCCATTGTGATCAGCCAGTCCCTGGATACCTGAGAGCAGCAGCGCTGTCCCGCGCCAGCCCCAGATCCTCCTGGAGAAGCCCTCACGCAGATGCTGGCAGTGTGTTTTTGTGTCCCTGCTGGGACCAGCTCTCGGGGGAGGTGACAGCCTGCAGGGAGAGGCTCCCAGCTCTGCCTTCCATCTGCTCTGCAGAGCAGGAGCTGGAAGATCCAGCCCCGGAATGGAAAAAATCCCGTGTCCAGAAGCAATGGCTCTCAGTACACTGCTGTTCCTGCACAGAAGGAGCGTGTGGGAATGGCCGGCACCAGGATGGGATCTGCAGAGCAAGGGCCAAAGAACAAGGAGTGACTTTGTTGTTCCAAGCTGCCAGCTTTGGCCTAGGATGAGCTGCCAGCAGAGAGCAATCGGCTCTTTTAATTGTCTGCTGGGTCCATTTGTGCAAAACATGGGTGTAGAAAAGCTGTCCCTAAGGAAGAGGGAGAGAGCAGCCTGCCCAGCTGGGAAAGGGGAGCAGGGGACTGGGGTCCAGGTGACACAGATGCCAGTGCTTTGTTCAGTCCTAGGGGAATAATTTCTTCACAGTGGAAAAGTACAAAGCTGAAAATGCGGATGAGTCACAGGATTAGGGCTTGCATTTCTGAGGCATTTTGCCAAAATCACTGGATTTGTTATGCCTGGCTTAGGGGGAAGAAAATATCCGAAGTAGGGTGAGCTGTAGGACGCAATGGACTGTGGGGCGTGGCAGGAGCTGTTAAGCTCTGGTGTGCCTGTGGCTCATCCTGCCCAACTCTGGCAGCACAGCTGGGGCTGGACAAGACTTTCCTGACCTTCTTTTTGAAGACATTTTGTAATTTACCCTTTAAGGCCACCATTAATTTGGTATTTCAGATGAAGCTGCTTGTTTACTTCAGTTCTCTGAACCTGTATGCTTTTGTAGGGATTAAATTAAAACATAATATAGCCTGAATTGCTTGGAAACAGTATCCCAAACCTGCCTTCACATTTTTGGGAAGAAAGAATTCATCTGTCAAGCCTGTGCAGGTCCCTAATTAACCAGCTCAGTCATGTCTTAATCATGTCCTGCACGGTGCCCTTTGATGCAAGACTGGGAGTAGGATGTCATTGAGGTGGGTTTAAAGAGCTCTGGGAAGCTGCAGGAACTGCCCTTCAGGCTGGTTTCGTTTCAGCTGTTTGGATCTCTTTGCTTGCAAAGACATTTCTAGAAAACAGGATTAACCCCCCCACACACCCAACCAGCAGAAAAATAAAGTTGGGAAAGCAGAGACCACGTGTTTGCCATCACATGCTCCTGAAAATCAATGGGACTCTGTGTATGGGGGTTTCTCCTGCACCAGCTGCCAGCAGTGAGGGGAGCCACAGCTGCTCTGATGGGTAAATCAGTCACTCTGATCAGGTCTTGAGCAGTAGGTGAGGAATTCCTGCCAGGTGTTAGTGTGTGGTGTTGTCAGGGATGGCTTCCCACTGGGAGATTCCTCCTGAGGGATGTCTGACCACTGCTGAGCAAGCTGGGTTCCCAGCAGCCAGAGCCTCTCAGATGCTTCTTTAGAGTTTGCTCTCCAAACCTGAATTCTTTAAATGTTTCTGTGCTTTTTGTCTTCTCACACACCCGAAATGACCATGGCATCCTTTGCTGTGTTCTGTGATACCCCTTTTCCTCAGGATCAGTGATCCTGGGAGGACTGGACTGGACTCTGGGATCAGTTTTATGTGCAGCAGTTTTCAGTTAGCATAGGTGGGAATACTCCAAGGGTGTAGTGTCCTTCTGAGAGTCACGTGTTGGGATGTGTGAGGTGAAACCTGCTCTCCAGCCAGACCAGTAACACTTTGGACTGCTTCCATCTCCACTGGGAAATAAAACTGTGTCAGTACTCCTGAGGTTTTCATCATGGACTGGTTTGAGTTGGAAGGGATCTTAAAGTAAATCTTGTTTCACCTCCTGCCATGAGCACAGGGACACTTTCCACTAGACCAGGTGGCCCCATCCCACCTGGCCTTGAACACTTCCAGCTAGTTTTTCCCAGCTAACTGACCGATTTTTGTTGTCCTGATGGGGCTCAGAGCAGGCACCAGCCCATGTTTGAGAACTCATCCCATTCCATGTGTCACCACTAACCTGTGCTTAGGCTTTTTCAAACCACAGCTGCTCCTTCCTCCTCTTCCAGTTATTCCTGAAGGTTTCTCAGCTGTAGGGGCTCTGGGGATACTTTTGCCTGAAAAACTCCCAATTTGCACACTGGTTTTCCAGCCAGGGACCTGGAGCTGAGTGACTGGAGCAACCAAAGTCTTAATTAGCGCTGTTAATGGGCTGTAAATACAAAGTCCCTTCTCGGGGGATCTCCTCTTTTGGAAGCGAGGCGTGCAGTACATTTGGATAACTCGTTGCCAGGGATGCTCCATGATTCCTGACGTGCCTTTTCCATGCTGTCCCTGTCCCCTGCAGATACTGCGAGAGCCGGCGGAGGGTTTTGTTGCAGCACGTGCATGAAGGCTACGAGAAGGACCTGTGGGAGTACATCGAGGACTGAGCCCGGCCCCGCAGCAATGAACTCTGAACCCTTTCCCATCCTAGAGTGCTCATGCAATTCCAATAAAACCCACCCAGGGCGCTGCTCCGCCTCTTACACCGCTGGTCTGTAGTACCGGGATTCTGTTTTGTTAACAGAAAAATTAAGTAAATTATATTGTAATAAAAGAAAAAAGGTAGATAAACCATTGTACAACAGTATTCTAGGCGGCCAAGAGTGTGACAGACGCACTAAAAAACCCTCCAACTTTAACTTGTAACGTAGCTTCATCCTCCAAGCCGACTCCTTTTTCTTTTCTCTCTTTCTTTTCCTGTGTGTAGTACAGATGAAACTTAAACCAGTTTCTTGACACTGCTTTTCATGTCCAAACCAGCCATTTTGATGGACTTTGGTAAGGGGGGTGGCTCTCCCGCCCCCCTCCTCCTCTCTGCCACCCAAGTACACGGATGAATGTGGATTGGCTCGTTGTAAAGAGGATTTTTGGGGAGGGAAGGAGGGGGGTACACAGCAAGGAAAAAAAAAACCCAACCTTTGTATATGACTTTTAAAACAAAAAGAGGACAACACAGTATTTTTCAAAGTTGTATATAGCGCATATGCATGGACAAAGAGCAAGCGTGGCACGTGTTTGCATAATGTTTAATTACAAAAAAATATTTATTCTTTAAAAATCTTCAAGATTATGTCTATTTGCTGTGCATTTTCTTTCAGTTTGATTCTTTTGTTTGGTTTTGGTTTTTTTCCCTGGGCTGGGGTGGGGGAAGCGTGTGCTGGTGTAGTGAATATATCTATATATATTTTATTTTTTTTTTCTTTTTGGAAGGCTTTTTCCAGAGCAGTTGGGTTTCTCCTCTTCCTGCAGTTCCTTTCTGTCCAGGGCCTCCCCCAGGTGTGTGTGTGTGTGTATCCATTGCTGGCAACGGACGTGGCCCCTCGCAGCTCCTGGAGCTCTGGTTCAGGATGCCTTGCCTTTTTCTCGGTTTATTTTCGGCCCCGCATCTCTGCCTGCCCAAACGCAGCTCTCTGTTCCCCACCCGTGCACGCAGGACACGTGCTCTGATCCCAGAGGAGGTGTGGGTGTGTCTGTGTGTGTGTCTGTGCGTGTGTGTGTGTTTAGAGGTTTGTGTTGGATCCCGAGGCAGGACAAGGAGGGGTGTTCTGCACCACTTCTCCAAAGACTTCCGGTGAGATTTCGGCTGTGGATCTTCTCTCCCTCCCCCTTTCATCTGTCAAATGGACCCTTTCTTGCTGTTTTAATTTTCACTTCATTATAACGAGTCGTAACATTGAAAAGGAAAGCTGATGGAATTGTCTTTGTGTTTGTTTTGGGCTCAGTCACTGGGCGTCCTGTCCTGGCAACTATTTAACACTCCATCTAGTGCAGTAGAAGCTGAAATCAGCGGAGTATTTTTCAATTAAAAGGGGAAAGAACTAATGAGTTTAGCTACTGAGTCCATTTTTATGATTTCTGTAACAAGAGCTATGTTAAAGTAAACAATTGGTGGTGGTTTTATTAAATTTACTCCTGTATAGGAATTCCTTCTGTGGTATTTTTCGCCAGGCAAGTGTTCTCCGAGCCTCCTGCCGCTCTGCGAGCTTCCAGGGGATGGAAGTTGTGAAGGGATCAAATAAAAAAAAAGGCAGATCCCAGGCAGGGCTGCAACACGGGATGCTGTTTCCAGCTGGCAGTGGAGTCACCTCGGCTCCCTCACCGCTCCTACCGACGTTCCAGGGATGCGATTTTGTCCCTCTGTGCCTGCTTTTCCCTTTATTTGCCCTGGAAATCAAACGTGAGGGAGTGCAGCCGCTTTCCCGGTGCTTCTGGTGCTGCTGGAGGGGTGGGATGGCGCAGGGCTGCGTGGGAGCGGCCCTGCCCGTATCCGTCCCTGCCATTCCCGTTGGGAATTCTCCGTCCATGCGTTGAAACACGTGAAAGCTGGAGCAAGGTGGGCTGGGGAGGTGCAAGCACACAGGCGTTCGGTTTTCACTCCGTGTTCCCCAGAAGGAATACGCCAAGGATATGGGCACTCCACCCCAAAGGAACCGCGGTCTGTGGCCTCCTCCATCCCGATAGCTGCTGGCAAACCTAAAGACAATGACTGAAGCCCTGTTCTGTGGGAGAACCTGCTGCTGTTCCTCTCCTCCGGGTTTCAGGCGCTCGCAGGTGAATCACCTGGCTGGCTGGACACCATCCCCACAGACACTGTGGAAATATAAAGGAAAATAAACAAAATCTGCCATTCCAACCTCCCTCCCTGCTGCTACTCTGGGGCGGGGAGGGAGTGGGGCCACGGCCGCTCAGCGCTTCCCGGGCCGTCCCTCATCACTGGCGGCCTCATTTCCCTTTACACCGCGGAGTTCCCAATAAAACCTTCCAAAATCCGGACATTTTATTATTTCTGTGGTTATTCGGGTGTTTTTCCACAGTAAACGGGGGCCGGGGGGGAAGCCGGGGTCCTCCTGTCACCACCGCCACCTTCCCGCCGTGCCGCGCGCGCCATGGCCGCGCCGGAAGTGGCGAGCGGTCGCCACGGCAACCCCGGCCCGCCGCGGCCATGGCGGAGCCGCAGGACGCTACGGTGAGGGGCGAGAGCCGCCCGGGCTGAGGGGACCGAGAGGGACGGGAGGGGAGATGAGCGGAGGGGAAGGGAAGTGAGGGGTGGCGGCGGCGGGAAGTCCTTTTGAAGTTTTCAATCTGCACACTCGGTATGGAAAACGTGAGGGAAATTCAGCCTTTGCTAAAGTAATTAACATTAATAATTGATTATTAGGTGCTGGAACAGGGGAAGAGTAATGGAGATGGAGAAGGGGCTGCAGCACAAGGAGTGGCTGAGGGAGCTGGGGGTGTGCAGCCTGGAGAAAAGGAGGCTCAGGGAGACCTCAGGGCCCCTGCCAGCACCTAAAGTGGCTCCAGGAGAGCTGGAGAGGGACTAGGGACAAGGGATGGAGGGACAGGCCACAGGGAATGGCTTCCCACTGCCAGAGGGCGGGGATGGATGGGATATGGGGAAGGAATTGTTCCCTGGGAGGGTGGGGAGGCCCTGGCACAGGGTGTCCAGAGCAGCTGTGGCTGCCCCTGGATCCCTGGAAGTGTCCAAGGCCAGGCTGGACATTGGGGCTTGGAGCAGCCTGGGCTAGTGGGAGGTGTCCCTGCCCATGGCAGAGGTGGTACTGGATGATCTTTAAGGTCCCTTCCAACCCAACCGATTCCATAATTCCGTAAGTTTTTTGTGGTGGAGGGTGGTTGCTGTGAAGCCCTGCAGGGAGCAGTACCAGGCCTGGGCTGTTCAGTGCACTTAGAAGTTATCTGGACAAAAGGATGAATAACAAGTTACTCAGGTGAGGAGGAAATAGGAGAAACTCCAGGAAAGTCTTAACAGAGCTGAGTGAGAGGACTCAGAATTGTAATGATGTGTGTGCAGATTAAAAAGGATTGCAATATAGAAAAAAATGAGGTGTTTGTGCTGCTTATTCCTGCTGAGGATGGAGTGCTCAGAGTTGGGTAATTCTGTGAAAATAGCAACTCAGTTTTTCACAATAGGAATCAGAAAAGCCAGTAAAAGTTTAGAAACTGTTAAGAAACAAAAAAGTAAACAGTACCAAAAAAAAAAAGGAAGAGCCTTTCTTGGGTTATTTTTCATGTCTCAGCATCTCTGATCCACCCCATCTCCAGAAAAAAAGATGCAACTAGACGTCCCCAAAACATTGCAATGAACGAAAGTTGACTGAATCTCTGATTTTAAAAATTATTTTTTTAAGGAGAGGGGAGGTGACACAGGTATAAAATCCTGTGTTGTGTCTTCTCAAAAAGCAAAGTGAAAAATAAAAATACTTCCCTATGTAAACCTGTTTCTCTTCCATGAAGGTTTGATGATTGATGCAAAGTAAGAAAATCATATAAAATTAATTTATTTTCCGTGGACTGGGAGCTCTGGACAGTGTTTGCAGGGGGAGGTTCCCTGCCCTCCATGTGGTGGGACATCCCTGTGCTCACATCCTGCCCACTCAGATGGTTCCCCGGGAACAGCTTTGCCCTAATTAACTTCATAAATATTTTATAATAAATGTTTTTGACTTAGTTCCTGTGTTATCTTTAATTAGCTTCTTAAATGCTCCAGTATTGTTTTTTTGCAAGGTAAAGATCACTTCCCAGGATGCTGGTGATCAGAAGTGACCCCACGAGCAGGGATGTGCTGCACACTGAGGATGTTTATTTAATCGAGCTGTGGAACAGAAATCTCTGCCTTGCTTGGCAGGGCAGAGTTTGTCCAGCAGCAATGCTGCTATTTTTATGCCCTCCTTTGGGATTTGCCAGTTGTCCTTTCTGATTATTTTCTGGAACAGAGCTTCAAGAAACCTTGCCTGGTATATTTACTAATCCTGGTTTCTGTCTTTTCAGGTTTCTTCATCGCCAGCGGCTACAGAACCAACAAAACCCCGTCCTAAAAAAGGTTTGTTTGAAGATAAGATTGTGTTTCTTGGGCAGGTTGGTTTTAAGGTTTCTTCTATAGCGTGTGCAGCTGTCTAGGAGGAAATAAATGTCCTCTGGGAAAAGAGAAGACTGTCTAGACCGTAATTTGCTGAGTACCAGTATTTTTCCAGGGTCTTCGTGAGCTCAGTGCTGTTCCTGGCTGACTTATCATAGCCACAGCCTGTATCATGTTTGCTTATAATCTGTGAGACTGTTTATTTTATTGTGTACTTACTTATGGGGCTGTTAATGAGTTTGATCCTCATTTATCCTCTCAAATAATAAACAGGTTTGTTTTGGGTTCTTCAGAATGATGGCTTGCTCTGGAAATAATCTTGGGAAGCAAACATCGTGTCTTGTGGGTGTTTTTTATGTCATATGTTCCAATTTTTGAAGTAAAAGTGGTATCAAATCAGGCAGGTTGTTACTGGGTTTAATTATTGTTTCTTTGCTTTTGCTTGTGGTTTCTTTTCAATACTAAAAATATGTTAATTCAACTCAGTGCAAATTGTTGTTTTGAAGTCTTGGTTGAATCTGAACTGGAACAGGTACAATTTCTCTTGTTGGTTCAAAATGTTTTACCAAATCCTGCTGTTTTTTGAGGGATCTGGTAAATTCTTCAGCCTCTCCTTTGCCCCTTTCCCTCGTTCTTTAGGCAGGACTTGTCTCAAACATGTGATGAGTGTTTCCTGCTCTGTGGCACTGCTCCCCTTCCAGCACAGATCTGGTCACTGCAGAGCTTTTGTGCCTACCTGAGCTGAGCTTTTGGGATGGTTTTTAATGGACTCTCCTTTCTGAAGTGTGTAGAGGGCCCCATCAATTCAGATTATAATTAGGAGTATTTACTCCCAGTTCCAGAAGCAGTCCTCCTTTTCCCTTGCCTTTGCATTCAGGGAAGCTCAGCTGGTGAACACAGCCCTTTGGCCATTTTCTGCCCTGATGTGCCTGTCAGCGTATTCCTTGGGATAGAGACTGCCTTGGGATAATGCTGGCAGTAAAAAGGAATAGGACTGGCAACTGGGCACTGCGTGACATTCTGCCTAACCGGGGAATGTTCTTTGTCGCGCATGTAGGCCTTGGGAAGCTTTTGGGGAGCTCGGGCCAACCTCGGATAGTCCCAATTCCTGCTAGAATTACAGCCCTTGAGCAGAGTGTGGCTGTCCTGGAGATGGGGCTTGAGGTCTCAGCACAAGCCCAGGCCTCTTTGGTAGCTTGCCCAGAGCTGAGGAGAAGATTGCTACTGCTTCAGGCCTGCATGCAAGTAAAAATAACTCCCAAATTTACTGTTATCTTGATCCTCAACTCTTTCAGAGCAAGGATTGCTCTAAAATTACTCTAAATTGGTTACTTTGAAGCAATTAGTGTGACTTCCATGGAGGCACTGATGGGCTCCCTGGTGAGATGGTTCATCTCCATCCTTTCCCATAAAGGTTATGACTCCCGTCTCCTCATCCTCCATAACCCCCACCCTGCTCTGCCTCGTTGTGCAAATCCCATTTATTTGTGGCTCTGGATCTCCCTTTTATACTGACACAACCCTTGACTCCAAGTAAACTATGATGATTAAAAAAAAATCCTCTAGCCTGTGACTTTTGTAATTCTCTTTTCTGTCCCTTAAGGTAAATGGAGGCGTCTCCAGTGCCTGGCACACATCGGGTCATTCTGACTGAAATGTCTGGGAAGCCTTTGGGCTTTACCATTTATTATTTGACTTCAGTGCAGTGGGGAAAGCTGATTTGAGCGGCCTGATCGTAAATCTCTGGGAAATGAGGGCAGCAAAAAGATTTGTACTTGGAGTGATGTAACTGTGTCCTCTGCGTGTGGGTGGGGGACTAGGGGCATGCAAAAGAGAAGGAGGGAGAACGAAGGGATGTTGGATATGTTTTTGTGGAATTTGGCAGGAAAGAGCAGCATCTTTTTTCCCATGACAGCTGGGGTTTTTTTAATAGAATATTTGTAGAACATCTTAATTAATTACCACATCCCGTTTTAGTTTGGCTGAGGAGAATTACGATGAACTTTAGGAGCCAGGCTACATCAGTGCTGTTCGAACAGAAGAGTGCTGCTAAACTTATTTTAAACTGATATTTTAAACACTGAATGGCCACTTTCTGTTGCAGCAAATTGCCTTTTTATATTTGCATTGTATTTTCAAGCAGGATAAAGCTTCGGTATCAGTGTTTTCTCAGGCAAGAGAGATCCTGAACTCAACATTAGCACAAACAGGTCTGTGAAATGCAGAGGCCATATGAACAGTTTGGTGTGGGCAAAATCTGTGCCCAGACAGAGCAGTAATGGATGATGTGGTTGCACACAGATGTAGCAGAGTGGGACCAAGTCATTGCTGAGGCCCTATTTTAACCATCACATTCAGCCTGTAACAGCTTGTCTGTGTTTGTACTGGGCAGGAGTGAGGTATTAAATGTGTGTTTCTGAGAATGGAGTCTCAAATTTGCCAAAAATCATTGGAATGACAAAATCCACATGTGAGGTTTGTAGCTTTAACCAGAAGACCATGTTTTCAGCGATGCTGGTGTGAACACATTGGATATTTTGAACCTGAATTGAGTAGCTTCCCCTCACTGTTCCTTGCTTTCCTCCTATGATCCTGCCCGTGAGCCAAGAAAGAGTGGAAACCTACAACCAGTGTTTAGCAGCCTGATTTTATGGCTCTTAAAACGATAATGCCAAGCTGGGAGGCAGAATTTGCTCGTGAAGTGGCTGATCCATCATGTGGCTGCTGGGCTGCGAAAGCCCGAAAGTTGGGATTTGGGCGAGTCTGGCTTGTAGGCAGGCCAGCTCTCAGGGAAGAGGATGAGTGTTCCACAAGGGTGAAGGAGGTCTAAAGGTTCTGGAGCAGATGGTGCTGGTGGCATCGGGTTCGAAATCTCTCCATCCAGCACTCTGATTAACGGCATGGGTGGAGGCGGCTCCCTCTGAGGATCTTGTGGCCACGCTTGGTGACAATCGTTCCTCAGCAGCTGACACAGGAGTAGCAAAACCATTCATTATATTGTCCTTTACCCCCTGTGGGGAGAGCTGCTCCGAAAATCAATTCCCTTTGTTGCTCCATCAAGATCCATAACCCTTCCTGTGCCGATCCCCAAGCAACTGAGGGTGGAATAAAGGGAGCTCTGTTCCTTGAAGCGATAAGGAGTTAATGTCAGCCTGCTGAGGTGGGGTTTTAATCTCCCTCCTGCTTTCTAAATTAATCAGATATTTTCCTAAACGCTTTACTGGTTCGGAATTGAGATAGGCTGTCTCCCATCTTCCCACTTTTTCCCACACAGGCAAATCAAGTCATTTTATAGGCTCTGATAGTACTGGAGTGGAGAAGTGCTTTTGCCAGCTTGTACTGTTGATTTTTATGGAGCATAACTTGAATTTATTTCCCTTTATTGTGGAAAAAATGTTTAGAAAGTAAGTTCTGAGCTTGTGTTTGTCTTAATAACAGTTCAGAGGTTAATGGGACAATTTTAAATGCATTTGGATTTCTACATGAATACGAGACCTCAGACTTTCTGAGATGCACTGATGGTGTTTTAATGACAAGGTAGAATCCTAAATATGTACATGGTATAATAAACTCACTGAAGCAAAATGGATTTCAGTTGAATCACTGGGAAGAACTTGTCCTAAAAATCCATTAATCTGTCAAGAACGAGAATTCTGAATTGTCATCAACCTCCTCTACACTTACCACAGGAAGGGTCAGGTAGATAATTTTTAAAATTAAAACCCTGCAAAAGTATTAGCAGGGATCAAGTGTTCTCCCAGGGCTGGGCATTGGGGTATTTTTTGGATGCTTTGTAGGTATGTTTTTTCTAGGGTTTGAAGCAAGGAATTAACTGTGACCTTTGGCAAAGTGCTTTGGCTTTTGTTGCTTTCCATTTATCAACCACAAGCTTGGCCTAATATCCAGTGACAGGTTTTGGATGCTGCAGGCTTTTGGTTAACAAAACATTTGGAGACATGAGATGAAAAGTCTCATATAAATGGATATATTGCAATGCACTGCTTGGCCTGTTGGGTGGTGACTCTGGTTAGGAAGTGCCAGCAACAATAAACAGTCTCAAAATGTGGCTCTTAGATAATAAATAATGCTCAGATTATGCAGAAATAGATAGGTGGCTTTTGATGAGCTGTCCTGTCTCTCTCCGGGTGGCTCCTGCTCGCCCAGATGAACCAGTGGGGATCCCTCCTGCTCCTGCAGATGTTTTAAGGGATTCTGTGAGTATTTAATTTGAAGAGCAGGAACTGTCTACCCCGAGGAGTCGGTTCCATGCACTTGCAGTGCTGATCATTTCTGAATTTCTGATACATTTTCTTAAATCAATATAAATCCATTCTTTGAGCTGGTTTCAAAGCTGCCTTTGAACTTGTAAGAGTGAAGCTGCCTGAGAAATCCAGATAAAAACAAGCCCCTTGAGTTAAATTAATTAATACTTCTAAGTGTGTCAGAAAGAAAAGGCCTTAGTGGGAATGTCGTGGTTGGGGGGAGCCAATCCAGCCCTTATCTCTCCATACCCATTCGCTTCCATTTGGCCACGTGCAAGACAAGATCTTTTAGTCCATTTAAACCCCCAACCTTGTGGGAAGAAATTGGTTCCTAAATAAGCTAGATTAGTTGGTAATTACATCATTGTTTTATGTAAGAGACTTGGGTATTTCCATCTCGCCGATAACTGGGGAGCAGTGAGTGCCGTGTGTGATGCTCAGGATCTGATGCAGCTGCTAGTTTTGAGTAGTGAGATTAAAAAATGGATTATCATTTCTGGGTAATTAAATTCTATAATATCCTTCACTTCATCCTCTTCTCCCCAAAATAACAGCCCAGTAATCCCTGCACTGCAAAGAGCTGGTAATATTTAAATAGGAATGTGCTAGCACAGCTCTGCCCTCTTGTGTGTGTACATTAATATCTGTGCTGACGGGAGCAGGGAATCCTTTGCAGGCAGCACAGCAGGGAACATTTTAGTGCCAGCTTTTAAAACAGGTAAATTCATTTTTTGAAGCTTCTTTGAAAGTCCTTGGTGCCAGGCAAGTTTCTTTTGATTTTAAAGCCTTCAGCTCCAGTTTGTTGGTGTGCTACATACAGATAAAATGGCATCTCCTGATGGGAATTTAAAAATAATTCTGTAAAAATAGTAAGTGACAAATTTAGGAAGGGTGGGATCCATCTTTCTGCACTGAGATCTCTCTGATGCAGAACAAGTCTCAGCAGATTACCCGTGCTCCATGTTTAGTTAGTGGAAAGGGCATCTGTGCCATTCCCTGACCTCTCCCAGCCACCTGTGCTGGGATGAATCCCTTCCTAAGGATGCCTGTTCCTCTCCTTTACCTTGGAAACAGCCCAGGGCAAGTCACTCATATCTTCATTTTCAGACACTTGAACGCAGCTCACTCAAGAGGCAGAATTCCCGTTGTCTGTGCAGCTGGAATTTGAGCATCTGAGTCTTTTGTGACATAATCACCTGTTGGATTTAGCCCAGCTCTCCAACAGCATCTGTGGCACAGGAATGATGGGACTTGCTGAGCAAGGAGCAGCTCACTAAAGGCTTTTTGAATAAAAACCATCTCCATTCACTCCTTCCAGGGCCTGGCCCCTTCGCTGCCGACGCTTCCAGCTGCCTTACACACGCTGCAAGTCCTGGGATTTAGTCACTGGTTTATTCATAATTCTCAACAATTTCGGTCCCTGCCTGACTGTGATTTATTTTTATACTCATAATTAGAAGGAGGCAGGGTGTGCTTCTGTGACTGTGTAATTAAAGAGTGTATCATTAACACATTTGTGCAGTAGGGAAGAGTGAAGGTGCACAGGCAAATGTTCATCCCGGGATAGACTGGGATTTCCCACCTGGAAAACTTCATCCTGAGGCAATGAGGCTGGAAGAACTCAAACTATAAGGTCTTGTAGTAGGGAGTATTCAAATGATTGCAAGACCAGCTTCTATCTTTTTTTTGTGTATATATATATTCTTATAATATTCCTCCAATATAACATTCTTTGGCAGTGGATGAAGCGAGGACAGGTTCTAGGTGCTATTCCTTATGGAGTGGGAAGTTTCAAAGACTGTCATGGCTGGATTGTGGTCCTCTCCCTGCTGGAATTTTATTTTGCTTTCTAGAGGAAAAGCTTTTCTTACAAATGCCTTATAACGACTTTCATTTCAATTTCCATGTAAAATACCTCACGCTGTAGACAGAAAAAGACTAAGCACAGGAATTAAAGCCAAAGGAAGGATTAAACTGGAAATCCCCAAACTACTGTGCTCCTGATGCTGGAATTAATGAGAAGCTGGTTATTTTGGGAATGCCTGCAGCCACTTCGTGAGGGAAATATCTCCCCTCCTGGTGTTGCTGTGGGAGGAGACAGTGAGGAGCCAGCAGTGAGTATCTCGGACCACCTCTGCTGTTCATAAGGCGTTTTATTGCCAAGCCTTTGCAGTGGTGTGCTCTGCTTCCCAAATCTGGGAACAGCGTTGGCAAACAGACACCTGGAGAGAGCTCAGACTCCTCCTTGCCTACAGGAGCACAAGGCATCAAGCAGGATGTTTAAACAGAGAAGATAAAAGTTGGGATGTCATGCCAGGGCTTGGATCCTTGAGTATCTCCAAGTGTGGTGTTTGCATTCTCAGGGACTTAAGAATTAACATGTAAAGTAGCCCGGGTTTTGGGGTTTTTTCCCTATTTTTTGGTTTTTCTCTGTTCTGAGCACATCTCTGCTCAGCAGTCAGCGCCGATGGTCAAAATTGGCTTGTGCCAAGCAAACAGACTTTCAGTTCTGATTTTTCAGAAAGACCATGCTTTTTCAAATTTCTTTTTAAAGGCATTTGTTACTAAATTTCTCTCCAGTGTTATTTGTTTGAATCAAATTTTAGACTTGAGCATTATCAGGCCTGAATTAAACTTTTTATGGAGTAATGATCCGGATCATGTACTCATGTTCATGTGTGTAAATCTCATCCCCCCCGATGGATTCAGGACTGCACAGTGATATCTCACCACTAGCAGAGATTTCCCAGTAACCAAACTGGTTCTGCCCTTGGGAACCTCACTGGTACTGGGAGGTCCAGGGGGATCACAAGTGTGTGTTTATTTACAGATCAGCCCACTTCACCTTAAGGTTGAACCTGAGCAGCACACAGTAGAAGGCAAATAATTGAATAAATTAATTCTATTTATAAGGCAAATTAGTTGAATAATCAGTGTATTTGTCTCATAAATGAAACCATCTTTCTTTGGAGTAACTCAGAACAGTAAATGTCTTAAATCAGAAAAAACACAAATCTGAGCAAGCAACTCTGTGAGATTTATGCAGGGCAAAGTAGCAAGAGATAATGCCTTTTTTTCCCCATGCCCTCGAGTATAAATCAGATTTAAGATACAATTTTGAACTCTTTCATCTATCCTTGGCTAATTTTCCTGCAGGGGGAGGTGGAGAGTCAGAAATGTTGCTTTTTTTTGTTGTTTAAACTGCTGTTTTCCAGGCTCCTTCCAGCTTTCCCTGCACCTCGTGGAGCCATTAAACCATGGGAGGCAGCTCTGGGGATGAGTTACGGCTCCTCGCCAGCGCCGGGCTGTATGTGATGAGTTTTATTAACCCCAGCTGACTGTAAATAACGAGCGACCACATGGCTTTAGGGCTTGATTTAAAGGTGTTCCAGCTACAATTTGCAAACGGGAAAACAGAGGGAAAAGGGATTAAACAGAGAACGGCTGAAGCAGAAAGCTGCTTCTTTTTTTGTTGTTGTTTATATCCATTTTAGAGGGATTTGTGCACACAAACACCTCTATTCTCACATAGATTCACTCGCACATGGTGAATGAAATACAGCTCGTAGAGCCTCTTCTGAGTGCTGGGTTTTGGGGTTATTTTTCATTATTACTGAGTTTTGAATACATTGACAGCTCCATTTTCAAACTCCAAGGATGGATCTGGGCGTAGGAAGAGCAATGTTCCTGGGCTAGTTTTCTTTCAAAGCTCTAATGTATTTATACTGCCACAGTCTCAGTAAAAGAGTCTGAGGAAGGAAGAGGATTTCTTGTTAAATTTGGCTCTGCTAGAAATTTGTAGGATGCTCCTCTCACACCAAGGCAGTCTGTTAGTTTTAAATCTTGATAAAAAGATTGATGTTAGAGCTTACAAATGCTTTCTATCCATTATCATACCTTGTTTTGGAAAATCCAGTTCTCTGCAGTGCCGTGCTGTTCTGTAGAAGCTGTTTGAGTGTGTGCCCTATTATTTTAATGTTATTTTTGCCCAGAAGATGCCCATTCCCTCCCTGACACTGGATTTACAAATGGTAGTGGAATTCCTGGCGTTGACAGCTTGTGAAGCTCAAGGCAAAAAGGAGACAGGCACAGATGGGCTCATCCTCCCTATCCACGTTTATTTAACATGGATATGAGAGCAGGGAGCTGCGTTTGGGCTGTAACCACAGCTATGCCTGAACCTTCCCCAAGCTCTGGGAGTGGAAATAATGGTAACCCTGGCAATAATGTCAGCACACGGCCGCAGGAGGCTGGGCTGGGAGCACGGGATGGGGCGGGCGGTGCTCTGCAGAGAATTCCCTGTGTTGCCTCTCACGTGCGGATGCTTTCCTGCAGCGACAGGTGAAGTGGCTTTATGCCATTGGGAGTTTGCTGTTCAGGCAATGACCGGAATTACTTGGAAGTGGGGATTGAATCTCCAATCAGATCCAATCCAATCCAGTCCAGTCCAGTGCTGCTGTGTGTCTGAGCGAGCCTTGCCTGATGATGGGAGCTGATAACCTCCATCCCTCTGGCTTTGTCCCAGCCCAGCTTCTTGCTTTGATTTCTTCAGAGCAAGGCGCAGTGGTTTTAAACTGCCAGAGGGCAGGGATAGATGGGATAGTGGGAAGGAACTGTTCCCTGTGAGGGTGGGAAGGCCCTGGCACAGGGTGCCCAGAGAAGCTGTGGCTGCCCCTGGATCCCTGGAAGAGGCCAAGGCCAGGCTGGATGGGGCTTGGAGCACCCTGGGCTAGTGGAAGGTGTCCCTGCCTGTGGCAGGGGCTGGGACTTGATTATCTTTAAGGTCCTTCCAACCCAAACCATCCTGTAATTGTAAGATTTACTTTATGAAATTCTTTTGGGCTTCTGCTGCCTCAATATCAAAATGTCACAAACAGAGACTTGAGGCATTGCCTGTGTGTTTGTTAGTTCTGAAAATATCTCTGTGCTTGGATAATGCTGTTTTGCAACATGGAATTTTGAATTAGAATTTGGAAAGGGATAGCCGAGTTCTTTTGGAAAACCTGTCCCACGTACCTGGTACCTACCACGATGGATCCAGACTGTGGCTCGTGAAGCTACTGCAGAATAAAAAAATTTAAAATATTTCTATTTAATTGCCTTTCCAAAGCTTTTCTGCCCTCTCCTTGTGCTGTATGTTATGTGTGCTTTAGGTTATTGTGGATTTTGGGCAATAACAAGTTGTTCTTTGTGTCTTTTTGAGTCTTTTGCCCTTTTGCTGCAGGTTGGGTTCAGAGTTGGAAGGGGTGGACTGGGGCTTGGACCCTTTCCAATAATCCAGATTGGAAGGAGGGCTGGGCTCTGAACTGGTTTTTTTTCTCTGAGATGACTAAAACGTGTTCTTGAGCCCCTTCTTACTGCTGGTGCTTTAGCAATCATTTTCCCCACAGAATCTCTAAGAGCTTCTGGGGCTTTTTCCCCCTCTTCTTTTTACAGCAATTTAAAGCCCTTTTATTAAATCTAAACCCCACTGTTTGATAGTTCATCTATAAGCTATAATTACCCAATATGGAGATGCAAGCACAAAATAATTTCCTAGGGAGGTTTACACAAAAGGGATTATTATTTTTTTCAGTCCTTTCAGAAAATCTGTAAGAGGATGAATAAAGGGAAGAGTGATGATAGAGCAGCGTAGATACAAACCTGATGATCTTACTCTGATTCTGTCAGGGTTTCCGCTCCAGTGGCTCCCTTAAAGGAGCATTGTCAGAAAGAAAAATCACATTGCTGGAAGTGGCTCGTGCAATCAATCACTGGCCAGCGAGGAGGTAGGGAATCAGATGGATTCCCTTTTGAATTCAATCAAAACACACTTCAAAGGCATTTAATCATATATTTGGTGCCTGACTCCCTGGCACAGGACTTTTGTAGTCCCACAAAAGTGAGGCCAGAAGACAATTATGCAAGTTATAAACTCTTTTTGCTGTAGATACCAAGTTTTTTGATAACTGTGTTTTCCTGGACTGGCCCTTGGGCAGATTGATTTACAGAAAATAATGGCTTTTTGTTTCTTCACTGCTAGAAGGATCTAAACTACGCTTTTCCAACCTGTGCCTGGATTATTGCTAGAGGTGACAAAGAAAAGTGTGTCTTCATATAGCAGTGACATAGGAGAAACTCCTGAAGGTCCATATGTTGAAGAAAGTGTTTTATTCCCTTTCTCTGGAGCTAGAAACCCAAATGGCCAGGGATTTGTATTTCCATTTTCTTCAGGAGAATGCAGTGACCCGTGGCACTGCGACAGCCCTTATCAGCAGGCTGGGGGAGCAAACCTGAGGGAGATAAATGCACCAGGAGCAGGTAGCCACTGCTTTGTGGGAAAGCAGAAATGCAGATTAAGATGGTTTGACTCTGGAGACGTGTATAAATAATTTCCATTCATTCTTTC
Organism: Dicrurus megarhynchus; assembly: GCA_013399195.1. Taxonomy (NCBI): domain Eukaryota; kingdom Metazoa; phylum Chordata; class Aves; order Passeriformes; family Dicruridae; genus Dicrurus; species Dicrurus megarhynchus. Next base: position 849,109 of record VXAD01008591.1, read on the forward strand.
TGCATCTGAATAGAGCATAGAGCCTGGTAATAATCCTTTTGGGGGGGATCAGATATGTTCCTGTGTCAAATTTAATCATGAATTTAGACATAGATTTTGAAAAATATCAGAATTGTTTGCCTGCTTTCAAATTGCTTGTCTTAGGGAGAAAGAAGAAAAAAAGCGAGTCGTGTCTCCTCAGTCAGCCTTGTTGCTATTTTCAAATGAGATTTAGGAGCATAAAATCTCCCTGTGTTTTCCCAATCCCACACAGTTATCCTTAGCTCTGTGTATCACTGGGGGAAGCAGAGCTGGTTTATCTCTGCAGATGTGAGCGGTGCTCACTCCTGGGGCTCACGGGGGCTTTTGATTTCTCTGTTTTCTCTCCATCCCAGCATTTTTAGGCAACTCTTTGGGTTTTCCCCTTTTCCTTTGCAGCCTGACGCTCTGCTCAGCCCTCACTCTGATGTTCAGCATTTCTTCCTTCCCATCCCTGTTCCCAGCAGGCGTTTCCATGGCGTGGGAGTGGAGTGTAACATCCTTCTTGTCTCATAAGTGTGAAAAAGCTCTTTCCTTCAGGAATTAAACAACCAATCCTCCATCCCCTCTCTGGTTTACTGGCCTCTTATCTTAGCCCACAACATTGGTGTATATTTTAACCTTAAATGGTACTTTTTCTTTTTAGCCTCCCAGTAAGGCATGAACAGATGGTTGGAGACCTGGTGGGGTGTGTCTGGAGAGCTTTTGATCATTCCCTATTTCAGACAGCTGCAGGATTTTCTAATTTGAGGCTGTATTAATCGGCACAAAATGGTGAAGGATGCTTCGGTTCTGACTGTTAGTGGAATGTTGATGGGTACACAGAGTTTGCATTGTCTGTCCTTAAATCCATACTTAAAAAAGAAGGTGGGAAGTACCCAGGTGTGTCAGGCTTGGTGTTTTATATCAGATTGTGGCACCAGGAGATGCCAGGCAGGAAGGGCACACAAGTCCAGCTGCTTTCATAGAATCCCAGACTGGTTTGGGTTGGAAGGGACCTTAAAGCCCATTTCATCCCACGCCCTGCCATGGGCAGGGACACCTCCCACTGCACCAGGATGCTCCAAGCCCTGTCCAGCCTGGCCTTGGACACTGCCAGGGATCCAGGGGCAGTGCATTGCCAGCACCCCCAAGTGCTGTGTTTCTGTCACACCCTGGCACCCGTAATAACTTAGACAGGGAAATAATTACAGAGTGTCACTGAATTAGGTAGCCCCTGAATGGTCTTCGGATGTGAAATAGTGGGGTTTCAATTCATTTGTGGCTATTTAGGCAGCCTCTTGACTCTTCTCTTCATCCTTTCACTCTAAGAAGGACAAATGGAAAACATAAAACCATCAGAAATCAATTAATCTGATCTGGGAACATGCTTATTAAAATGCCTTACTTACAAAGATCCAGGTACTCCACAGCAGAGCAGAATTTGGGAACATTTGGATCCCTGATCTGTGCATTTCTGTAAGCTTAGCCTGTTTGCATTACTCTTTTGTTTGGATTACTTCTTTGTTTGGATTACTCTTTTGTTTGTTTGGATTACTTTTTTGTTTGGATTGCAAGCTTTCTATTTGTTTTAGGGTAGTTGAATCTTCTTTAGAAGGTATTTGACCTTAAATTGCTAGTGTGCACACTTAATTCTCAGCTCTAATATAAGTCTAGATGGATATTCTGGAATTTAAGAAAGAAAAAACAAGAAAATGAGAACGGCTTTGTGAAATGTTTTCCAAATTCAGCAGCTGAAGGATGTCGGTTTTAGGAGCTCTCAGTGAAAGTGGACTTGATGCGGGTTGTGGGGGAGAGCCTGGTGTGCTCCAGAGGTGATTAAAGCTCAGCCATTCCAAAAGATAATTACACTTGGCACCTGCCGCCCGACGTGATCCAGCCCTTCCCCCTGCAGGATTTCTTCTTCCTCACCTCTGATGGCAGAGGGGCCCACGGGCTCCCCGGTTCCACCTCCTGCTCGGTGCTGCCGGAGCCGGGCCCGTGTGCCCGGGGGTGGCTCGGCTCCGGGCCGTGCCCCGAAGGGCTGGAGACGGCGTCCCCGTGCTGCGTCCCCCCAGCTCTGCCCCAGCCCTCGCCGGGCTTTGCCTCTGCACTCCTGTCACAATATTGACTTGCAAACACGGAGCTTTTGGGCCAGTTGCTATGGTTACCCCTCGGAATGGAGACTCCAGTCCCAGGCAATACATTCCCAGCCTTAATGAAATGCACAGCAGCGTGTTCAACTTGTAAACCCGACGTGGATATCGCTAAGCAACATCCATCCATGATTTGCCATAATTACTGCTGTGAGCTCCGCACCGCTGAAATGCTGGAGCACAAGGCTTCCTCCTCCACTGCACCAAGTGTTTTTCTGCAGTAGCTTCGCAGTCTCTCAGACCTGTGATGTTTCACAGTCCCTTCAAAGTTTCAAAGAACTACATTTGACCTCTTCAAATTACTCACACCTTCAGACCTCATCTCCCCAATCTCCTTTTGTGTGTATGGTCCGTTTCCTGCTCATTCACTCCCAGGAATTTATCTTAAAGACCTTTGATTCTTCTGCCCTAGTTTCAAAATGTGAAGCCAATTCATTTCCTCCAAGCTGCTTCTTGTGTATTTTAAAAAATCCAATTCCTCCAGCCAGTGTTGGTGTTGAATTAAAATGCGTGTGTGGAGCTGTTTACTCCAGGAGCCGCTCCAGAAGGAGCCGATGCCTCAAGTCCTTTAGAATCCCAGACTGCTTTGAGTTGGAAGAGACCTTAAAACCCATCTTGTTCCAACCCTCCTGCCATAGGCAGGGACACTTTCCAGTAGACCAGGTGTAAGGTTTCTGCTTAGAGCTTTAGTGTCTATCCTGAACACAGTGTTTTATCCACCAGTTTGAGAAGTAGAATAAAACCAGCCCCTGGTTAGAAGTCCACACTCCAGCCTTCAAGTCAAATAATTGATTGCAATTTCAGTCCTTGAATTATTTGCCTTGTGCTGGCAGTTGGGGTGGTTGGGAATATCTCTCCCAGGTTCTCTGCTGCTCAGTCTGATTCCCTGCATTCTGTGAATGTTTTCCATGTACAGCACCGGAGCTGCCAGTCCTAGAGAGGAAGAACTGGTTGATTTATCTGCTCTACGTCCGCAGAGACTATGAGGAGTGTAAGGTAAGAGCTGCCTCCAGAACCTGGGAATTATTTTACTGATGTCATGAAGAAACAGTTTTTTTGACAGTTTCCAGACCACCCTCTTTTCTGACTTCTTTTGGAATAAGGGGACCAAGAGAAAACACAAGCAAAATTACTTCAGTGTTCTCCAATCCTTGGCTACCTTCAGGATCCGAGGGTGCAGCTCTCTGGAGCAATCTGTGAGCTCAGGATGTCAGAGGATGTCACTGGGAGGGGAAAAGGGGAAAGAACTGCAAACCTCTGTTGTTCCAAGTGATGGATAGGCTTTGCCAAACTGATAATAACACAGTTCCACGGTGCAGGTTTCTTGATGGTGCTACAGAGACGCTATGAAAACACTTCAGCTGAGGCAAACATTACTACCAAGTGTAAATAAAAAATATCCTGGTTACTCTTGAGCAAAATTCTTTCATTTTACACATGATCCATGGCATGCTTTAATTCATCTTGGGCTGGGTGAGTAGTTTGGAACTGGTTGTTTGTTTGGGATTATAATGGTAAGTGGACTAAGGAAATGGCAAATTATTATTGAACAGTGCGTTTTCCTGATAAAATGAACACAAGAAGATGATGCACCCAGGGACAGGAGGAGGGGACAAGAGTTGCCTTTCTGATTCTGGCATTTGCAACAAAGATCTGAAAAGACTTTTTGGCTTCTGAAACACCAGGTTGGTCAGGACTTGTCTCTGCTGGAGAGGTCCTGGGGGTGCTCAGGAAACGGGCAGGCTGGAGGAAGTTCATTTAGCTCTTAATTAACAGAGCCAGGGGGTTGTATCATCAGTACAGTGATTTCCTCTCAGGTCTTGGTTTGCATAGATAGAAACACAAGTTGGACTAGCCCTCAAAACAGAAAATTGTTTCCCTTTGTTGTCTGACTGGAGTTTTTAGGTGTGAATCCGTGTGTTGATTGTTTCTGTGGTGGGATGTGGAATCATGGAGTACGGAAAAGAAAAATATGTGCAGCTCAGGAAACCAGAGAAAATAACAAGATGATATAAGGACAACACTGACGTCTCCATGTCTTCATCAGTCATGGAAGCAAGGAAATAGCAGGGAAAAATCAAGAGAAGACAGCTAATAAATATTCCTCTCCTTGGCAGGCCAGCTTTGCTTTTCCTGAGAGCTCACAAAACAGTGTTTCTGCAGTAAAACTGGAAGATTCCAGGACAGTTTGGGCATTGTTAAAACCCATGAGTTTAGTCTCACTAAGAAACAAGTGACCTGTGGCGTTAATTAATTTTGGTCTTTCCCACTCAGTGCTTTGAAATGGTCCCTCTCTAATGGTGTTAAAATCTCCCGTAGTTTTCAGTGAACTAAAAGGCCATTAAAAACTGTTTATTTACTGACATCAACTCCCCAAAGTGAAGGCATTAAAGTGATTTTGACCATTTCAATGCCACTCCAGAAAGGTGCCAGGCAGACATCCCCGAGAGTCTGCAGCTGCAGCATCCCCTGGGATGTCACAGAGACTGGCTGGTCTCCTGCCAGTTGTGTCTAAATTCTGTCATCAGCACCTTAAATAAACTTGGGGGGGGGGAATCTGGGATTACAGATCATATTCCTCAGCTGAGGGCATTTTGCTGTGGGACTTTTTAGGGTTTATAGAATTAATCAGATTTCTCTAAAAGATAGCTCTCTATTGCCCTCTCTTGCTCTGAGAATCTGGGCTTACGTAGATGGAACAATCCAGAGTGTCTGAATTGAGGAGATGTTGGCTATTTCTGAGTCAAATGGTTTACAATAATGCACTCTGTAAAGAGTTACCTATATAAATTAGCAAGTACAGGTGAGGGAAGAGCAGCTCAGGCCTGTGCTTCCTTTTTCTTTCTCTCTTTACGAGCGAGGATTGGCAATAAGAACTTTCCTTCTTCTCAATAATAACTTCTCAGTTAATACCTTCTCAAGAATAACTTTCTCAGTAATAGTTTTCCTCCCGTGTGCTGTATTTGAGGTTCAGTTTTCAGGTCCTTCACTTCTCTTCCTCTCGGAGGCAGGGGATGCTGGTACTGACCATACACATCTGGAATGCCAGATGAACACCAGGTCACTGCTCACCCAGAAATTATTCTTACCCCCTGTATCTCTTCCACTTCTGCACAAAAGAGGAGTCTCAGAGCACAAATTATGCTCTTGGTTCCTATTCAGGGTGTTCATCCTCCCAAAGGTGGGACCAGTTGTGGCTATGGAATATATCTGAGCTGCACCCACCCCACCCCAAACTGGAGCTGCATGGATGCAGCCAGCAAGAATTTACATTTTCATCAGTTTTTTTTCCCCGTGCACTCCTCGTTTGTTCTTTTGGCTTTCATTGACTCAGCTGCAGTTGCTCCAGTTCAATTTATTTCTTCACAAAGGGCCTGGAGTAGATACCCTTATCTGCAGAGGATGCTTTCAGAGATGCCTCGTGGCATTTTCCCCAGGTAGTATCTAGTTATCTTTGGGAATAGGAATGAACAGAGGAATACTAAAGGGCCACAGAGTTCCTGGCACGGAACTCTGTCCTGTGCACTGTGTGGTTGTCCCAGTCATGGCCCAGTGCCCTTGTTACAGGTGGGGTTGTGGTTTTTGTGACTGGAACCCAATCTCTGGAATCAGCTTTGTTAAAATGATGTGAGTTTACAATTTCATCCTTCCAGGCTGTCATCAAAGAGCAGCTCCAGGAGTCCCAAGGGCTCTGTGAATATGCTGTCTACGTTCAAGGTATGTCCAAAAATCTTTTTGCTAAAGCAGGTCACCCCTGATTAGAGATACAGAGAACAATATGGGGGATAGATGAGGGAAACATAGAATTGTTATGTAAAAAATACATTTTTTCCCCCTGCTCGCTCCGTTTAGTTTTGAAGTTTGGGATTTCCACATGAAATGGGCAGATTAAATGTCCTGTTTTCTCTGTATTTGTCACCAGTTCCTCCTTGGATTACAGGCTTCTGGCCTTCAGTGCGTTGGTGTGTGTTTGATTGTGTTACAGATGCATGTTTTCTGTTTGTTACCCACTCCAGGTGGTTGTTGTCTCACTCCTTGCTCCAAGGATGGTATTCCTCTTCCTGCCCTGCACTCTGGCCCCTAAAAATGTCCCCCAAAATGTGGCATTCCAGTTCCAAGTGCCGTGGTGGCAGAGGGTGGAGATTTGCTGGCAGGGACATACTGTAGCCTGGTGAGGCTGGGGTGGGGGGAGAAATCCAGACTGCATCTGTACGAGCAACTGTCCAAGGTTTGAAGCTTAAAGCTTTTGTTCTGACCCCTAACTTTCTCCAGGCACACAGAGTCCTGCCTGCAGACACAAGCTGCGGGTGCTGCAGGAGGGGGAAGCACCAGAGGAGCGTTGGTGTGATATATCTGTACTCCCCCTTCTTTCCCTGCTGTCAGAGGCACGTTTTTCCTGCTGAGAATGGATTCATTTGCCTGCTGTATGTTGTCTTACAGCTTTGATATTTCGCTTGGAGGGGAAAATTCAAGAATCTCTTGAACTTTTCCAGACATGTTCCATTCTGAACCCTCAAAGCGCTGACAACCTCAAGCAGGTGGCACGATCCCTGTGAGTGGTGTTTTATTTGTTGTTTCTCTTGGATGTGCCACCCAGGACCTTCCATGCTTTGTTTTTCTCTTAGGCTGCTTAATTCCGGACATGTTTCCTCCTTATCAACACTTGGCTTGGCTTCCAGAAGCGTGGGTTGTTCTTTGAGCAGCATCTCTGTTATCTGCCTGGCTGCTGTTACGTTTTCTTTTTCTTTGGGCTTCAAGCAGAAAGGTGATACTGATTTCAAGGTCCAGAGGTACAGGTGCTGACCCGAGCTGGGCAGACTTGCCCTACAGACCCTTTTCTGTCTCTGGATGTTGTGTTAGGGAACCTGTCTCTTTCCTTGGAGACAAAAGCAGGCTGCAGAGCCTGGGCATTCATTCCTTACATTCCCAGTAGTGCCAGGATGGATGACCTTGGTCCTGGGAGGGAGCAGTGCTGAGATTGTAAACTTCTCCTGCAGATGTCTGGAGAAGCAGCAGATGGGATCATTTCTTACTGGCAAAGGTGATAGTGGCTGCACAGCAGAGTCTGAAGACAGGAAAAACATAAGCATTGCAATCCTTTTGCAGGTTTCTCCTGGGGAAGCACAAGGCAGCCATCGAAGTGTACAATGAAGCAGCAAAACTCGATGAGAAGGACTGGGTGAGTGTTTAGGAAGTTGCAGATCCTTGTAATAGCTGCAAACTTGTCCCAAGCCAAGGTGAGCTCACACTGCCTGTGGTCTGAGCCCGGTTTGGATCACAGGAGCCAAATCCCACGCGTTGACTTGGGGCACAGAGAATTGAGCAACATGTTTGAGCTTTGCAAAGGATCAGTTTTAACATGACCACATCTGTACTTTAAGGGAAGTATGGGGAGAGTTTGGAAACCTTGGTTATTAAAACTTGCTTGAGTAATTGGGAAAGCTTTTGTAATGCAAAACACCATTGAAAATACAGGAGCAGTGATTAAATTAGCTCTTGTGTATAAAAAGACAAAAGCATTGCAAAGGGAAAGGTGTGACAGTGGGTGAGGGAGAGGCCATGCCTTGCAGCCTTCTGCAGCTGCCTGTTTTGCCTACAGAAGTGTTTCTAAAGTAGGTTTGCAATGTGAGCTCATTCCTTTGTTTCTCGGTACATCTAAAATTCAGGATACAAGGATAACTTTGGTATTATTCAACTTATCCTGTGCCAGACAACTCAGAAACCTTTTGTATCATGAGTCTTTTCCCCACCTGCATTCCCAGTGCTTGGCATGCCTGTAACCCTATTTACAACCCGGCAGGCTGATGCCAGTGGGTATTTTGATTAGTTATTCCCCATTCCTGGCTCAGCACTGGAAGCAGAGCTAGGCTGTGCTCTTCCCTCGTTCTGCGATCTGCAGCAACCCGGAGTCACTGATTCAGTTCTGCACAGCTGCAGAGGCTGCGTGGAGGAGAACGGGTTAATGGGGAAATAAGAGAGTTTCCTCTGAAAGGTCACGGCTGTCTGAGCTGGTGAATCAGTGAAATGCTCACCAGAATAAAATAAAGAATGGGAGGACCTTGCTTTTCAGGGATGTGCTGGTATGGGGAAGGTGCCTTGTGTGTTAAACTGTGGATGAGGAATTAGGGGCACGAACGATCCCTACAGTGTCACCAGAGTGTTTAGGATCCCTAAGGGATCTTCCTCCCTGTGCAAAACTGTTCAGGATGCCAGAGGGATATCAGATAATTCTGGTGCTCAAGTTGTGTTTTGGAAAATTAGGCCCATCTTCCCGTTTTGTCCAGCTGGGTTGGACACTGTGCATATCCTACTGATTTACAGCCAGACTGAGTCACCCATGAGGGCAGCTTCCCTGGTTTTAGAGAGTGACACCACGGTGAAGAAACCAGGCTGTGCTCCTTGTTCTCTGAAGAGAAATGTCTGATCTCTCTTGAAACAGATTTGTCATTTCTGTGGTTTTTGTCTCAGTGGTCTGTAATGTTTTGTGTACAACCCCACTTAAGCTCTGTAGGTGCCCGAAGTAACTGGAATTTATAGGTTTACTTGCTCTACAAAGCAAGAAGGGTGTGGGCAGGCACAGGGCTCTTCTGCTCTGGGTCAGTGTTGTCAGATTTTATATTTTATACCTTGTGCTGATTTGGTTTCTTGGGTTTTTTTTTTTTTTCCATGCAGGAGATCAGCCACAACCTGGGTGTGTGCTACATGTACCTGAAACATTTCAACAAGGTAATGCCAGTGGTTAGCAGGAAGCATCCCAGAAATTTCACTGTCTTTGGTAGCTTGAAATGGATCATTAGCAGCAAGAGGTATCAAGGAAGATTTTTGCTTCAGTGTTTGTTTCTGGGAGCAAAGGTTTGTGAGCTGTCTCTCTTTCCATTTGTGTGTTGAATTACTTTGAGTCAGCTGCAAGTCAGTGAGGTTGGATAAAGGGAGATCAGCCTGTGGCAGGGCCAGAGGCTTTTTCTGAAATTTAAGATTTTTCAGAGAACATTCCTGGTATTAAAGGGAATGCTTGAGAAACCTCAAACTAGACAGAAAATGGGCTGTGCTCCAACAAGAGCTGCTTCTGTCTCTGAGCCCTTTAAAGCCAGACCCAGGCACACTGCTGGCTTTGTGGGAGCAGCAATCCAGGTCCATCCTCTTGAAGCAAGAGAAGGGTGGTGGTAAAACCCCAAACCATTTCCCCAGCTCAAATTGCGGCACCCCATGCAGAGAGTTCCTGAAGGAAGCCTCAGCTCCTTGGGTCTGGCAGGATTCAGAGGGAAAGAGTTATGGAATTGTTTGCTGAAGGTGCAGCAGGTCCTTTTTTCCTCCGTGGGAAGGTTTTGTTCCTGTGTCTGAAGCTCCTTTTGAACTAAATCTGGAGTTAGTAAAGGAGTTTTGGAGGTTGAAATGCAGTTTTATTCCCAGGTCTGAGCATGCTGTTCCCAGTTCCTCACTTAACCATCCCCTGAGTGCTGGTGGTGAGCACTGAGCTGTCTCTGATCCAGCTACTTTGTAAGGGAAAAAACAGCATTTAGACCCTTTTTGTTCCAAATTTGGCCCAGCTCCTCCGTGCTGCTCTTGCTGGTGGGGTGCTGTCCCTGTTTGAGGCATCCCTGTAAAAAAACGGCCTCTGGGGTGTGGGCTCACACTTGGGGTTTGTTGTCTGCACTAACACCTTCCAAACTGGGACCTGCTCACACCTCCACTGAGATTTTCACTTGCTCACTGCTGGAATAAGCATTTGAAGGAAGAAAAAGCTGTAAAGCATCAGTTCACCCAACAAATCCAGAGCCTCCCTCAAGCCAAACAAACTCAAATCCAGGAACAGGCTCGTGCTCGTCTCCTCCTTGGGAGGCCATTGCCTCTTGCTTGGCTTGAAGGTGTTGCCTTTTGCTGCCCCTAAAAGCAGTGGCTGCTGGTGCAGAGCTTGTTCCAAGGATTAGCTGGCTGGGGTTCGTGTTCTCCAGGCTCAGAGGGTATTTGTTGGCTGTCCTCCTTCCCTGGCTGTTGGGGATTACTCATGGGCTGTTGCTTTGCTGAGGGCTCTATAATCATTTATTGTTTTTTTATTCTCTGTGGTTGTGTTTTTAGGCACGAGACCAGCTCAACAATGCCCTGGAGCTCAACAGACACGATCTGACCTACATGATGCTGGGCAAAATTCACCTCTTGGAGGGGGAGATGGATAAAGCCATTGAAATATATAAGAAAGCTGTAGAGTAAGAAGTATCCCTTTTTTCCATCTGCCCATTCCCATCCTATGCCAGGAGAAAATTGATTGGTGTCCCAGATCTGAATTGAGGCCATGATTAAAAAGCTAATGGTAATTATGGAGGTTCTGAGCAAAGCTGGCACTTCCAAGCACTTGAGCTGTCTCTGCTCCTGCTGACAGTGTGGCAAGGAAGAAGGGAGCTGTTGGAAGGGCTGCCAGAAAAAAAAGTAGAATAACAAATGGACAGAGATGCCTGGGAGCAAAGTGATCCAAAACTGACTTCATCCCTCCCAAAGGTTTATCTCCCACAACGATGTAACCCTGACTGTCCATTCACAGTTGCTGGCTGGCTGTCACTTGCTGCTTTCCCTCGGAACAGTTTGTGGCTGAGGGAGATGTGCTGGTGCACAGGGAGTTTCTCCTACCCCTTCACTGCTTCTCAGTGCCCACCTGTCCTTGTTTTAGGGCATTCCCAAGCATTACCAGTGCTTGCAAATGTAGCTTTGCCATGGAGGCCAGCACTAGAAAGAAAATCAGGAGCATGTTGGGAGCCACTGGAGTACCCATGTAGTGTCTCCTTACATGTCTGCCCTCGGCTACTGCCTGACAGTGGGTGGGGTTGGGCAGACATTTGGACTAATCTAGAACGTCTATTACGTAAATAATCCTTGCTAAGCATCTTACCAGGTTTATATTCTTATCCTGGTGCTCCCCTGCCCTCCTTTCTTCTTCATTCCTGTTTATTCCTGGGTTGTTTTTTTGTTCTCATCTTCCTATTACATTTTTCTTGCTGTTTCGAGTTCCAGGATAATCTGTTATTCCATGTTTATAGTCCACCAGGCACTGGTGGTTTTGTTCTGGTTGAGGTTTAGAGGTGCCAGTGTAAGTGTGCAGATCAGATTTTTTAAAGTTTTGATAGCAGGGAATTAAAGACTGCCTCCTGTTGTGGTGAGTGAGACCACAAATAGTGTCTCTCTCTGCTATGTCCTTTTTTGTTGTGGTTTCCGTCCTATTTATTTGTGATCTTTTTATAAGGTGAATTAAAATTCTGATGAGGAGTGTGTAGGATCCATCAGGAATGCTGAGGATTGCCTGTCCTACGTGGCCCAAGAGGCTTAGGATGGATGGATTTACAGGGTGGTTTATGAGAGATGATGGAAAATCTCATTTTGTATTTCCAGGTCACTGATTCAGACTCACTTTGAAGCTTAACAAAACCACATTATCTTATTATGTGTCCAGATCTATTTCACAGAGCCTTGCTGCCTTCCCACTGATACCCAGAAGATACTTGGGAAGCTGAGGTGTGATGTTATTCAAAGGAAGTCCCCATGATGGCAGTTGTTCTAATACTTGTTTTTAATAATAACAGTTTAATTTCCTGGAGTGATACCACAGTAATGTAGCATCAGAATTCCATGTTCTATGTTTACCCTGTTCTGGAAGGGCTGAAAAGCAAACTCAGCCCTTTGGCTTTTGTGTTCCAGGTTCTCTCCAGAAAACACAGACCTCCTCACAGCCCTGGGCCTACTGTACCTGCAGGTACTAAATGCTATTACTGTTACAAAAACTTAATTATTTTCAATAGAACCATGTTGGGGTTTTTACAGAGTTAATTTCTGTCCACCTTCCCATGACTTGCACATGCTTCTCTACAGACTGAATTTAACAGGATGGAACTTGCTTTTCTGTGTCTTCTCATTGCTGCTAAAAGCAAACTGATTCCCTGGACCAGAGCCAGAGCAGGAATTCTGTCTGGCAACCACCCTAACTCTGTTATAAATCCTCCAAGTATAACAAAACATGACTAGTCATTACCTTGTTTCTGCAGCAGGAGTCTTGCAAGTTATCCTGAAAAAGCAGCCATGAAATTGTGAGTGTTAATGTACCATAAAGGAAAATCAGAATGAATTTAAATAACAAAGGTGTGCTTAGCCTTGCGTCTGTGAAATGGATGGGAAGGGCTGGATTGTTCCAGAAGTAATCTTCCCAAAGAGGGAACAAGCAAAGAGGAATAGGCAGTAGTGCCTGAAAGGAGGAGGAGGCGGCCCCGGAGCTGCTCCCAGGGCTGGAGCCCCTCTGCTCTGGAGCCAGGCTGGGAGAGCTGGGGGTGCTCACCTGGAGAAGAGAAGGCTCCAGGGAGACCTGAGAGCCCCTTCCAGGACATAAAGGGGCTGCAGGAGAGCTGGAGAGGGACTGGGGACAAGGGATGGAGGGACAGGACACAGGGAATGGCTTCCCACTGCCAGAGGGCAGGGTTAGATGGGATATGGGGAAGGAATTGTTCCCTGGGAGGGTGGGGAGGCCCTGGCACAGGGTGCCCAGAACAGCTGTGGCTGCTCCACCCCTGGCAGTGTCCAAGGCCAGGCTGGACAGGGCTTGGAGCAGCCTGGGACAGTGGAAGGTGTCGTCCCTGCCCATGGCAGGGGGTGGTACTGGATGAGTTTTAGGTGAATTCAAGTGAAGCACAGGATGGCTTGGTTTGGAGGGGACCTTAGAGCTCCTCTGGTTCTGATCCATAGGATTTAAGTGATTCCAAGCTCTGAAATACTCATATATGGCCACAGTGATGCCCACTAGCACTTGCAGTCCATGAGAAGAGGAGGGAAGGGTTTGTCACCTGAGCAGGAGAGCCCTGGAGAGTGAGGAATTTGTGGTGAGGGAATTGGGGATGTGCAGAGTAGCAGTTTGTAGCCTGTTTTCTGGGATAGAGAAAGAAGCAGAGACCTGTGAACCCAGAGCTCATTTGTGTGTGAAAATATCAGAGTACAAACTCTCTGGAAGCCTTTGGTTGGGTCAGAACGGTGAATCCAGCCAAGTCAAATAAATTCTTAGAATCTGTTCTGTGAATTGTCTAACAGGAACATGTGTGTGTAATGGGAGCACTGCATAACTCACTCTTCTCACTATAGAACTGAACCAGAAAGTCTGGTGCCCACAAAACCTGTATTCTCTTTCTTAACTCTCCTTACTCCTGAATTTCTGATGCTTATGTACTTCTTTTCCCAGACTGGGGATTACCAGAAGGCTTTTGAACACCTTGGAAACGCACTTACCTACGACCCAGGCAACTACAAGGTATGGTGAAGAGTGGAAATGAACCAGCTGAACCATGAGGGGACACCTCCTAAAGCTAATCCCACTGTCAGACCTCTGCCATCTGCACCTGGGGCCTGGAGAGGCTGGAAAGGATCCTGCCCAGAAAGCCTTTGGTGAAATACATTTCTGGGATGTTTCCCTGGATAGGGAGTTGGAGGTGTGTGGAGGCAGGGAAAGGGTAGGAGGCAGAATGTGGGATGTTAAATTGATCCCTTTCGTTTTTAATCTGAAGTTGCACCAAAGCCAGGTGGAATTTACTTTGGAAGGAAGGTCTTCTGGATTTTAAAAATCCCAGAAGAGCTGTGCCAGGTCCCTTGTGATCCAAGTGATACTGCATTTTGTTATTCTCCCATCTGCTCATACCCTGTGCTTCCAGCTGCTGTGTGTATTTCCTTGGCTCTGGCCTGGAATGCTGAGCTTGGTGTCTAGGTTTCATTCCTCGTTGTGAAACTGCTTCCCTTTTTAGGGCTGTTACTTCATTTCTCTCCTTTTTTTCCCTGTTAATGATGCAGAGCACTGAAATGTGTGGTTGACAAACATGAGTTGTTGTGAAAACACCTTTACACTTATGAATTTTACTTGTCACTGTGAAATCTTATACAGGACTTAACTAGTGTGGTTTAAATATAGTGTGTTGTACTCACTTCCATTTTTTCCCCCATGCATATTCCCATTAATTTGCAGTATCAGCCAGTCAGTGTGAACTAGGAGAGCTTTGCTGCGTATGTCTTGCTTGAGTACATTTTACTCCCCGCTTAACTTGCACCAGAACTATTTCTATCTGTGCTTGGTTGTAAAAAGAATCTATTAGTGCATAGATCTTTTCAGAGCCTCAGACTCTAAGAAGTACTTCTGTTACCCCAAAAATTACCCTAAACATTTGCAATGTCGTGTTGCAATATTTATGGAATCACAGACTCACAGAATGGTTTGAGTTGAAAGGGACCTTAAAGCCCATCCTGTTCCACCCCCTGCCATGGGCAGGGACACCTTCTGCTAGCCCAGGGTGCTCCAAGCCCCCTCAGCATGGCCCTGGACACTTCCAGGGATGGGGCAGCCACAGCTTCTCTGGGCAGACTAATTTCTGAGACAGTTATGATCAAAATAGTGCAGGAAGAAGCAGACTCAGGTTTGTTCTTCACCCTGTGTTCTGCTCTGTGGTGGGAGATTCCAGAGTCCCCATCTGCTCCCACTGTTGGTCTTGGCAGCCCTTAGAAGTGAAATGGTTGTTCCTGAGATGGTTTCAGTTTAATAATTTTGTCCTCTGGCGTTTTTGCTGTGTCTGAGCAAACGGGGCTGTGAGTGGGTCACTTTTGTCTCGTCCCCAGGCCACGCTGGCTGCTGGCAGCATGATGCAGGCCCACGGGGATTTCGATGTCGCCCTCTCCAAATACAAGGTGGTGGCCAGCAGTGTTCCTGAGAGCCCCCCACTCTGGAACAACATTGGCATGTGCTTCTTTGGGAAGAAGAAATACGTGGCAGTAAGAATCCAGTTTCCATTTTTCTCCCATCTGCATCAAATTCCATGCAAGCACAAGATTCCTGTCATGAGGAGGCTGTTCTAGCACATTTATCTCTTTGGTTTCAAGGCTATCAGCTGCCTGAAGAGGGCAAACTACCTGGCACCCTTTGACTGGAAGATCCTGTACAACCTGGGCTTGGTGCACCTGACCATGCAGCAGTACGCCTCAGCCTTCCACTTCCTCAGCGCTGCCATCAACTTCCAGCCCAAGATGGCAGAGCTCTACATGCTCCTGGCAGGTAGGGGATGCTCCGTGCAGCTCCGTGTGCATCCCACCGGGAATGCCACAGCACGGACAGGAGCTGTGGGATGGAGTAAGGGAACACGGCATTACTAAGGAGCTGTTGCCCAGTCTCTTCTCTCTGGGGGAAGAAGAGAAAATTCTAAAAGTAGAAGGGAAAATTGCAGTCAGATCCAGATTAAACATTGGACAAGGTTTGACACATGTGAGACTGGGGTTGGGTTGCCTAAGGGAGTGGGTGTGTGTTTCCAGCCCTGGATATTTTTGGGGTGCAATGAGATAAACGTGTCAGAAGTGACATTGTAGGGTTAGATGGGATATTGGGAAGAAATCCTTCCCTGTGAGGGTGACGAGGCCTTGGCACAGGGTGCCCAGAGCAGCTGTGGCTGCCCCTGGATCCCTGGAAGTGTCCAAGGCCAGGTTGGGCAGGGCTTGAAACAACCTGGGCTAGTGGAAGGTGTCCCTGCCCATGGCAGGGTTGGGACTGGATGGGCTTTAACATCACTTCCAATCCAGACCATTCCTTGCAGTGGGGTTAATCCTGTCAGCCGTCCAGACAACCCTGCTGGCACCTGTTTTATGCCTTTCAGAATTGTCCTAAAAATGAGCTGCTTGTGAAACTTCTCTTCCTGTGTGTACGTTTTGCTTTGGTGCAGTTGCTCTGACCAACCTTGAAGACATCGAGAACGCCAGATGTTCCTATGAACAAGCTGTGGCCTTGGACAAGTAAGTCTTTGTCAGAGCTGTCACTTGTTTGGTCTTGCTTTGCCTCCCTGCACCTCATTTCCTTTGCCTCTCTCTGTGCCTCGACCCTAAATGGTTTGCAGTAGGGAAATACTTTAATTCTTGTAGCTGTGCAGGTGACAGTGTTAAAAGCATTTTTTTTTAAATTCAAGCTAGCTCTTAAAACTGAGAGAGGATTTTATTTCAGAGCAACCCAAAGCTGTTTTTTGTTTTGCTGTTTGGTTAGTGAGTCAGTGGTGATGACTTTGGATGCCAGCCCTCCTTTTGGTGAATATTTCTGCACAGTGGAACAGATTGAATAGAAGAAAACATATTTTTTAACCCGAAGTTTGAGCACAGTGTAGAGCAGTGAGATGCCTGGGGTAGAGTCTGTTCTGAATTGGGCAGAGGGAAGATTTTAGCTGGGGGAATGTGTGAGAAGTTTGTATAAAGCAAATAAAAGGGCAGCTCCTTCATTAAGAACATCTATGTTTGCAGTCTGGGTCTTAAAATCAGAGCACTTGGTTTCAGAAATGTTAAGCTGAACCTCAGAGTATGTCATCATTTCAGGCACAAAATCAAAATTATCTCAGATTTGTTAATAGTTTTGTTTCTGTCCCCAGTTTACTGTGAATATTTGCCCACTTAGACCTACCAGCCCTCCTGAGCCCAGAGTCTGTCTTCAGGTGACAGAGCAGTGCCAAAAGCACTTCCACCTGCAGGGGCCACACAAGGTGGTGATAGATGAGATACCAGGGATAAATCCTTCCCTGTGAGGGTGGGGAGGCCCTGGCACAGGGTGTCCAGAGCAGCTGTGGCTGCCCCTGGATCCCTGGCAGTGCCCAAGGCCGGGTTGGACGGGGCTTGGAGCAGGCTGGGCTAGTGGGAGGTGTCCCTGCCCATGGCAGAGGTGGCACTGGATGGGCTCTAAGGTCTTTTTCCACCCAAACCATTCCATGATTCTGTTCCTAATCAGCTTTTCATGCCTAGCAAGGCAAGACAGGACCTCAAAGGCAACTCAGACTCCTTAGTCAGGGGCTTGTGTCCTCTGCTCAAAGAGGAGGAGCAGTAAATTGGCTTCACAACTTTGCCCAAGTATTTGGCACTCAGGGGATACTCCAGCTCTACGGTCCAACCAGGAAAATAAACCCTCGTCAAAGCAAAAATTAATTCAAACTGCCAGGGCCTGCTGGGAGGAACATGCAGACTGTGAGGCTGGTTCAGCTGACACGCTGTGGATTTTAGCCAGTTATGGTGTGGCTGAATCTGTGTCCCCACAAGTTTCCTTTGCTGGTGTGTTCGGAGCTGTTTGGGATGAAGGTGGTTGGTTTCCGTCACCAGGAATGCTTTTGTAGTGGCCTGGGTGCCATGCTGGGGGCTGGAATGGAAATAGCTTGGAAAACTGTTTAGAAAAAGGTGTTCCACTCGTAGTTCTGGCTTGTGACTGTCCTTTCTGTGGGTATTCAGCTATTGATTTTTCTCTGGCTGTCATATTGCTTCTCAGCTCTTGAAGGTGGTGAAATAGCTCCATCAGGTTCAATTAATTTTAAAACTGGCTGTTCCCAGCACTGTCTGATCTCCTCAGTGTTTTGGCAAAGGCAGGGAGGAGGGCTTATTTTGTGGTGGGCTCAGCATTGCAGTTTCCCAGTTAAAGGAGAAGCCATGGTTATAAATGCAGTCAGATTTCTTCTCAGAGTTGCCTTCCTTGCACTGTGATGGAGAGTCACCAGGACTGGCGAGTCAGGGCCTGCAGGTTACACTTTATTAATTGCCCAGTGCCAGCAGGGTCCTTCCCTTCTGCATTGCTCCAGAGGATGCTCCCTCTGCCTTGGCCATGGGTGGTTCCAGTTATCCCAGCCACGCTCCAGGAGAGGGCACCAGTCCCTCACTCACATTTCTTGTGAACCCACGGAGCATCAGAGCATCCTTGTCTGGCCTGTGTGCAGAGATGCTCCTGAGGGGCCCACACAGGGAGCTGTGGGCAGGCAGAGCTCCTCCACCCACCCTGGCACTCCTGGGCGGGCCAGATGGAGAGGGTTAATGTATCCTAGCGAAGGAAGCGGATCGTTTGGAAAATGAGTATATGGAGCAGTTCTGCCTTGTGAAATCTGCATTCAGGAAGGGAGGCAGGAGCGTGCAGGTGCCTGTGTTCACCTGTAGCAGTACCTGCAGTTGTGTGTGGTTTTGCTGGGGGAAGGAGAGAGGTGAGGAAATGAAATGTAAACAGCACATTCTGTGGTGTGTCAGGTTATAAAATAAAACCCAAGAGCGGGGCTCTGCCTGTCCCATGGTGAGCTGCTCTCCTGCAGACTGGGAATGCTGGGAGAGTCGAGGGAAGTCAAAGCTCATCTGTCTCAGTATGACAGAAACCCCTGTAACTGCTCTGCCTGTCCCGGGAGGAAAGGGCTGGGACACCAGGAGAGCCCTGGGATGGCCCCCAGGTGCACAGAACTGGCTGTTGCAGAGAGAGAGGCAGCCAGGGGAGGGATTTATGCTGTCACTGACACTGGGGGACTTTGCAGAGCCCAGCACTGGGGCTGTCATCAGGTGTGAGGGTCTCAGCCATGCTCCCAAAGGACTCTGGCTGTAGCCTGGAGGTGTGTCCAGCTTTGCTGCTCGGGCACATCTTAGCGTTATTCCAGCCAGGATAAGTGTTCCCACAGGGAATGTGATGCCTCCCATGTGTCCGCTGCAGGTGCAACCCCCTCATCAACCTGAACTACGCTGTCCTGCTCTACAACCAGGGCGACAAGCAGGGGGCCCTGAGCCAGTACCAGGAGATGGAGAGAAAGGTCACCGTGGCCAGGGAGAGCAGCGTGCCCGACTTTGACCCCGAGGTTTGTGCCTGAGCTCAGGAGCCACCCCAGGGCTGGCAGCAAACGAGGAGGAGGTCTGACTTTGAGTCCAATTATTAGGAAGAAATTCTGCTTATGAGATTTTCCGAGCGGAGAGGGCGCCTGCTGAGAGCTGCTTGCTTCCTTTCTGCTCTTTGAAGCCCAGTTCTTCAATCAATACACAGCGAGACAAGATTCCCTCTTAATTAAGGGACTGAATTAGCGGAGATGTTTCCCCCAAGCACCAAGCTGCAGCCAGCTCTGCACAGCTCTTTTCTTGTAGTTTTTTTTTTGATGGTGTTGTTGACTTTATTGTTGTCTGATGTGTCCCTGCTTACAGTTTTCTTCTCTTTTTGCTTCTCGAGAAGATGGTGGAGATGGCCCAGAAGATGGGTGCTGCCCTGCAGGTTGGGGAGAGCCTGGTCTGGACCAAGCCTTCTAAAGAGTCCAAATCCAAGCAGAAAGCTGCTGTGTCAGGGAAATCCGGCTCTCAGCAGCCTTTGGGCTCCAACCAGGCCCTGGGTCAAGCCATGTCCTCTGCTGCAGGCTATGGGAAAACCATGCAGCTCCCCCCAGGTACATCTCCTCTGCTGTTCTTTCAAGTGGAGATGTGGGATGGAAGCAGAGAAATGTCTCCTCCCTTGGGAAGAGTTACAGCACATCTCCGGGAAGGGATTGACTTGCTCACACAGCAGTGAGGGCAATATCTGGTGATAACTTTTCCAGATTTCTAAGTTCAGGAAGATGCTCTGTGTAGTGTATTTCACTCTCCTGCTTTTTCAGGGATGTGGGAGGCTGAGAAAGTTTCCCTTCCTGTCTGAGCCACAAAGATTCCATTAGCATGGGATTGTGATCTTGCTGTGGAAAGGAGGCGGTTTCAGCAACCAGACCTCTTGCCTTTCTTTGGAAGGGCCCAGGAGCTGGTGTGCACAGACAGGCTGCTGCAGAGAAGGGAAAGGACGGACAATTTTCCAAAGTACTTTCATAATTTCTCTGACAACAGTAACTGCAGCTGGATTGTTCCCAAGCTGCCCAGCCTTGCAGGTGTTGCTGGGTTTAGTGGGACTGAGGGTTCTCAGGAGGTGGTGTGAGCCTTTGGAGGCTCAGCCCATTGACTATGTGTGCTGGGGCTGTGTAGGAGCATCCCCTGAGCCATTCCAAGCCTGACCTCCTCTCACCCCTCAGCTTCCAAGGAGGAATGCACTGGGGATGTTGCTCATCGTGGTGATTTTCTGTCACTCTTGGTCTTGTTGAATGTGGACTGAACCAGGAGAGTGGTTGTGTAATCCAGGCCTCTTTCTTTGGCATCCCTAAGGACCTGTTCCATTTCTCACACATGGAATAAACTTTCCATGCAGGGAAGACTTAGCCAGAAAATCTGAAAAATAAAACTCACCAAGGGTTTAGGCTGTACCTGAAGGACTTTATTATCCAGATCAGAGAAGGGAGCTGGTTCATAACATCAGTTGGCACCCTAAATTTAAGTGTAGAGACAACTTGTGTCCTGTTGTGATTTAATTCTGTAAGTAGCTACTTTAACTGCCTGGAAACTCTCCCCACATTTGCTAAAGCTGTGAACTGAAAACAACACTTTGGTTGGGGCTCCAGCTTGAGCATAAACCAGCTTCAGTGAAGCTGGAAGTGGCACTTCCCTGTGAGGTGGTGAGGTGGCTGCCCCTGGATCCCTGGCAGTGTCCAAGGCCAGGCTGGGCAGGGCTTGAAACAACCTGAACTAGTGGAAGGTGTCCCTGCCCATGGCAGGGGGTGGAATGAGGTGACCTTTAAGGTTCCTCCAACCCAAACCATTCTGAGATTCTGTGATTCTAGAAAATGTTTTCCCTTCCAGTGCATGAGTTAATTCCTCCATTTGTACTGAATTCTGACAGCTGAGAGACTGTTCCTGAGCTTCCTCTCATCAGCACTTTGGGCACTGTAAGGTCTGGATAACTCCGAGTCAATAAACTAATGTTAGGCAGAAGGAATCTGAGGATAATTAAAAGCTGTGATTGTTTTGCACCTCTGCTGCTGGAAAGGGCAGAAGGAACAGACAAAACACACGTAGCCATAGAGTAACTTTAACTGTGCTCTCTCCCCAGGTGCTGCAACACCAGCTCTGCCAAAAAAGCCTCCCTCCCTGCCTCTGGAACCAGAACAGGAGCAGGACTTGGAGACAAGCCCTGAGGAGAACTCGGCTCCCCCAGGGGATGAGGAGCAGAGGAAGGAGAAGCCCCAGAGCCAGGAGGCAGCGGAGTAGGGCGGCTCTGGGCAGCACAGGCGGTGCAGGAGCCTCTCCAGGGCTGCCTGGCATTGGAGAAGGGATCTGCCCTGCCCTGCCCCATGGTGGCTTCTCCCCACTGTCCGTTAGTCTGGGTGCAGCTGTGTTCTGTCAGTGATTTTAGCTTGTGGGCTCTGCCTTGTCCCAAGGAGTCGTGGCAGTGACCAGAGGTTTCTGTGTAGCTGCTCTTAGTGCGGTCACAGCTCCCCACACAACTGGAGGGTCCAGCCCTCCACAGGTTGGGTGTGAGTCCTCCAAAAGGACATTTAGCAAAGCCAGCAGTAGTGATTTAGGATCCTGCACCCTGAGTTGGATCAAACCCTTCCAGTGGCTGAACTGGTGAGCAGCTGATTTTGCATAAAGAACCAGTAAACTGAAGTTTCAGGGCTCTGTGTTTTGCTGGTGAAGCTCCCCAGCTGTTTGAAATGTATTTCCTGCTTTTATTATTTCTGCACTCTTGGAGTGGATCCCTCCATAATTACCAGTCCAGGAGAGGAAGGTTAGTAATGGAAACATTCTCAGTGTTCAGGCAGCATGAGCAGGGCTCCGGGTACATCGCAGCCTTCAGCTGTGCTTTGTGGTTTGCTGCTCTTATCCAGAACGACATTAATGCATCTTCAGAGCCCAGCCAGGAGCTGAAATGCTCTCCTGCTCCCTGGAGAGCACCGAAGGAGTAGGACCCCTCACTTCCCCCTGGGTTCTGATAACCCAAACTGACTGCTTGTCTTAAATGTAGCTTTTTTTTGCCCCCAGCTGCCCTTTCTTCTGGGTTTTGTGTCAGGTCAGCTCCAGGGCAGCACTCCTGTAAGGACTCCCTCCTGCCAGGAGTTAAAGAAAACAGAATTGTTTGGTAGAGCACTGGCAAATTGAAACAAACCAGACAAGGAGCAGTGTCAGTCAGGTACAGTGCAGAGATTTTTATTCACATTTAACTTCTTACACTGAAAGTTCCTGCAGCCCAACAGAGTGCCTGGGAAGAAGAGGTGAGGATTGCAGAGCAGGGGTGGGCAGGGGCTGGGAATTCTTCACCTCAGCCCCAAAACTTTAATTCAAGGCAGATTTTTGTCCTAGGATGCTTTGATAGGATAAATGTCACACAGGGAGCACATACTGCACTTGGAGGTACTGTGAAGGGATTTGTTTTAAATACATGTTTTGTGAAAAGCTTACGCAACAAGGAACCAATTCTTCCATGAAATGAAGCAGTAGCACCTTCTTACTTCCTGGGAGCTTCATGTCTAAGGGAGCATTTTTAAATATGTAATTCCAGTTGGATAATAAATAGAACTGCAATTCCTCATCCTGTCCCCTCTCCTCCCCTGGGCATGGTGATGGTGGCATTCGCATGCAGTAAATTCCTGGGATCTTTCTGGAGAGCATTTTTGTGCTAATGGTAATGAGGCTGGACTGCTCTTTCAGCTGGAATTAAGCAAGGGACTCTGCAGCAGGACTGCACTGAGGCATTTAGGGATTTTGGAAATCACACCTTATGTTCCAAAACCTGTTTCTGGCATCAGCCATAATTCTAATCCCCTCTTTTCCCCCATTAACAGAAAAGAATCATGAGCTTAATTTCTAGGGAAGCAGAAACCATCTGCTTTAGGACTTTTCTTCCCCTTTTTAGGGAAAGGTCTGCGATGAATCAGGGTAAATCACAGAGCTCACAAGGTGCTTTGCATCTTGGCTTCTGCACAGGAAACAAACTAAAAGACATTCAAACATCAATGCCTGGGCAGCGAGACCTTGTTCCAGCCAAGAGTAATGATCTGTCCATCCAGGAACATGTGTTCAGCCCAAAAAATGTGGTGTTGAGGGCCCTGAGACAACTGGATGCTGATTTATGGTACAGGCAGTATTAGTGGGTACATGCTGTGCTCCTGTGCTTGTTGCTCAGTTGTGACTGAGCAAGGTGGATGTGGGGGCCTTAAAGCTGTTCAGAATTTAGATTTCCCAGTTGGGAAGTGGGTTTCAGTTGGCAAAGGCTCTTCTGCAGAGACAGACAAGCCTCAGTGCTGAATGGGGGAAAACTTTACTAAAATAATAAGCTCCACACATAAATGCATTCAAAAAGAGCCCGTGTTATAGCAAGTACTCCATCTGCCAAGACTTTTCTGTAAGAGAAAACCCAATTCTGCTACAAGGAAAGCTTTACCACTCTCTCAAACCACACTGCTTCAAAAGTCCATGTTTTTAATGGAAGACACAGGTGAGATCTGAACCCAGTTTTACCCAGTCTGCACTGAGGGGCAGCTTTCCTGAGAAATTCACATGGGAGGTTTTCAGGGTGTTTTTTCCACTGTCCCCCCTTGCATTTTGATAGGATAATTCCTGCCGGCATTTGTGTTCCTCAGCTGCTGTGAGATCTGCTGAGCACAGGCTGATTGCAGGCTGTTGGGAACAGAGCTCCTGGCACAGGAGGGAATGGCCCTGTGCTATTCCCAGCCCACACCTTTCCTTTGCTGAGAGAACATCTTCCCACCAGAGTCTGGATCAGTGACTCCCTGAGAATTCAGCCTGGAGCCACCTGAGTTACCACACGAGAAACTGCTCCAGAATGACAGAGGAGAACTTCATCCAACGTCTCCATCAGGCAGAACCAGCATTCCTGGCTCTGAGGTCCAAGTTTTACTGCAGAGGTTACTCAGATCCAGTATTTTCCTCTGGTTTTCTCCTGTTCTCCCCAAAACTCTGAGGTTCCTTAGCCCAGGAACAGCAAGGCAGCAATTGTGTGACACAAGTTGTGCCAGCGCTGCTCTGGAACAGGTTGCACACAGACAATACTGGCACAGAGACACTTTAGCTGTTCATTCGCTCACAACCCTCAGCTTTCACCTAAGCTGCCAGCTCCTAAAGAAACCCCAAACCAACATTTTAGGATAACTGGAAATTGAGTTCTGTTGTACCATGTCACAGAAGTGTCCCATTATTCAACTCTTTGCTCAGGACATGGCTGGAAAGGTCACCCCGTGGCACAGAAATCCTGATAATTCATTACAGAATAAATAGTAAAAAAAAAGCCAAGCACAACTGCTGACAGTTTTCCATTGGGTTTTGTATTGGATTTAGTGCTCTGCTGCTCTCCAAGCTTTGGATTCCAGTGGCTAAGGAGTGGAGCCGAGCTCTAAACCATCCAGCACAAAGCAGTTAATGAGGTCTTTGCCAAAGGCTGAGGAAGAACATTTCAGCACCAGTTCTGTAAAATGAACTTGGGAAGGGAGGGCAAACTTGACTGGATCTCATAACATCCCAACAGGAGATAACCAGGAAACACAAGAAAATCAAGCAATTCTTTAGTAATGCTGCAAAACTCCCCTGGAGAGGAACAAAGGTAAAGAGCCTTTAAACTGGCAAGAGTTGGATTTGGGATTGGCTCTTCCATGGCACAGCACCGAGGGCACAGCAGAGAAGGAACATGTCCTTGGAGACTCTGCCAGGCCCCTGTGATTCACACCTCCCAAATCATCCAGCACTTGACCCTGAGTAAGTGCCACGCACAGAAAACATGGGAAGAGTGCTCATTTTGCATCATGGATAAGACAAAATAAACCCAAGCCAAGGTGGCTGCAGGGACACACAAGTGAAAATACCAACGTGCACAGGTTTCACCATGGAGAGATGTCAGTGCTGAGCTCAGCTGCTGCATCTCCAGCAGAATCTGTGTGAATAAACATTTCCAGTGCAAACCCTGCTTCGGGAGTGAGGCTGGCTGAGGGTTGAGTCATCCATCACTGTGGATTTCAAGTAACACAGGACAACAAACAGGATCTGTAGAGACAGAGGATGAGGGGGAGCAGGGTCAGCTCAAGCCTGGTTTTGAAGCTTTGGTATTTTTGCAGCTGTTGAAGCAGCTTTTTCTTTGCTGTCACTACTGGAGCTGTGCAGGGGTGTGAGACTACAGGTGCAGGGGAAGGATTTCAGGAGCTCTGCCTCCTTGTCATTAATTTGAGAACGCAGAAGGAAGTTAAGCACATCATGTTCACAGCATGTGAAACAAAGCACAGGCTGCTGGGCCCCTCCATTCAATTCACATTTATTACCATATAGATTGTTCCACATCTTAATCAGGGATCCCACTGGCACAGCTGATGAATGGGTCAGGGTGGTTAAGGATTCTCCTTGGGAAATTACTTGGGGGGCAGGTGAGCTCTATGTACCTGATAAAGCAGATTTGGGTAGAGCAGAAGCCTGGCCATCCCAAGCTGCTGGGATCTGAGCTGGGACTCCCCGTGCCAGGTGTTCCCAGCACACCCAGAATGGGCCACAGCAGAAATGTTACCTGTGAGGAGCAGCAAGGAAGGAGGTAACAGTAATTATGAGTTTAGATTTTTGGCCCAGATGATTTCTAAGCAGTAAGCTCCTTTTTAATGATTGTTTACAGCAGTTATTTACTCAGATTAAAAAAAGCTAATTTTGGCCTGTCATGTTCCTGTTCAATGCAAGCACAGCTGACCCTGGGACAAGGTCTGTAGGTGCAGTCACATGGTTTTAGGTGGCCATAAGGAATGTCAGCCCCATCAGCCTCGCATCCCTGGAAGTGTTCTGGGAAGAAAGAAATGAAATACAGCAGCAGGGGCATTGCTGGTGACAGCTTGTGTTTAGCTTTGTTTTGTTTCCAGCTTGAGAATCCACAGAGCTTGGCCCAGTATCAGGACAGTGGGACCCAGTGTAAGCCAAGGACAAGTTTCCAGCTGGCAGATCCATGGCCTTTGGTGGCCCTAGGAGTGGAGTGCCAAAAGGCCACCATCCCAGGCTGCAGAACAGCCTTGCTAATGGCTTTGGACCTCTAAGACAGCCGAAAGGAGAGGTTCTTTTCATTTATTTTCAACTTAGCAAGACTAAACCAGAACTCCAAGTCCTGTGCTACAGTTTATCAATGATAATAGTAATAATAATAATCATCATCATCATAAAAAA
Organism: Dicrurus megarhynchus; assembly: GCA_013399195.1. Classification (NCBI taxonomy): domain Eukaryota; kingdom Metazoa; phylum Chordata; class Aves; order Passeriformes; family Dicruridae; genus Dicrurus; species Dicrurus megarhynchus. The sequence goes on from VXAD01008591.1 coordinate 875,067, forward strand.
ATAATCTGGGTAGAAATGCTTCCAGTCTTAAGATCCTGCACCTGGATAAAATGCTGAAACTCAAGGGAAGCTCAGGGTGGGATGAGCTGCAGGAAAACATAGCACTGACTGTACTTCTGCTCTGTACAACGCAGAAGACTTTGCTCAGGGGGGAAGCTGAATACACATGACAGACAGCATTGTGTGCTGAGTCAGTGCAAGTACAACAGCTGCCAGTTTTCATCCTTGCAGAGCAGTCGGGATGGCTTTTCCCGACAGAGAACACCACTGACAGCAGCCTGACAGCGTCATTGCAACAGATCACTCCACCCTGAGTGACACAGACTCTCCTCCCTCCATTCAGGTGCGAAGACTGACCTGGAACAACCTCCCCCAAGCTCTGGGGAGGCACAGGCTTGCCCAGACATGCTGATTGCACTTAACCCACTTCTACTGAAAAGTGTCTTGAGAGCTGTGCACACACACTCCAGGTTCCTCAAGTGGCCAGAGACAAAACCATGCTGGAAAGAGAGAAAACCATGCTGGTGCTCTGCAATTCTTAGTGTGTGACTGTGAAGAGGTAAAAAGATAGAAGCAAAGTATTTAACAAGGACACGTAGTTCTGCTTTTTTAATTTCAAAGGCCAGAGCAAAGAAACTATCAGTGACCTAGTCAAAAAAACCCCAACAGCAAACCTTAAAAAGGCCTCCTCACTTCAGTCTTACCTGGAAAACGCTGTTGCAGCTTTTGAGCTTCCAGAGGGACTTTCCCTAATATATTAACCTTTCCTAATAGAGGCCAGGGAGACTGAAGAATTTGGCACAACCATTCTCAACCAACCAAAAATGAGTCTCCAGCACTCAAGAGCTTTTCTGTAACACACCAACTGTTAGCAGAGTACTTAGCATACAGCAAACACAGGGAATGGTTTGGGGGTTCCCTGGCAGGGAAACAGAGCTGTCCCCCAAACAGTAACCCTGATTATCTTCACTCCTAGTTCCCAAAAATCTAAGCACAGGCTGCTGGGGCTCAGTTGAACACCTTTAGTCACAGATATCCAGAATCACCTGTGCAGCCTGGAGTAGGTTCAGTCTGTGTCACATTTTGGGGACCGTGCCTCCCTCTGGGGCTGGGCACACGGAGAGGTGATTGCACCAGGCAGTAATTCCATCCTCACCCCAAGCAAGGTTTGCCATGTGCTGGGAGGAGATAACCCACAAGCCTTTTATTTTGAATTTACCAGAGGCAAGGCAGGGCCAGGCACTGCTGTGCTCTCCCTGGGATCCAGGGGCAGGAAATTGTCCTGCTGCTGCACTTTCCAGCACCACCAGAAAAGATCCTTTCTGAGCTAAGAACAGCAAACTTTGCCAGCCGGGGATTTTGGTCCTTGTATCCCTCCCCCTTAAGACAAAGCCAATTTTCACATTAAATACTAAAACACCTGCACCTGCACATGAAGTGCTCAAGTCACTGCTGAGTGACTGGAATGTAGCCGACAGTTTATACCTGGAATTATTCTTTGGCTCTTTTTCAGTTATACCCAGAAAACACACCACACCCTGGTTCTGTTCCTATACCACCACTGCTTCAAATCCCAATCCATGGGTCTCAGACACCGTGCAGTGTTGGAGAAGAAGGAGGGTCCTGGTTTCCTACTGAGGATACACTTCGGAATAGAGCAGTCCCTCGGCTGAAATGGCATCCCCGAGTCCCACGGTCCGGACGGGATCCTTGCACACCAGCACGGGGGTGAAGTGGAAGGAGATGCCTTCCCTGTGCCAGTGCACCACGGGCTCGTCTGGATTGAGGGAGATTTTGGACGGTGCCTCTGTGGAGGTGACGAACTCCAGAGGAGCTTTGAGAAAGACCTTGCTGGTGTCGATGGTGTCGGTGGCACAGGCCTGGGTGCCGGCAGCCCTGGCCCCGGCCGCCACCGCCGCCGCCTGGTTGCCCCAGTGCCCATCCACGGTGACCAGGATGTGGTAGGCCAGGGTGTGGAAGTGGATCCGCGTGAGGTCCGAGGCGCGCTCCGCCGTCTTGCCGTGCTCCTTCAGGATCCAGAAGAGGATGTCGCTGACCACCCCCACGTCAGGAATGCCGCTCCAGGAGGCCAGGGAGGCGTGGGGACCAGAGGCAGACTGGCTGAGGAACAGCAGCTCCTGCTCGTTCAGCCCGATGGAGTTCACCAGGGGAAAGACCTGCTAACAGAAACAGGGAACAGCGGGTTTGCCTTCAGGGGCAGAGTCAGACATGGGATTCCCCCCCGGGCTGTGGTTTTTGCAGCACCCTGTTGCTGGCTCAGCAGAAGCAGCACCCAGTTTCCCAGTCAGCAAGATCACACAAGTTGGCAAGAACTACTTAGCCAAGAACACATTCCATTTGGTGCAATTAATTTTCCAAACACACACTTTGACAGTAAAGAGTAACAACACATCAACTCCACAGAAAACATAACACTGAGATCAGAGCTGTGCCATGCTAAACAAGGAACCCCCAGGAAAGAAATTATGCAAAGAAACCGAGGGATTTTTTACATTATAAACTCAGCTCAAATTCAATCCTCAGTTTATCTTTGAATGTATAGTCCAAATGTTGAGTTTTGATTTCTGTATTCATGCACTAGTGTGTGCACTGTGATACTGAACCCGATCAAAAGAGCACATCCTTTCATTTTCCTTACCTGATGCATAATGTTGCTCATAAAATCCTGATCAGTCATACTGGCCAGCTCCAGGTGTATGGGAATGTCAGTTGGGATATCAGAGATGGAGGCCACAGCCTACAGGAAAAGGGAAAACACAACCCTAGAACATGTATTTATTAAGGAACAGAAGAAGAAAAAGGGTTTGGACTCAAGATACACATCCTTTAATCTTCCTGTGTGTGGATATAAACAATTCCAATGGGATGTCTGACCTGTGTACGTACTGCTAAGGAGAGGAAATATAACAACTTCTAGTTTGCAGAATCCCAAGGCAGGAAAACTGTACCTAACCTTAATCTGGTCCCAGCTCAGCACCTTTCTAATGGATAAATTCCAAAAACCTCACAAACCTGAAGCAGCTGCAGAACAGCTGATCCTAGAACATGAAAAAGGCCAGTGCCTTGCATGAGGATGAGCCCTCAGCTGTAGAGCAGGTGGTACAAGACGGATGCTGCTTAAGGAATGCAGGTGTTGATTATAACCTGGATCACCTCAGGATCCAGGATAGAAACAGTGTGGTTTAGCTGCTAGACAAGCCCGGTAACCAGATCAACACCCTCCAGCCAGGTAACCAGCCCTTCTTTTCCCTGGACAAGCCACTGAATCTAAGAAAAACCAGTGTTACAGGATTAGACTTCAGCCATTCCTGCAGCTCCCACTCTGCTTTTGGCATTGAATACTGAGACCTGTGGGAGCTCTAAGGCACAGCCTTCCTGCTCCTTCAAACGGGGCAAAACAAGGCCTTGCCACGAAACACTTGGAGTGGAAATTAAGATTCAGGGGTTCAGTATCTCACCTCCATGAGTCGTCTCTCTCGCATCTCCTTGCTCTGCCCTTCCATCATGTGGAGTCCTGAAAGCACCACCAGGTCTGGCTGGAATTCATCCAGGCTGGACACAAACACTTCCAGCATGTTCAGGGCGCCGTTGGACAGGTCGTGGGAGAAGATGAAGCGGTTGGCAGCAGGTGCGCTCACTCGGCCCCACTGCTCACCTGGGGTGGAGCAAACAGGACCAAGTGTATGTGAAGTGGGCAAGATCACAAATTCAATGGGCTCCATCAGCGGCAAGAAAAGCCATGGAATTGTTTGAGCCATTACATGAAGGTTACCCCGAGTTTCATCGGCACGTGGTTAGATCTGTGTTTTCAGGGAGCGTTTTAGTGTTTATGGAGCTTCAGAATGACACCCCTCAGGCTGTGCACCAATCTTAGTGATGTTCAGGGGCTCCACTGAACACTCAACCTTTGGCAAGGTACCTGCTTGATATTCCAAGATAAGATGGAATTCATCTCTTTCCTGCATGGATTCAGGCGGCACAACCACATTGTCATCGAGCAGTTCGTGGAGTTTGGGACCAACTGGGCCACAAAGGAGGATCTAGAAAACAAGGAAAAACAAACAAGGTTTCCCTTGCCATGTCCCTTGCCAAAATTTAAGCATCACCTAGACAACTGATTTTAAAAAGTTAATAATTCAATTTTTAAAAATCAGCTTGGAAGTCCAACCATATGTCCCACCAGCAGAACCTAAGAAATAACTGCCAGATCCCCAAAACCTACACGGAAGGGACATGAGACAAGCAAATTAAAGATGACAAGCAAATGGCATGAAATGTTTGGAACATGTGTGTACCTTCAGGTCTGGATTTGTCGCGAGCTTCTGCCCGATGAGAGCAGCATTTCCTCCCACATAAAGCTGTAAAACAAACAGAGCTGGGTGTGGGCATCCCCTGGCTTTGGAACCTTTAAACACATTTAGTCCTCAGCACAGGCTGGAGATTTTGGCTTTTTAGAACAGGGTTCGGCAGTACCCAAGTTACTAAAGATTATTGGGGCTGAATGCAAAACGATTTTACAATTCTCTGTGAGATCTCAACAAGCTGAGCATTCTTTATTTTTAATCTAAATATTCACCTTCAGGTAACGGCCCTGTAAAAATCAATTCATTCATAACATTGACAGCACTGTAAAAACCAACTCATTCAGCACATAAACAGGCCTTACTCCTGAGCAACCTCTCAGTGGCTAAAGCCCTGTGGGTTTTTAGCAAGGCTGACAAGGAATCATTTAAATACTGCAGCAATTCTTCCTCCAGTTTGAGGTCGAGGTGAAACCTGCTGCCTGTGCCCATGTGAAATGAAAGGAACTGTTGAAGTTTCTTCAGTAATAAAGGTCAAACTTCCCAGTAAAACTCTGATTTGAGCTTGAAAAGCAGTGAACATTGATTGTCCTGAGGGTCACAGCTGCTCAGAGGAGGCCACGGAGATGCTCCAAGGGCTGCTCTGGAGCCAGGCTGGGAGAGCTGGGGATGCTCACCTGGAGAAGGCTCCAGGGAGACCTCAGAGCCCTTTCCAGGGCCTGAAGGGGCTCCAGGAGAGCTGGAGAGAGACTGGGGACAAGGGAATGGAGGGACAGGACACAGGGAATGGCTTCCCACTGTGAGACGGCAGGGTTAGATGGGATATTGGGAAGAAATTCTTCCCTGTGAGGGTGGGAGGCCGTGGCACAGGGTGCCCAGAGCAGCTGTGGCTGCCCCTGGATCCCTGGCAGTGCCCAAGGCCAGGCTGGACGGGGCTTGGAGCACCCTGGGACAGTGGAAGGTGTCCCTGCCCATGGCAGGGGGTGGCACTGGATGGGCTCTAAGGACCCTTCCAACCCAAACCATTCCTGGCTTCTCTCACAGAAAACAGGCCACACAGCTAAAAATCAGGTGATTCCTCACTCCCAGCCTCATCCCAAGGTGTTGGAGGCTCTTCCACAGCCTCAGCCTCATCTGGCTCCCAAGAGGCATCTTTGACATTTCAGTTTGGGAATGTCAGCAGGGGAGAGACCATTTAAACCCCTCCCATTTGCAGCAGGGGCAGAATCCCATGGAAAACCATTAACACAACTCAAGCTACACTGCAAGCTTCTTCCTAAATGGTTTTGTCTCTGGAGGGAGAATGAAAGCCAGCAGTGCTAAGGGAGCAAGGGAGAGGACTGCCGAGGCTCCGCTCCGGGTGCAGACCCACCTGTGCCGCGGGGTGCTCTGAGGCTGTCCGTGCGATGGCCTGGAACGCCTCGGCGTCGCTGAAGAAGCGCTCGGCAGCCGCCCCTCTCTCCATGAAGTGGGCGAAAGCCTCCCTCAGGTCCTGCCCGGAGTTCAGGACCGCGTGGTTCTTCCCTTCGCCGGGCTCCAGGCCCAGCGCCTCCAGCAGCTTCACCCCGGACAGAACCACGTCCACGCAGGCGTTGACGCTGGGAGAGAGAAGGAAAAGACGTCCTGGGAAAACCAGACAGACCTCAGGGCACCTGGGAGTGCAGCGAGGTCACATCCCTGACTGTGCAGGGGGCGAACAACCAACCAAAGGGAAAAAGGGCACAGGAATTTCCTGAAATTCTCTCCTAAGGCTTTCTCCGTTTGACTAGCTTTTCTTGTGCTCAGAGAGGGATTTCTAACTTTCTGCTGAACGAGAACAAGGAAAGCTGTGTGGTCCAAAGGTGGCTGAGTATGTTACAATACAGGTTCTACTTCATTTCCTGTCTTGGGCTCGCTCAAAAAGAACAGGCACAGTAACAGTGGCATTTTAAATTCCTAGAAGCTTTTAAAAATATATGTATTTTGGGTTTGAAATGTGCATGTGATTCAAAACTGTTGAAAACAAAACTGAAAGTGTTTAAGTCAGCTAGATCAGCCTCTGGAGTTTCAACTATTCCTAATAATACCCAAAGCCACACACAAACTCCCCACACAGGCTGGTTGTTTATGAGAAGTCAAGAGAGCAATTTGTCAGTTGAAATATTTGAAAAGGGCAGTTTCTGAAGGACCATCCTGAACTTACAGAAATAGCATGCAGTGGGAACAGGAGAAAAATCTTGCAATAGTAAGGAAGGGATAAGAGCCATTTCAGCAGATCCAGGCTTCATGGAAAGTCTAACTTCCAGTCCCCATTTCTCAATGATTTAATCACAGTCTAATTCAGACCAGAGGACAGGAGAGTTTCTAGCTGGAACCAGAACCCCAGTAAGACAATTTATAAACACTTGCCCTTGTCTCACTCTGTGGTTTCAGAGAGATAACAATATACAGCAAATACTTCCTGAGATGACACCAGCAATTATTTAAGCATCTTCTGGAGCTGCTGCCAAGAGCCATTTCTGCTCCTCTGCCCCACATTTCCCTGACAGGGATCCAAACCATCTAAGAAACTCGTGCAGGATCCCTGACTTTCTCCACATCTCCCCCCCACGACACTCCAAGGGGCAGTTCCTGCTCCCTGTCAGCGTGGAGTGCTCAGCACTCAGCACTCTGTTGGCAGTGACCTCTCAGGACTCAGATTTGGGCTGCAACATGGCAAAGCTGCATCAAATGACATGAAGGACATGAAAAACCCTGAGGCTTTCCACTCCACAAGGTAACCAGCCCAGAAATCCTCTGGATGTGCATCACCCCCTACACCGAGGACACAGAAATTCCCTTGCATGGCAGAGAAAAGAAACCACAAGCTCAAGCAGCATTTTGGCCCTAATTTTATGTTTTAATGAATCATTACAGATCCAAGGGGATGAAACTAAGTCACATTCCTCTGCTAACACAGAGCTACACAGCCATGGAAGTGGATAACTCCTTCCAACACCCAAAGGCTGAATCCTCCAGTCAAAGTCAAGTAATCCTGCCATGTCCATATATTTAAAAGAAAGTGAGTTAAGTGCTAAATATAACGTCTGGATTAATGATCAGACTTAAACCCAGCATTTAAGATCAATGTGACATTCCTGAACTTTCCCCTTGTTCTCCTCCCGCTTTAAAAAGAGAGAGGGTGTTGAATTTCCCTGTGCTCAACATCCATTGCCCTCCCTCTCCCTTCCCTCCACACCTCCCTCCAGCTCTGCCTGGACTCGGTTACCTCTTCCCAAAGGCGAAGGCTTTGCTCCCTTCTCCACTTTATAAACTTGTCTCTGGCGCCTATTTATTGCCAGCCTGTGCTGGATGGACCAGCAGCTCCAACTGACCCCAACCCTCAGACTCTGTACATACATTTGTTTTACAAACACGCAAGCTGGGAATAATGTCTCTGGAGAAGGGCTGCCAACAGGGCCTGAGCCCGGCTTAAATCCCCACCACAGGAGTGTTCTGGATCATTGATCACCTTGGCCAATGTCCAGCTTGGACCGAGCAGTGCTGCGGGAGGTGCTGCACTCATGTCCGGCGCTTTTCATGGAATCACGGAATGGTTTGGGTTGGAAGGGACCTCCAAGATCATCTGGCTCCATCCCCTGCCCTGGGCAGGGACACCTTCCACTGTCCCAGGGTGCTCCAAGCCCTGTCCAGCCTGGCCTTGGCCTCTTCCACGGATCCAGGGGCAGCCACAGCTGCTCTGGGCACCCTGTGCCAGGGCCTCACCAGCCTCACAGGGAAGAATTTCTTCCCGATATCTCACCTAATCTTGCCCTCTGGCAGTGGGAAGCCGCTGCCCCTTGTCCTGTCCCTCCATTCCCAGTCCCCAGTCTCTCTCCAGCTCTCCTGGAGCCCCTTTAGGCCCTGGAAGGGGCTCTCAGGTCTCCCCGGAGCCTTCTCCTCTCCAGGTGAGCACCCCCAGCTCTCCCATCCTGGCTCCAGAGCAGAGGGGCTGCAGCCCTGGGAGCAGCTCCGTGACCTCCTCTGGACTCACTCCAGCAGCTCCAGGTCCTTCTGATGTCGGGACCCCATGGCTGGAGGCAGCTCTGCGGGTGGGGTCTCACCTGGGCGGGGCAGATACATCCCAGGTACGTCTCTAAGCACGCCGGGCCGCAGCACATCGTACCCGCACATTCCATTCCCACACACGTGGACACCGGGATGCACATCCCGGCCCAGGCGCGCTCCCCGCCCCGCCGCCAGGGGCGCTCCCCGCGCGCTCCCGCACCTACCCGACGGCGACGCGCGCCCAGCCGCGCGCGGGGCGGACAATGGCCGCCTGCCAGGCTGCCACCGTGCGCGCCTCCAGCGAGCGGGCGCGCCGCAGCGTCCCCAGCAGCGAGGCCGAGAGCTGCCGCAGGGCCGCGGGGGGCAGCTCGGGGCCCAGCACGCACAGGTAGCCCAGGGCCAGGGCCAGCAGGCCCACGCACACCGACCGCTGCCACATCGCGCCGGGCGCGCTCCGCTCCTCCTCCTCCTCCTCCTCCCCCGCCGCCGCGGCTGAGGCGGGGCGCCGCCGGCGGGGGGCTCCCT
>VXAD01008591.1:883955-967367 GCA_013399195.1 Dicrurus megarhynchus
ACGCCGCCTCCGTAGCGCCCCGCCCCCGCCGGCCGCCGGACGGCGTAAACCGCTTCGGGAATCGCGGCGCGCCGCGCCTCCTGCGCAATCTGCGTGCGGCCCGGCCGTGCGGTTGTGCCACCTCCATAACTCGGTACGGGAACAGCGCTCCCCCTGCGCAACCTGCGTGCGTCCCGGCCGGGCCGCTGCGCCACCTGCGTAACTCGGTACGAGAATGGCGCTCCTTCTGCGCAATCTGCGTGCGGCCCAGCGGTGCGGCTGCGCCAGTTGCGTAACTCGGTACGAGAATACCGTAGGCGGCGCGCGGCGGCACGTCGTGAGGGGCGATGGCGGGGCAGCGGTTTCCTCACGGCACCGCCGGGCCGAGGTCTCCGGGAACGGGCCGGGCCGAGGCAGCCGGGCCCTCGGGCAGCGGGGAGCCGGGGCGAGCACTACTCTGGTGCCGGGGCCTTCAGTAGCGCTGAGCTGATGTCTGGCTGGGTATCGTGCCTGCACCCTCTATGTACGTGGTACTGCTGCTCCACCCCCTCCCCGGGGTTCCTCCTCACGGTGCCCTTATTTCTTTGTTTCCCAAGACCCGTGTGGGTCTGTGTTGTATTTCCACTCTACCCTACCAGCGCAGTGCCTGTGGTCCCACAGCTCCTCTGCCCTGCCTCACACCAAAGTTTCTCTAAAGGCTCACATCCAGCAATCCAGTCACTATCCAAAGCTGATAACCAACCCTCGTAGGGTTGGCTATTCTTTCTTTTTTTGTGGAAAAGTTCCTGGTCTCGCCCTCTTCCGTGCCATTCCCGGGGTGAGGTGTCCTCATCAGACCTGCCCACAGCCCTGAGGCCGCGTGTGCTGGGAACGCCTTTTGCTGCCTGGTGCACCCATCACAGAGATGCTGTAGTGAGCAAGAAAGGATGTTTCCCTTTTTAATGAAAGGGAGTTTTTCTGGGCTTCTTTAGAAATCACGGCAACGTTCGCTCAGAGACTTCTGTCAAAATTTGCAAGAGTTTGACAACTATGTGCCACGGCGCGTTGGCTGAGGCAGCCGATAATTTTCTTATTCAGTTCTGTGTTTTGAGTGATTGTCATCTCCTCAGACTCTGACAAAGTAAGCAGTAAAGGAGATAGAATAGTGGAAGGCTTTTTTTGTTGATTTTTCTTTCTTTTTAGGATGGTATTTAGTCAGCAGCCATTATCATGAATTCATGGCTGGCCCTAGGGGCTCATTGGCTGCTCATCAGGTTCCCTTTCTTACTAGGTATTGCTATAAAGGACTTCTTCATTTATTTATGTATTCTCTCCCTCTGAAGTTATTCCTCAGAGCTTTGAGGGTGCAAAGGTGGGCAGGACAGGCGAACAATGGAGGCTGGAATTGCTGGTGAAGGAGAGAGTGAGAAAAAACCCTCCTCACCTGACAGCTGATGGTGACCAGGGGCACTGACTGGGTTTGTGAGCCTAAAGCGTTACGAAAATGTGATGATCTTTAAGAACAGAATCCTGAAAACAAACTAGAGGCCTTTCTGCCTTCCCTGCTCTTCAGCAGATCCTTCAAACTGTTCTTTATGCTTGAATACCTTCCTGCTGTAGTGCCCCTTCACAGAGCTATCATCTCCTCTCAGACCCTGTTCAGCCCACCAGCGTTGCTCTGTTAATGTGTAACCCCCCCTTTTTCTTTGATCAGGTGGTCTTTGGGTTTTGTCGGTAGCTTTTTCATTTGAACAAATTTAATCATTTCCCCTTCAGTGCTTTTCTGGCTGATGTTTGATCGGTCTGTGATTATGAAATCTCGCTGGTTTCACACTCCCTGGGGGAGAGGCCTGCAAGGCTCTCATGGTTACAAAATAGCCTTCCAGCCCAGGCAGGCAGAGAGAACAGAGTAAATACCTGCCCAAAAACCCTGCTGCAATGAGGGCTTCGCCTGTGGGACCAGGGGTATTTATGGCCTTGTCAGAGAACATCATAATTAGATGTGCCCACGGGGCAGCCTCAACCCAGAGCGTTGTCACCGCTCGGGACCCCGTTATTAGTCCCGTGTCAGGGTGTGGCTGTGAGCAGCAATCTGACACAGCAATACCTTGGGGAATTAAGGCACAATTCCACTTTGGGGTGATTAGTTTGTCACCTGATGCTGATGCAGTTGTTGCCCCGAAGACTAAAGTTGTTTTTTTTTTACAACAGGTGCAGTTTCCTCATGAACACAATTGAAGCTGCTGAGGAGGAACCACCTCAGTCTGATCTTTGTAAGCTGCTGGTGTTCAGCCTCCATGGACAGTTCTGTCAGTGCACTTGAACAAGGCTGCAAAGATAATTATAAGATTTGTTTTACAATCTGTCAACGAAAATAAGAGGTTTATAAAAAGACAAGTTCCCTCAGAGAACCTGTTCAGTTAAAGAGCTAAACACCCATTTCTTGGTCAACATTTATTTTTTAAGGCAATGGAGATCTAGATTTGCCTCAAACAGCAAAATCTGCGGTGAAACTGTCAGCTGAGAACTGAAGTCCAGCTCCTTATTGCCTGCCCTTGAGCCACCCCATGAATTCCAGTTAGAGGTAACAGAGAGGGACCCAGGGCTGTTGGATTCACAGGAGCTAACTCAGACTGAATAAAAAGCATTAATTAAATGCATGTTTAATTATGGAAATAGCAAGCTGATTGCTTCTGGGTCTCTGCGTGTGTCATTTCAAAGAGCTGAAACTGATCTCCATGAGTTTTCACTGGGATACTTTTATTAAAAGCATGGGAAGAGAAGTGTAAGAGTTAAGAGGTTTTTTAGAATGGAAAGAGTTAAGATTTAATGTCAACAGTTTGCCTTTGTTTCTTTTCCCTGGTATTATGAGGTCCTTGTATAAGAAATCTTTTTCTTGACAGTTTTTTGGTGTAAGCTGCTTGTGACTTGGGGGGGTGGTAGAGGGATAGTGGTTTTAATCAGTGTTCAGTTATTGGAAATGGAATTTGTTCCCTTTAGGAAAAAAAAAGAGAAAAGGTGGGAAAAAAAGAGAAAAGGTGGAAAAAACCCCTTTTTCCGCAGGAAGCAGACAAAGGATGTGTTTTTTCCTTGTTTGAAGATTAGCTATGGAGAGTTGCACATGTGGCGCCTGTTCTCAGGCCACTCGGAGCTGACAGACCTGTATGTGTGAGCTTTTGACCTCACTGAATTTGCTTTTCAGACCATGGGCTTGGTTTGGAGAAATGAGGGTTTGCCAGACCCTCATTAGGCAGGAGGCAAGAGGGAAGGAAACAAGGGTGGGCAAGGGGAGGAAACAGCAGGGAGGGGTGAAAACCAAAGTTTCTAGTTCCCAAAGGAGCTCTGGAAACATGTTTTTCTTACTTTGAACTCACAAGCTTGAAGCATTTGTTTTTACTCCTTATTAAGTTGAATTTCCATATTCAAATGAGCTCATTCCCTTTGACCTACTTTGGCCAGTTAAACTCTAGGCCAGTGCACAATGCAGGGAGGGGAGGAGCCTTCCCAAAATATGAATTCCTTTATTGTTGTGAGGATCAGTTGCGTGTGTCTGCAGTGCCTGGGATGGAACCTCTAGCTGCAGCTAATGAACACTGGGCAGGACCCAGGGCACGATGTGGATGGCAGGTCCTTGCAGCCCTCTTAGCTCCTGTCCTGTCCAGCACTCCCAACCTATTGTCCCTTATCTCTGCCTTCCCCAGGCACCCTGGAGTCACTTACTCGGGTTCTGTGTGTCCAGCTCACCCATCTGTGTGTCATATACCTTGCTGTCAGACTGCCTTTGCTCACAGGCCTCATGTAATCCGAGCTGGGCACTCTTTCCAGAACCACACATCACTCCATGTACATGGAATCAGTGCCTACCCGTGACATTACACGGGAGCCAACGGCAGAACACGTGGGCTGGGTGGTTACTACTGGTATGGCTTCACTGGGGCAGGAGAAGAAAAAAATTGAAGGTAGGCTTTTTGGATGGATCCTAATAAAGGCCTGGAAAATTCAGAAAGTTTCTGCTGAGCCATGCAGATGAGCAGAGGAGCTCTAATTAAAATACAGACTCTGTGTTGTTCTCAGAAACTGGGCAACATTCCCCATCTGAGTTCTGCCAGCAGATCTCAGTCCTGGACTTCAGCACCCACTGCTGCTCTGCTCTGTGAGACACCCACTCAGCTTGGCCAGCACAGCTCAATCTCAATCTGAAACATCTCGTGCTGTTCCAATTCTGGGCCCTTTTGGAGCGGAAAATGCCATCTCTCTACTAAATTGTGCCAAATTGCTTAGTTTTGGCTGCAGAACTCATTCTCGCTTGTCACCTAATGGGATACCTGGGGACTTCCATCTACACTGTCAGCAACAGAGGAAGAATCATGTGCATGCCCAGCCCCCTGCTAAGCCCCTGATTATATAGTGATGTGTTAATAACAAACACTCTTTCATGTCTTGGCAGTTGCAAACCTCTCCTCAGTAGTGCAGCGCTTCAGAAGTAGAATCACACGGGAAATATGCAAGTCCCAGTTTTAAATAATTAGTATCAGCTTCTCTGGCAACTCTGTTCCCAGAATGAGAGTTGGGAAGAGTCTGAAGCTGCCAGATGCCAGTTGTGTGGATGTTCTGCAGAATCTGAACCACGTTGGAGAGATTTGCTGTTGCAGAAGTGTTTCTGCACAGAGAATCTCTCTCCCTCCCTCCCAGGTTATGAATCTGTCTTCCTTGGAGACCTTGCCACCTCCCAGTTTTTGAGAGCTCAGCAGTGGGAGGTAGAACTGTTTCCATCTTGTCTGAGACACCAGGGCTGGAGCTGGCATCATCCATGTCAAAATTTATGCATTTCTTTCAATTGGAGCCAAATTGCTGGATTTTGCAGTGCTGGTTGCTCATACCCTGTGGTGACCAGCCTGGCTTCCAGAAAATCCACAGGAACTGGAGCAGGCGTGAGCCACCACCTGTGCTGGTGAACACCCCCAGCAATCAGAGGTGGTGGCAGTGACTGCTGAGCTGCTTGTTTCTGGAGCAAATGGTTCAGATCAATAGAGATGGAACAACTAAAATTTGTGGGAAGAAGACAGGTTAGGAAATTATCCTCAGGAAGTGAGAAACTTTGGTAGGAAGGTGTTCTGACTGCATTTCCAGTCTGGCTCCTGTGAGACTCCAGCAGCAGCACTGTCAGGTGCTGAGAGCTGCAGCTAAACCCCTGTTTATCTGTAGGGTGTGGCCCTGTAAACATGAGAGTGATTAGATATGTTAGAGAATCGTTTCGTGCTGTTCAGAAGAAAGGATGGGTGTATGTGAGCAGAGCAGTGCTCGAAGTGTTTTCATGGATTCTCAGCTTGGCAAGGTAGAAGATGGATGACAGATGCTCAATCTTATCTCTGGGAAGGAACTCTGAAATCCAAACTCAAATTATTCTGCAGTCCCCTCCATCCATCCAATTTGCATACCCATTGGTGAGTGTTCTGTGGGTTGTATCTCATTGTAAATACTTTGGATTCCATATTATAGTTGTTATAATTTATATTCACATAATTTCAGTGCTAACGGCAGTGCCAGCGTTGTTGGGAGTGAATGTGCCTTGAAATGTTAGGTGCCTGCTGAACCTGACCTAATTCCTGTGATACAAAGGGCATTGCTAAAACCTCATGATTACCTCAAACTAACAAACTGGGGTAGTATAACCCCACCAGCAAAATTACATGCCCACAGGGCAACCTTTATTTCTGTTACCTTAGGTTTTAACTTTTATAGTTTTCAAATCCTGTACTGCCTAGTGTGTAACTCCGAAGTTTGGTGTGGCCTCTTAACTGCTGTTCTCTCATGCTGGTTAGACGTAACAAAGTTTTTAGGTAGCCACTCAAGGCATCACTGTTACTGTTGCAGAAAACTCCCAAAAGCTGGATGCTTGAGAAGCCTTTGATTTGCAGCCTTTAAAGCTGGAATTGAAGCCCTTGCTGTGGCAGAGGACTATGGAAGAAGGATTTAGGCAGGGCCAGAGAGGTGAGAACAGAGAAGCCAAGAGGTTGCTGTGCTGTAGGATCTGTCAGCTTGCAGAGCTGTATGTGGGGGCTTCTGAGGGCACTTTGCAAGGGACAGGACAGCCTCAGGTCAGATTTCCATGAGGAGGGGAGAGGGAAAAGAGAGGGCTGAGCGCCCCACAGTTTTACCAGCAAAAATGCACTGGAGCTCTCAGTGTGAACATGGTTATATGTTCCTGTTCTCCCTTAGTGTGTGTCCCATGCATGTCTGGAATAGCCAGTCTGGGTCTGGGTCATGGTCATGGGGGTGTGTGTCCATGGGGAGTGGTTCTCTCCCAATGGCTCAGCTGCCATTTTGCCACTCCAGTCACCCACAACAGTGTGGGAGAATCGCTCAGGGTGGGGGACAGCGTGAGGTGACATCAGCTGCTCATCCTCGGGGATCCTGCCTTACAGATCACGTCACTTCCCACAGAGCTGCGCCAGGGCCACCTCTGCTCCACCTGCTGATCCCTGTCTCTTCCTTAGCACCTTCCAGGCTGTGCTACAGCTCCGGGAGCTGCAGAATGTGCAGTCAGGTGCACAGTCCTGCTCTCTTGGGGGCGGCTGATCTGGATAGGATGTGCCTTATGCAATATTGTAAGCTGGGCGTATTTTAACATGCCAGCTGAAGCCCTGAATCAGGCTTTGCAGTGAATGTGTGTATCAGTCTTCTGAGAGGCAGTTGTTCGAGAATGTCACCGCTGAGACTGCCAAAACTATTTGTGTATTTCATAGCTCATACTGTAAACTTCTCACACACCCCCCCGGGTTGTACATTAACAGACACAGCTCATAAATAGTGGTGCCTGGCAAAGCTGTTGGCTCGAGATCTGTCCACAGAGGTTTGGGCCATGGAATTTGCTGTGAAAAAGGTGTCCCTGGTATTTTCCTTCTGTGTGAATGCAGGAAGCATAGGACATGGAGTGCTTGGTGTTAAATGAGACCAGAGGTAGTGATTGTGGCTGCACATGGAACCAGATTTGTCTAAGTTGGTAAAAGAAGTCTCTAACCTCTTCCATAAAGGGACAACAATCAGAGACATAGAAACGTGGCTGAGAAAAGTGATGCACAGTCAGAACATCCAGAATATGTTTTATAAAATAAAGAGGGGGTGGAGAAGCAAAGGGGTGCTACAACTGGTTGTGTGGGGAAGGGCTTGAATAAGATCTCTTATGATCTTGAAATGAGGCTGCAAGACACTGGAAAAACACAGAAATCCAGAACGCAATAGGTCCTTTTATAAGTATTTGAGGTCTGTTTTTTCTTATGTGAATGTATAGATATTGCTGAGGCTTTGTGAGCATGAAATTCCTTTTTCCTCTGTAGTTCTGTGGGACTTCTAAGTCTTGTGAGAATGTCTTGCCTCTAGGCTCGGCATCACGCATGACAAGTACTAACCAAAAGAGATCAAAGGGAAACTCAGGTAGATTCCCAGGGAAATTGCTGGGTGATCAACCAGCTCAGGCTCCAGAGACTGCCTTTTGCAAGTGTGCATGTGATTTACTCTGTCTCCATTCTGTGAGCTCAGACTGTGCTTTGTCAGTGCTGCACAGCTACTAGTGCTGCTTCCCTGCAGCATCCTCAGGCTACTTGGGGTGAGAGGGTGGTTGATCTCCCTGCCTCAGAGCACAGCACATCTCTTGTAGAAGGCTGTTGGGCACTGAAGGACCACGGCCTTGTGCTCTGGAAGACAAGGGGCTAAAGAGAAGAGAGAAGGCACTGAAAGCCTCTCCATGGTGGACATACTGAGAAAGACTCCTCCTCCATCATCTTCACAAAAGTACAGAAGGAAACAAACCAATGCTTCTCTACTTCTGCTGCTCTCTGGATTTCAGAAAGGACTGCTGTGACATTTCCCTTCTCAGAAGAGGCCAAGACAGACTGTCACTTTATTCCTTCCCCTTTTCCTCTAGCTGAAACAGCCCAGTGCAGAAGACCTCAGCAGCGAGTGACTGCTCCATCTGCTGTCTGGAGGAGGTCATTCATCTCCAAAGGGAACAACAGACTTTCAGTGACTTCCTCCTGAGGAATCAGCCGCTGACAGAACATTCTCCTTAGCCAAACTCAGGCTTACAAGGACAGTTTTAGTTGCTCATTAACCTCAAAAACTATATAGTATAAAAAATAACCAGGAAAGAACAATCTGTTGATCTGGATCAGCTTCTGTACAAGGAAGAGTTGACTAAAAAGGAACCCTTCAGCTCCAGAGCATTGCTGTAGAGGGCTGTGAATTCCTTCATATCTCGAGGGTGAGCAGGGAGGGATGGCTCTCCCTTTCCCAGGCATCTCACTGTTCCAGAGGTGGGATAGTGGCCCGTGGGAGTCTGCACATGCTGTGACTGTCTTGTGTCCTGCCCTGGAGGGAAGAGGTGTTACTGAGCTTGGTTTTCACTTCAAGTGGAGTGCTGAGGTGCCAAATATGGAGGTGTGTGAGGAAGCCTTTCCCAAACAAAGCTCCCCTACAGGAAAAGAGCTGATAATCTTTGGAGTCTGCTGTAGATTTAGCACTTAGCTGGCAGTTGAAGGTGAGAAAGACAGGTCTGGGCAGCTGCACAGGACACGGGACTGGGAAAGGGCACAGCTATGCCCTGAGCACCTGATGAGCAGGCTTTGAGATTATCCAAGGAACTGTGCTACCAGATGAGGAGCAGGAGCCCGTGGACAGCTGCATTTGCAGCCTGCTCCTGTCTCTGTCGAGACACAGGTGCTGAGATGCTTCTCACTGCTGGGCTCTTGAGCTTTCAGCTGGGCACCCATCCAGCCATCCATCACTCCTTGGATCTGGTCCATGGGAAACCAAATGTGATCTGAGGGTTGCCACTGCGGTGGAGATATCAAACAGACACCTGGCATTTAATACAAACTGAGGGAAATTGGGGCTGAAAATAGAACTGGGCAGTGCCTTGAGTGCTTTGAGTCTGTGCTGAGGCTTCTGCCTGGGGTCATGGCCCTGTGGATCAGCTCAAGGCAGAACCAGCTGTTTGGGTGTAACTGGAGAAATTGACATGGGGCAGCTCATAACCTCAGGTGAATTGGAAGCCAGTGCAGGGATTTTCTTTTTTCCCCAGGATTTGATCACATGAGGAGCAATGGAGCAAGCGCTTCCGCACTTTGTGGTACGACTGACAGATAGTGCAGGGGAGGCGAGACTGGCTTTGTTTTCAGCTGTGAAACCCAGGAAGGGATATGTTCTTTGTGAATTAATTAATCTGGAGAAAAGGCAGTTTAACTATTTAACAAAAGATTCATTTCCACCCACTTCCCAGCTGGCAGCTTAGCCATGGACTGTCAGATTTCCATCAGCCTCCAACGTTCCAACTGAAATAACAATTTTTGCTTGGCAGGGAAGAGAGTAACAGTTGTGAGCCCTGTGCTGCTCACGGGTAACCGGTAAAGGAGGTAGGATAAGGTTCTGCCCTGCTCCAGGCAGGGCTGGTTGGTGCTGCAGGGCCCATTTGGCAGATGCCCTGAGCAGGAGCTGAACTTGAATCCCTCTGAGCAGGGATTTTAGTTCGTTTCCTAGGCTAGCAGGTTTCAGGGATTCTGCTCTTGACCTTGTTGTGAAATGGGGGGAGGGACACTGTCCTTCACCCCAAGGGAAGGGTTTTCCACGTGCATTATTCAGTGTCTCAGCAGCACGGCAAGCAGGGAGGAGTGGGAGTCAATGCAGTGCCCAGTGACATTCTCAGACAGGCACAGAGACATCTTCAAGACAGAAGCTGAGGAAAATCATAATCACAAAGCCATCAATCTGCTAACAAGAGCTGGGGGAGTATGAAACCTCAAATGAAATCCTAGTTTGTAATAGCACACAGCAGATACCTGCTGGATTCCTGAGGCTGGGACTTGGCCCAGGAAAGGCGTGTGCTGCCAGTCCAGAGGCTGTTGGGATGTAAAAATTCCAGATTCCTTCCAAATATTTGCAAGCCTTGAGTCAGCCCTACCAAAGAGACAACTGTTAGGGAGACATTTACATCCACGTGACACACCCAGAGCAGGTCTTACCCCTCAGTGATAGAGGTGACCGTGTCACCTGTTGCCAGTAAATGGAGTGGCAGCAGAGCAGTGGCTTTCTTGTGCATGTCACTGCTATCAGCAGAGCAAAGATGTCTCTAAATAGCACAGGAATGTTTAGCAATTGTGGTCTCATGTGAAAAGTTCAAGCTGTATTTCAAGGACAAAAGGTCTTCTAAGAAGGAAGAGATCAAATCCCCAAGGAGCAGTTGGAAAATGCCACTGTGAGTGCCCCCCAAATGCCTTCAGCACATTCTGCTGAAGTGACATGCTGCAGCTTGTGTCTGTGTGATGAGGAAAGGACACAAGGCTACAGAGTTGGGACCCTGAGCAAGCTCACACATCATAAATACCACAAGGTAATGGCAAAACAAGATCTTTATTCTGCGTAAAAGAAAGCGCAGAAAAAGAGGGCATCAGCCAAACTTTGGGTGCAGTTAGCAGGAATCTGAGAACAAATTGTGCAAGACACAGTTGTGAATATTTGTTGCTCTGTCAAGATTGAGGGCTCCTGAGAAGTCTTAGTGCCTGCAGAGATTTAAACAAGCTACTGCAGCCCCTGGAAAGACTGGCCTGGGAGTTGCACGGTGGGAGACTCAGATGAGGTGTTTCTGGGAAAGTTAGAAGGACAAAGCAAGGAGAAGGATCTGTTTATCTCAGACAAGGCTGACCTAAGCCCAGCGAATCCAGATCTGTTCATCCCTCAGCTGCCTAAAAGCAGAAAATGCTTTTTAAAGATTCCTTTTGTCAGTTCTGGCATTTTGGTTTTCATCTGCAATGTCACCCTGGAGGATAAACTACAAACTTCAGTCCTTGCAAAGCTGGGGCTCTGCAGGTGTCCTCACATTACTGGGATTCACTTCTTTGCTGGAGTAACAGGCGGTGCGAGCTCGGGAGGGAGCTGTGGGCAGTGTGGTGGGGAGGTGGGGTTGGAGCCTGCCCAGGTCAAAGTGGGTGAGGAGGTGTGAGCACTGACGGGGCTTCAGCCAGAGAGCTCTGTCAGGACAGTGTCACTGTCACCCTCCTGAGGTTAATGCCATGGTGGTGCCAGTCCAGCAGCTGGGGTGACCACGGATAGAGTGAACAGAGGGGAATCTTTGGGGCTGCCAGAGCTGGACGTGGCAGCCTGGCACAATGTTTGATGTCAGGGTGGCTGTATATGGTCAGTGATGGAGTCAGGAGCATGGGGACCTTGCCCATGTCTGCTTTGGATTCAATCTGTTCCTTATCTAGAGCACCAAAAGGGGCATTTCCTCACGTTGGTGTCTGCACACCCTGAAGCTGGTGGTCTCAGTGTTACCAGAGTCAGCAGTGGTGGAAGACCCAAGACAAAGCAGAGAAGAGCTAAGAGAAACCAAATCCTCTATCACCAGCATGCAAAAGAGCACGTGGAACTACCGCCAGGAGGTCCTGCCAGTGTTACACTGCTCTTTGTGGACACGTGGGACCCAGCAGAATCCACTGAGCAGGTAAATTCTTGCTCATATGTTTCACTGAGACCACAAATACACACACTCACTGCAGGTGTAGGACAAGTGAGACTTGGAGCACAGGGATACATGCGGGGATGTGCTCAGCAGCAGCAGGAGGATCACAGACCTGCTGCCTGCTATGGAGCACGGAGCAGAGTCCCAGCCCTGTTACAACCCCGTGTGAGCCACCCTCCTGTCACCACAGGGCTCCTTGCACTCACCCCATCTGACCTCCCACACAACTCGCACAGGAGTTTTCACAATGGCACCAAAAGAAGGAAGAACCTTCCCAAGCCTGGAGAAAATCCCTGTGGTGCCAAACCCACTGAGGTCAGGGCAAATGAAGGTTGGTGTTGCAAGGGATGTCTTGGCTGAGCAGATCTGTGAGGACATGTAACGTGATGACAGACATGACGTTTAGTTCTGCTGTCTGAGATGGATGTGGCAGGAAGGGATATTGCAAAAACCCATTTCCCAGCAGCAGGTGCTGGTGCATGAGCCAGGGTAGAGCCTGAGGGCACATCTGGCCAGATGCTGCAAGTGCCCACACTGGGGAGAGCAGGGCTGGGACACGGCACAGTGCTGCTGCTTCTTGCTCAGAGGGAGCCCTGGGCTTCTCATTTGCTTTTGGGCCAAATGAAATGTTCTGGTGAATCAAAATCCCATTTTATTTCATTTGTCATTTATTCTGCTGACTTTATTCCAGGAACTGCAGTGTGTTGCTGAATGTCCTGTGGGTGTAGCTGGGTCTGGCTCTGACACTGGTGCCTCCTGCAGTCCCTTGCACTAAGGAAAGGCAGGAGTGTTTCCAGTTTTCATGGCAGCCAGGAAGCCTTTGCTTCCTGGGAGTGGCTTCCGTGGGGGAAGGCTGACTTCCCCAGCACATTGCTCTCCTGACAGGGTGGAAGCACTCAGCCAGGCCTGGCATCTTCTCTGTGTCTAATGAAGGGGCTGAAGCCCTTTCTGGATCTCCTGGGGATGGGACATCTCATTTTCACCCACTTGGAAAGTAAAATGGCAACTGTGGATCAGCTTTACTTATTCTGTCTACACAATGTATCTGTATTCATGAAGATCCTTTATTCAAATCCTTGGCTCCCAGTGCTAGGAGCAGTAATTTGCCCTTTAAAATGATAATAGTCCCAAGCAAACTCCCTACAGAGACAAAATTTGTCATTGCTTTGCCTTTGGCTTTGCAAATATCTCATGTTTCTCCTCCTAATGTGCTGCGCTCATGGGTCTGGGGTGAGGTCTGCAGTGTGGGCATGGAGATGCCCAGAGCACAGTGCCCAGGGCAGCACGGGACAGGAGCAGCTGCTGAGAGAGGCTGTACAAAACCTCTGTGATGGTGGTACGAGAACAGACCGGGGAGTTTTTGGCTGCTCGACACCAAAAGGTGCAGCCAGACCTCACGTGATGAGCAGAGGCTGTGTCCAAGAGAGGGATAATGGCTTTATTCCACACTCCTCTGGCAGATGCCAAACTCAGGCCCTCAGCAAAGCCTCTGTGAACCTCCTCACCTTTATCTGAAGTGCCCAGATTTGCTGGAAAGCTGTAGGTAGGCGAAGACTTCTGCCTCTCTCTGCTCACCAGAATCCCTCAAGTGAAGTCGCTGCTGGTTTGGGTGGTGCCGGGGTTAGCCTTTGGTGGGCCATACCTGGCCGCCCGTGTGCCCGTCCGGGGCCGGGCCCACCGGGCAGGGCAGGGCAGGGCAGGGCAGCCGCGGAACGCTGCGGGTGCGGGCGCCGGGGCTGCCCCGGTGCCGCGGGAGAGGGCGCTGCGGGCCCGCGCTGCGCAGCCCGAGCTGGGCACGGGGAACCGCCGCGGAACCTCCGAGCGCTGCGATCGCAGCCCTCGGCGGGGAAATGCTGCTGGAAACTTCACCCAACCCAGCCCGGGGAGGGGAGGGACAGATCCTCACTATCCGCTTGTGAATTATATTGTATTTAGTGCAGGGGTCCCTCTGCCTAGAAGGGTATTTTAATGGGTTAATGCACTTTCGAGTTCAACTGCTGCTCACCAGAAAGGATGGTGGGATTTGATTCATACCATAAGGTACCCTTTCCCCCTTCTTGTTCTGTTTTGGTTGTGCCCGCAATATATCCAGTCCTGAAGGCTGTCACTAGAAAGGGATGTTAGAAGTGGTCCAAATCTACATCAGAAAAGGTATGTCGTGTTACCGGCATCCGTTCTCTTACCATTTCCATGGAAACATGGACTTCGGTGGTGTCAGGCAGAGCAACCTGGCAGGATGTAGTGGACTCTCTCTAGGAGGAGGTGCT
Source organism: Dicrurus megarhynchus (assembly GCA_013399195.1). Taxonomy (NCBI): domain Eukaryota; kingdom Metazoa; phylum Chordata; class Aves; order Passeriformes; family Dicruridae; genus Dicrurus; species Dicrurus megarhynchus. The sequence continues at coordinate 897,693 of VXAD01008591.1, forward strand.
GGCAGCACCCCTTGGTCTCTTCAGGTTTGGAAAGCCCAGGTAGTCTGGTCCTTTAGAATAACAGCACTTAATAGATCGCATCAGAAACGACAGCTGGGACAAACATTTAACTCCCTACTTCCCCCTTCCCACCCTGCCCTTCTGCATCCCAGTGCCCCGTCCAGTCCCGCAGAGAACACTGCACACCGCAGGCTCCGGTTTTTAATTTCCGGGGGGGCACAAGGGGTGGAGAGCACATCTTGTGGCGGCTGACAGGCTTTTTGTTCTGCGCCAGTCCTTTTATTAACCCCCCGCTAGATCATTCGCTGTCTGTGCTGAGCTGCCCCCGCTGCGATGGTGATGAGAGTGTTTGTAGCAGCAGGGCTGCCGGGGGGGATTACGGGGATCCCGCGGACCGGAGCGAGGGGCCGGGCACCGGGACACAGATTGCTGCCGCNGGATAGGATGGAGGCTACGGCATCTGCTGTCCACACCCTGCCATCCCACAGCCTCACCCAGCCCCTTGGATTTATTGTAGATCTTAGGCAAAAGCAAGTGTTTCCATTCAATAATCTTGCCCAAAGTGTTTCCACTCAATAATCTTGCCCAATTCCCCTTCTGTATTTAGCGCCTCAATTCTGTAAAACATTTATCCCATACATGGGACTGCACGATTTATGGGAGGAATTGAGATCTTTCTGAGCAGTTGCTTCCTTTTCCTTTTGGATCAAACTGCTGTTGGTGGTTGATTATTCAAACAAATTAATTTGGGATGCATACACAAGTTCTAATTAGCTGCAATTATTCACTTATTTCCCCCCTGCTTCCCTCCTACATCGCCAGAAATTAAAAAAATATCACCCTAACACAGTGTGCCCTGCAATAATTATCCCCCGGGCCAGTCCCGAACCTCTCAATCTACAATCAATACCTTCATCTGTCAGCCACAATTAATTAAACACAATCCCACTTTCAGGGCTTTGATTCATATCGCCCCAGAACAGCTTACTGGGTATTATAATCCAGACTGATGCTAATGCTGTCCTCAAGTGGAAGGGAGGGGCTGACTGAGATACCAACCCCCAATTTCATTAGAAGCCAAGTGATAGAAGGGCTCTCGTTGTGAGGTGAGTGATGAGTAGGTGGGACCGTGTTCTCCTCCAGAGCCCGGCTGCTTCCCGGGGGAATAACGCAGCTGGAATGAGGCTGGGGCAAGGCTGTTGCTCTGGGTGGGGAAGGGAAGCTGAGTTAGGCCAGCACAATGGTTTTGTTATCTATGCTGTCTGTGTGAGCGTGTTCTGTTCTACAGAGGCTTCTTTTTTTGGACAGTGGTTTGGAATTTGATATGTTTCTGAACTTTGATTCAATATCCAAAGGCTGTTTAGAGCTTCCCGACAATGGTCTGCGGTGGTCTAAGCCAGAGCTCCAGAGATGCTATAACAAAGCTCTTAAAAACAGTAAAATTGTTTTACTTGAGATTCTTCTGGTGCTTTTAATAACCCTCTGTTCTACACACGGAGTGGTAAAAGCAAAGAGGGATGTAGGGCCAAGCCACAGAGGGACTGGATCCAAGATTCATGGCTCCCTCCCCTCTCTGCTGTCTCCCTCAGATAGGCAAGGAGGTCAGACCTAAAAGGGGTGATTTGAATCTGTTCCAGGTCTTAAACCTGAGAGCCCATTCCCTTTTTGCTGATGCTGGCCGTGTGTCTCAGCCAGCATCCTCTCCTAGGATTGCAGCCTTCACATTCCTTTTTACTCTGATTCACGGTCAGGCGCTCTCCTTCCCTGATGCCTGTTCCTTGCACCTTTACCCTCAGGACTTCAAAAGCCTCAGATCCAACATCCAGGAGCCTGGGGGCAGCTCCTGTTATCCACAAAGGGCAGGCAGCTCAGCAAATCTTCAGACGATAAGAGAGAATGATTTCCAACTTTGAGCCACCTGGAATAAAGCGGAGTTGATGATGTTGCAGGGAGTCGTGACCCCAGGACTGGGAACAGCAAATCTAACTATGTTTGAGCTCTCCAGTAGCCCTCAGTGTCCAGTTTCATCACTGCAACTGTCTGGGGTTTCCAGGACATCTTCCAAATGATAGATGTGTTTTGTTTTCTGCCCTTGTAGGACAAATGACTTCTGAGCCATAATCAAAGGGGAATAGGCAGGCGCTGTAGGTCGGCTCGGGATTTGTGCTGGCTCTGTTGGAGGAGAGCCCAGTGTTTGCACAGAACAAGCAGGAGCCTGTTTCCAGGGCTGGAAATGTTGCACTTGGCCATCCCAGCAAAATTTACACCTCGATGGTACATAATGGAGGCAGGAAGGTATGGAAAACCTTCCCCTCTGCCCGTGTCCATGGTCAGCAGGGACAGCAGGGGCTCAGAACTGAGGCAGCCTTGCGTGAGGGAGCTGCCGAGCAAACCACAGCCTTCACTTGAATTTGGGAGTTCATTCCAGTTCAGTGAGGCAAGGGATACTTCCATGCCTGCTCTCCACACAGGGCTCTGCTGTTTGAGCTGCACCAGCAAGCCTGTTGCATCCAGAAATGATTAAAGCTCAAACGTTTCCTAGGCAAATTCTCTAAGTTCGATAGGACATTCAATTAGGGAAGAGGAATGAGAGCATGCGGTGTGCTGGGAGCTGACTCTGCCTCTCTGACAGACCTCACTGAGAACTCACAGTGGCTTTGCAGGGAGGAACAACCACCATGTGAAACTTGAAAAATAAATAATTAGTTGGGATTTTGCTGCCTGTTTTTTCCCAAAGCCCTGTTCCCACCTTCTGATGAGGATCAGAAAGCTGTTGCTTTATCTGCACTTTAAGCTTCAGCTTGTAAATAGCAAAATCTTTGTGATCAGAATGATTTTAGGTACAATGAAGCCAAAAAAATGCCAGTTTCTCTGCTATCCACCTAAGAAAATGGAGTGATGGGTTTGTAATAGAGCAATAAACCACAGTGCCTTTGTGGGTGCAAACTGTTAGCCTGAGGTTCCCTGCAAGACAGAGGAACAAAGGCCACTTTTCTTTCATCAGCCACTTGAGCAGTACAGACCCCCCACCACCCTCCCTGAGTGAAAGGCTCTGCTGGTGTCTTTATTGCCAGGAGAAAATGAAAATTATATGCAAAATATAGACGAGAAAATTCGTATCTCTGCATTTGAGTGCTGTGCTGGGTATGACATCACTGGGAGCCAATCAGCAAGCTCCCTTTGTGTCTGGCTTTCTAATAAAAGCCACTTCATCAGAGTAATTTGCAGTAATAATTTATTCACCTTCTAGGAATGGCACCACCTGACTCCCTGAGCAGCCAGGGAGAGTGAGCGAGCAAAGGTCCCGAGCCCCAGATGTGGCTGTGTCCTTGGTGGGCACAGCTCCAGCTCTGCCTTGATAAGAGTTGCCTTCAAGTTGCAGATAATAGAAGTGATCCCTTGTGTTCATTAATTACCCCATGGCTGAGCACCCCTAAAGCTGCTCAGTGCTGCAGGTGCCCAGAGCAGAGGATGGTTCCCAGCAGGAAAAGGGGCTCTGGGGTTGGAAGCGTGGCACTAGGGCCACATAACGGGGCTCTGCAGTGCTGGGCAGGGTGGAAGGGCTCCCCTTGCTCTGCAGAGGAGACAAAGGGCTGCTTTGCATGGACACAGGGAAGAATTTGGCCTTTTGAATTTGGGGTTTGTCTGGGCAGGGAAGCCTGTGCTGCAGGCACAGAGAGAAACCGAGGCACCACAGCAGTGTGTGCAGTTCAGATGGCTGGTGCTGTGCAGGGGGGGATCCGGACACACGGGAATGTCATGGATATGGCCGTGGATATGGCCTCCGGCAGTTGTGTCACTCAGTGCAGCTCACAGGAACCTTCTTTGCAGGCTGGCATAGCTCAGAGCTCCTTGGTGGCATCCAGCCTTACGGCAATGAGTAATAGCTCTGTGAATGAGGACAGACCCCACAAAAAAGAGCAGCAGTCTGTGGGATCTCTCCCTGAATCCCAAGAAAATGTTGCTTCGAGCAGCACTCTGGGGCTGAGTAATCCGGTTGTGCAGGAGACGTGTGGGCTGCTCATCCCACATGTCTCTAGTAGGAGCTTCACTGTGCCAGAATGCTGTGTGGGAGGCTCTTCCAGAGCTGTGTGTAACTTCTGCATTGGATGTATATTCTGGTGGTGTGAAGTCCCCATATCAGATTCTGCACACACAGTGCTGGATTTGGAAACAGAGCACTGAACAGAGACCAGCCCATGAAGACAACCAAAACAAGAGATCACTTCTACCCCGAATGATTCATTCTGTTTTACAGTGAGCAAAAGCAGCAGATCTGGGAACAGCAGATGTCCTGAGCCAGCCTGAGGAAGCCCAGGCAGACACACCAATACAACCATCAGCACACAGGTAATGGAGAGCTCAGCTGAAGATGCAGCCAGGCAAAAACCCAACAGTTGTTGGTGGCAGAGTGAGGGGGCCTCCATTCTCATTGTGTGCTACAGCAGCACTCCTCTCTGGCTGAGTTGTTGGCATTGTGTCTATGCAGCCTTTGGAGATTTTGAAAGAAAAAAAAATCCAAATAATTCAACCAGTGGAGTTAATTTGCTCTGTAAATCCTGCTGTGAGTGCATCCAAGCAGGCTTTGTGTCAGAGGTTTCTCTGGTAGTTCCCTTGCCTGTGTGTGATTGATCCTGGAGAGCAGGACAGCTCCTGGTGATGAATAACCCACGTCTCAGCTCTTCCCTAGGGAAGTGCTTAGCCAGCAGTCCATACTGCGCTCATGGGGTCCATTATGATTCACCTTGGAGGAGCTGCTTGAGGAGGTACAACCTTGTTAGAGCTTCTTGGGAGACTCCCAAAGATCAGATCCTGTGCCTGTATGGCTGTTGGTGTGCTGGGAAGTCCGGGGAGCCACAAGCAGTGTAAAGGAGGACTAGGGGTGAACATGTGCTCCCCTGGGATTCCCAAATGAATCTAGCTATGCTCTACTTGGATGTGTTATTCTCCATGTGACAGCAAGCCTGAGGGGCCCTAAATGTCTTCAGTAAGAGTGGGAGGTGCGTGGCCTCTTTCTGAATCCAGGCTTTCCAGGTTTGCCATTCCAGTCCCTCACTGAGGTTGAGATGTTTCCTTGGGTACCTCCAGGACTACCTGCAGCAACCAGGAGACCCTGGGTGCAGCCCCTGTGGGTACCACAGGCTGGCAGTGAGGGGTATCCCTGCTGATGGTCCCTGGGAGACCCTGCCACCAGCCCTGATTGTGCTGTGACACCCACTCTCGCTCCTTTGGTGACTCCAGGGATTTTGAACACTGGAGGTGCCATTCCAGCTGCAAGGCAGGCCCTGGCCCCTACTCCCATACTGTAAAGCAGCACTGGGAGCTTTGGGAAGTGTTTTCCTGTTTGGATTTCACCCATTTACTTGGTTAGGTTGAAGCACAGCAGCGATAACTGGGGAGGGCTAGGGCTGTGGTGCTGCCCCCAGCCTCTGTCTGTAGGACCCTTTTAAGCCTTGTTTATTGATTTACTTTCAAATGACATCCTTGGCTCAAATGAGTGCAATCAGAGGTGGCAGAACTCCAGAGCAGAAGAGTTTATAACATATTTTCTAGGAATTGCATGTCATATCTGAAGGGGAAATGGAAGGGTAACATAAACACACACAAAGCCTGGGGATAATGGCTATTACTGTGTGGAGACAGTGGTCTCGGAGCCTGGAGTGATCTGATGAAGTCTGGTAGTGGGAATTTGGGCTAAGCTGTGCTTTGCAGACTGGATTCTTTTATAAATGAAGCTGTGTAAAAGAAATTCTGGATTGCTGGGTCAGGTAAATAGGAAAGCAGGCAGCCTGCAGAGACCAGGCCACCTTGTCCTGACTAACTGCATTTTATGGAGCCTGGCTTTTGGATAACCTCTGCCACTCACCCTGGCACCAGCTCACTGAACTTTGCCTCTGGGGTTTGTACCAGACAGAGATGTTAAGGCTCCTCACCCCATCACAGCACCGAATCAGGTCTGTGTAATATCTTGCTTCCATCAGGGACTGTGTATTTTAAAGCTGAAAGTGGTTTGCCTTTGTCGTGAACATGCAGACAGAAACATAATGTTTAGACCACTTAAGTGCCTCACCCTCTCTTCTCCACTGACTTGGCCAGGCATTTCCAGGTTGTAAGACTGACTCATTATTAACCTCAGATCAGGCAGTAGCAACATTGCTTAAACCGGGCTTAACTGCCAGAATAGGCCCTTTAATGCAGCCCTTTTGTTCTTGGACCATTGTCCCAGTGGTCTATTCCCAGCTCCCCTTCCCCTTGCTCAGCCTGGGGCTTGCTGGACTTGCTAAGAGCCTCTCTGTGGCTAGAAATGGATCTGCTTTTTTTCAGGATCTCTTTGTTGTCTTGAGCTCTCAGGGTGACTGCCTAACACCTGCAACACTCCCACATCCCTGTGTAAATTGCCTGCATCCCTTGCTGACAAATGAGAGGCCATTGCCAGCAACAAGGTAACCTGGCATTCCCTTCGTGCTGCCTTCTGCTTCCCAGCCAGCTCCAGGTGAGTGGGTGAGCTCAGCCCTGGCGTCTGCCCAGCTGGCTCTGTAACCTGGGGTCAATTGTGCCTTTCGGGATCCCACTGCTCCTGCCCCTGCAATCACAGACATGAGTCTGGCTCTTCCAGCGCCTGGGAAGCAGCTGAATAATGCTGGGTAGGCTCAGTTTCCCACACAACTCCCTGCCAGCTGCAGCTGTGGGCTTGTCTTTTCCAATCTATGGCTACCACTAGCACACTGACATCGCCGTTTGCTTTCTCTTTGGGTTTGGTAGTGACGAGTCTACCTGTTGGTGGCGGGGGAGGTTTGTTATTCCCCTCTGCCCGAGGAGGACATGGTTGCCCCTGCCTTGATGGATCTGAGGCTGTGCCTGCCCTACCTGACAATCCTCAGGTACTGTCAGCTACTTCACCTGCTCCATCCTTGGCCACTCGCCCAGCCCTCCTCTCTTCCTCCTCTGCATTCCCTCTCGGGGTGACCTTATTTACAAATTTTGCATATTTAATGTCCTGCTGATGACTCACAGAGCACTTTCCTCCTAAACCGTCCTGCACTGTCCAAATTAATTCATAGTCTGCTTTCTGACAGCCCTTCCTGGACACCTTCCTCCTGCCTTCAGCTCAGGGGTTTTAAATCTCCTCATGCTTGCTCTTCCCTGCTCTTTTCTTGATGTCTCTTTCTCACCATCCACTCACCCCCTCCATCCTCTTTGACTTGACCTTTCTCTAAGTACCTATATCTGGGCTCTGCTGAAAGCTGGATGGTTCTGCCCAAAGGTTATCTATAAAATCCAACTCGTCCTCCCTGTGCACCCAGCTGAAATCCCTTTGGAATGCCCAGGTTTTCGAAGCAATCAGATATTTGCCACACTTATCAGTGCTGTGCAGAGTCCCACACACCTTATCATCGGGATTTTCCAGGGAGCCTCTGGCAGTGCAGCATTAAAGGGTTGTGTGAGCGAATCTCACCCAACCTGTCACCTTCTCCCTCACATTCCCTGTGAAGTGCCTGTGCCATCTGCAGGTGGCCTGTCCTCCTGGCCCTGCTCCATCCAACCATCAGCTGGATTTTCCACTGCAGAGATACTGAGTTGTCCTGCCAGCCATGCCAGTTCCCATCTGCCACCGCATGTTTCTCCCAGGTTATTCCCTCTGCAGCAGAGGAGCAACCTGTAAACACTGACAAAGCCTTTTTTCCTTCTTCTAGATCCCTGCTAAAATCTACAGGGCTGCACTGGATGCCCACAGCTCCTGCTACCCATGTCTGCCTTCATGTTTGTGCTCCTTTGCCTGTGTATGGTCTCTTTGTGTCCCCTAAGTGTGTCCTTGGGATGCGGGCACACTTCTGAGCATGGGACTGTCCCTCTGTGCCATCAGCAAGATGAGACCATCGTACAGCCCACAATGAGGGAGGAAAGTGGAATCATTGGAAGCCTAAATGATGAAGTCCAGTCATTTTGGTTTCTGAGAGCAGCAAACACCAGGCTGGTTTCAGGGCTTGCAAATCTCTCGATTCCCAGGCCCATTGTCGTGGTGTTGCCTCTGTCAAACACAGCAACTCTGGCTCTCCTCCCACAGATTATCTGGGCATGCAAATGACCTCAGACAGATACACTGTCATTTTCTCATGCTGTGATTTTCCTTACACCCCCCTGCGGGACATGACAATAAAATTACCCCTCTCATTCCTTTCCCACAGACAATCTCGCAGCGTGTCAGTCAGCGTCACATGAGCAGTCCCCCATCCATTGCTCCTGGGACCCAGGGGGTGATTTGGAAAGGATCTGCTGGGCTGTCACTCACCTCCATCTGCCTTTAGGAGAAGGATTCTGGGTTCCATGCTGTTTCCTCTTGTGCCTGCATGCCTCTTTGATCACAATTTGCTTCTCAGGCCTTCAGAATCACAGCTGCCCTGTAAGGTTTGCCCGTAATCCTGCTGACATGTTGTTCCCTGGCAAGCTCTGGACTTTACTTGCTCCCAATTTGGGATTAGCTGCTATTTCTGATGATTCTGCTGTTGCCACAGATGTCCCATTTCTTACCTGGGTTTAAGAGCTGTTTGTGTCTAAAGTACTCCTGACCTTCTCTGTCTCTGTCATCTGACCATCCACATTTTCACTTCAAGATTTCATTATTGAATCAATTTCTCTCTCTCTCTCATTTTTGTCCCCACTGACCCTTGTGTACAACACACAACCAGACCTGCAACCAGGAATTTGTGTGGAGAGCTTGCACGAGCCTGCAGCACTCACCAGCACTTGCCAGCAAGGTTCCTGTCTGGAAAACAAAAGCAACAGTGCTCTGACGTGCCAGCAAGGTCTGTCAGATAAACCCATGTGCTTTCTCATCTTCGTCCCCAAAAGACTTCAGACATGCACCGAAGTTTACACTCCTGGAGCTGGGTTTGAGCTGGTCAAGCCAGGATCAGAAATGCTTGCAGGCAGAAAGGTTTGTACTCAAATGTTTCCCTTCTTCCCACTTGTTGCGTGTGTGCTTCCAGGAGCAGGATATCAGAGCTGGTTGCCAGCTGCAAGCCAAAGGCCGTGTGGTTCTTTCCAGGGCAGAGCTAATGGTGAGATAGCCCCGTGCTAGTGGGGTGTGGAACCGCTCCAGGAACCGCCATCTGTAGGAGAACTGTTGTGCAATGATGGGGATAGTGAGTGGTTACTGAGCACGAGTGGTTGTGGGTGGCTGTTACTGAGCACGGCAGTGTGCTCTGTGGATATGAGCTGTAACAATCACAGAATCAGAGAATCCCAGCCTGGTTTGGGCTGGAAGGGTCCTTAGAGCCCATCCAGTGCCACCCCCTGCCACAGGCAGGAACACCTTCCACTGTCCCAGGGTGCTCCAAGCCCTGTCCAGCCTGGCCTTGGGCACTGCCAGAGATCCAGGGGCAGCCACAGCTGCTCTGGGCACCCTGTGCCAGGGCCCCACCACCCTCGCAGGGAGAACAATTCCTTCCCAATATCCCATCTAACCCTGCCCTCTGGCAGTGGGAAGCCATTCCCTGTGTCCTGTCCCTCCATCCCTTGTCCCCAGTCCCTCTCCAGCTCTCCTGCAGCCCCTTTATGTCCTGGAAGGGGCTCTCAGGTCTCCCTGGAGCCTTCTCTTCTCCAGGTGAGCACCCCCAGCTCTCCCAGCCTGGCTCCAGAGCAGAGGGGCTCCAGCCCTGGGAGCAGCTCCGTGGCCTCCTCTGAGCTCTCTCCAGCAGCTCCAGGTCCTTCCTGTGCTGGGCCCCAGGGCTGGGGCAGCTCTGCGGGTGGGGTCTCACCTGAGCGGGGCAGAATCCCCTCCCTTGACTTGCTGATGCAAAGCTCCACTGTGCAAAGGCCATGTCTAGATCTAGGCCTGAAAGGTCTGAGCATCCAAGGATACCCTCTGGAGAGTGGGAAGGGAGCACAGCCCATGAAGGCTGAGGAAGACATTGTCCAGAGCATAGAGGAGGAGTGTCTGGAATGGAAAAGGCTCCCTGGGCACGGGACACACTCTCCTTGCACCACCTCTCCCAGAGAAGGGATCAGGCAGGTGAATTTTCCCACCTGGGTGTACGGAGCCTGTGTGAATGCTGGAGCTCAGAGTTCCTTCCCCCATCTCCTGTGTCTGGCAGAGAGGGAAAAGCACTGAGGGAGGAGTACCCCCAGCTTGCCCTGAAAGCAGGGACTAAATCAGACTGCAGTAAGAAATTACTTCCATTTTTCTGTAATATTTTTCATATTTGATAATATCAGGAGTGACCTCCTGGTCAGACGTTTCAGGAAATTTAATGACCAGCTGTGAGAGGGAACCTTGGCTTCACCTTCCATCTTCCCGGCTTGCAGAAGCTGCCAGCTCATTACTGGCACGTGCAGCAGCACTGATGTTACCTGGGGGTTAGCAAGGGAAAGTTTTCCTAGGTCCTTCTTTTCCTGCCTGAATTCTGGGCAAACAGGGTTCACAAATCCCTGTTTGTACAGTCAGAAAATGTCATTATTCCCTTCAATTATAATCCCGAACTGAAAAATTAATTGAGGCAGGTATTAAATTAGGCAGGTTTTGCTTGAGTAAATATTTACCATTTGGGAGCCTAATCTATTCACTTACTAATCGAACCCTTTTTTTTTTTTTTTAAATTTTTGGTTTGCAAAAAAATAATAATGTCGGTTCCATTAGGAGCTGCCACTGGCTTAAGAGGATTTCACTCCCATTTTATGGTTTGGATCAAAGAAGATTTATTCTTGCAATAGATTTAATGATTCTTAGCTAACATTGTCTTCCCAGCTGCAGTTGGACTGTAATAAAAAAACCTTTAGCTTTTGTTAGACTTGCACATTCTTGGCTGCCAATAATGATTAATCTTTCCCCCTACAAGACCAGCTTATTACTTGGGTTTGACTTAGGAGCTGCCGTTCCCTCCGGAGCTTGCTCAGGGCTTTCTCCCGCAGCTCCGGAGCAGCACAGGTGTGACCTCAGTGCCTCCCTTGGCAGTCGGTCTTTGCCCCCTAATTGCTGGTCTGTGGCACTCCTCCACACAGCAGAGCTATCGTGGGGATGACAGGGAATTAATTGCAACAATTCCTGAATACTTCCATGCATGGAAGGGCCCTTGGAATCCCAGCAGGGAGGGTTGTCTAGAAACAGGGGTGAGGAGATGCAGGGGTGGAGGGCAGCTCCCACTCCTTCCTGACCTTGGGCAAGCATGGGGAGCATGGATCCTTACCCCAAACCACTGCCACCTCCCAGCTCTGCTTTTCCCTTTCCCACAGCTCCCAGGGGCACAGACTGTATCCCAGCCATCCTCTAAATCGACAGGGAGGGATGGGGATGCCCCTGGAAGGCACGGGAGGAGGCTGAGAGGGTAGGGCTGCTCTAGGTAGATGTCTGGGACAGCATTCCAGCAGATGATTTTGGGACACTGCCTGACATGTGGGTCTGGGGCTTCGTGCTGAGAAAATGTGTGGGTTAATTCCTGGCCATTTGGCTGTGTTTTAAAGGTTTGTACTAATAAAACCCCTGGGAAGAGGAAGGGAAGAGATGATCCCTTTGCCATTAGCAGGACACAGGTGCTGACCAGCCTGTCACAGCAGGCACGAGGGAATTTATGACAGATGAATTTGCTGTGCTGTCCCTCTGCCTTTGCCTGCAGGATTTTTGGGCAAGGTGCTCATACTGGAGATGCTGTGTGAAGGAATCTCTTCCCCCAGCTGTCCTGGTTGTATGAAGAGAAGAGACCCTCAGAACCAGCCATTCAAATAGAAGTGGGAAATGCTTCTCACTCAGCAAAAGGCCCTAACACCTATTCCAAACTGTGCCTACCCACCTCCACAGGGGGTTTCTCAAGGCTTAGGGAACACTGGGATATCCCTGCAGGTCACTGCTCCTCTGCAAGGACTGGAATCTGAAAGTGCTTTGTCACCGTGCCTGAGCCATGTGGGGTCAAGCAAAAATATCTGCAAAATTCAGGGCAAACTCAGCAAGTTATTTTGAGCCAAGGAAATACACCCAGCACTCCTGTGGGATTACAGCTCCAGTCCTTTCTACCTTAGTTTAAAACAAAATTGTTCAAGGCTTCATTTTGAGGAGTCATTTCATTCAGATATGTAGCTGGCTGATGTTTTTGTAGCTGCACAAAAGCTTCTGAAACCAAAACCAAGCAAATTTTTTTGGGGGCTGGCTCTGAAAAATGTTTTTGGATTTGAGTTTTTTCACTTCAGCAAAGGAACTTGATGGTCTTTTGTGATGGCTTGGCCTGACAAAGTTTGGGTATTTTTTTCCTTCGTCATTTTTCTTTTAGCTCAGTCCTTGAAAGGTCCTGCAGATGCCGCTGACATTCCTGCTGGCTGAGGTGTTCGGCTCTGCTGGCAGACCCCTCCATCCTCTTCCTGCTCAGGAAAGGGACACAACTGGGCCCTGGAAGACCAAGTGGGTGGAGGGTGAAGTGCTGAGAGTGGAGTTGTTCTGTGTTTGAGAGTAAATGTGGATGAACATCCCTTACCCCTTGCTGACGGAGCACTGCGGTGCCCCTGCCTGCCCTTCACACCAAATGGGTGAGTTTGACCACTTCCTTTATTTTAAAAATCATTCTACCTGTATCTGTAGAATCACAGACTGGTTTTGGTTGGAAGGGACCTTAAAGCTCATCTCATTCCAGCCCCTGCTATGGCAGGGACACCTTCCACTAGCCCAGGGTGCTCCAAGCCTCATCCAACCTGACCTTGGACACTTCCAGGGATCCAGGGGCAGCCACAGCTGCTCTGGGCAGCCTGAGTGTGCCCACTTTCTTTATGTTTGTTTAATCTTTGTACCTGTATTCCTTTCCAACCAGCAGGCCAGGGTTTGCCATATCATGTGTAGGGAGGATGTTTTCCCCGTCCTTGCTGCTCCAGCTGGCTGCCCATTCCCACGTGCCCCTCTGGGACTGTTTCTGGGCTCACAGCACTTATCACCTTCCTTGAGTGGAGGCTGTGTTTTCTCGGGTCCTGCTCAAGTAACAAAACCAACCTTCCAGTGTGAAGGGGACTGAGCCAGGGTGTTTGAGGTTTAACTCTTCCATGTCTTCCCTCAGAGCCTTTCCTGCCCCATGGCAGCCCCCAGGGCTCAGTCACACTGTGTTAGCGGCCTGTGTTGTGCTGGTCAGCTGGGTCACGGGGCTTCCCGCACTGCCGTGAGCACAAGCACTTCAAAGAGCTTTCCGTGGCCAGGAAACAGGGAGATTGGAGGCACACTGAGGCTTTTATTCTATGCCAGCACTTTGCAATGTTCTTGCTGGTATTCCTGAGGCCCCATGTTTAACCATGGATAGAATAGAGCAGGAGGCACCACACACCACATTTCTGAGGGATGAGAGTCACAAGGCTCTTCACACAGCCCAAGAACCAAGTGGTTCCAGGGGAGCTTCAGGGCTTCCTCCTTCAGGATGCTTCCTCTGGCAGCAGGGAACAGCTCAGCCTCACCACCACAGCACTGCTCGGAGCCTGAGGTTGGCTGTCCCCTGTCCCCTTGCACCCCAGGGACAGGCCACTTTCCTCAGAGTGTGCTCTGGGAGGCAGTGCTGAGGTAGCCAGAGCTCCCGGCAGGCTGGAGGAGTGGGTGACGCTGGGGTTTTGCTGCCTCTTCTTTTCTCTCATGCCTTTGCACCCTTTCCAGCTGTGCATCAGCTCTGCTCCCTCCCACAGCAGTGGAGCAAACAGGAGTGGAGTTCTTCCCACTGGGAAGAGCATGCTCCAGCTGCTGTTCCTCCATGCTTTCTCCTCAGCAATGTAAACAGTTTACAGGGGACTTTGTAAACAGCAGATTTGTTTAGGATATTGTCTGCATTCCCCTCGCCTCTGTGCTCCCTTTTTCAGCAGCACAGGGAGGGCTGACCTGCCAGCTGTAGGGCTGGGGCTTGCCTGGCCGGAGGGGACGGTGGTGACAACCAAGAGGAAGGAGCTGTGTGCACTCCTGCGCTCCCCGTGAGCCTGGTGGATCGAGGGGACCATACACAAACAGTGTGGCTGCATGGAAATGTTTCTGCATCCAGCAGAGAGGGAGGCTGGCATGGGATGCCCTTTGCAGGACGTGGTTGTGTGGGAGAGCAGAGTGAGCAGAAAGCCCCAGGGCACTGGGAGAGATCAGATATCTTCAAAGGCAGGAGCTTCATCCCAGAAAAGCACTGCCTGTTAGAAAAGCCTCAGAAAGTCGTTGGCTCCCTCGGAAAGCTGATTGTCCACCTAGGGAAGGGAGGCTGTTAAATCAATTCGGTGGGAGTAACACCCGAGGATGCCTGTGCTCCCTTCAGGGCTCTTCATGCAGGGATCCAGCCTGTGCTCGGCTTCCCTCTTAAACCTTGGAAAGGAGCAGAGGAGGGAGGGGGCACTTCCCGCCTGAGCTGCACCTGCCACAGCAGCTCTGTCAAACTTCCCTCCCAGAAAACTTCCCAAACAGAAAACCATTAAACCTCAGGTACACACACAGCAGACAGGAGCAGGCTCAGGAGAGGGTGAGGGGAGCCTCAAGTAGAGGTTGACATGTCAGAAAGAGGGTCAGGGGTTGGGGGAGCAGCAAAAAAGGTTTAGAAGCAGTCAGGGGATGTTCCTCAAGCCTCAGATTTTTAGTCCAGCTGTAGATGAGTTCAGCCTTCCCTCTGCTTGTGAAACAACAGACCCTGTAGAGGAGGGAGCAAAGCCCAAATATTTCAGTAGACTTACTGTCTGTTGGGTTTTTTTAATTTTGTCTTGTGTGAGCAGCTTAAATCTGTGACAGGCCCTCGAGCCACTGCCTCAGTACCCCGGCACTCCCCGTGGACAGGAGGGATAACTGCTGCAGGCCGGGCAGTCAGGAGCTGGCAGCAGATTGTTTGGCTCTTTGTTTGCCCCCGTTCCCTGCCAACCACAAGTCTTAGGCTTGAATTTAAACATCCTGGATAGAAAGGACAAGATCTCCAAATGACAGCTCCGGTTTGTTGCCAGGGAAGTCTTGCATCCAGGAGACACAAACAGCTCCACAAAGCCAAACACGGGGAGAAGCAATCTGACCCCATTTTCCACAGCCTGGGCTTCCCAAGTATGAGGCTGCTGGATGCAGTTCGGAATGGTCTCCACCTCCTCTGTTTGTGTGACCATGTGAGGGGCTGGTGACCTGCTCTGGCTGTGTCTATGTGGGCACGTTATTAGGAAGAAAAGGCCAGCAAGTTTTTCCTGCGTCCCTCAGAGGCATGGATGTATGGCACAGACCCAGCCTGGCCCAGGAACAATTGTGAGGGCTTCATTCTGGATGGCTCAAGATGCTTTAAATACCATATAAAAACCCTGTTTGCCTTTGGGGGATGTGGATAGTTGAGTGTTGTCCAGCAGGATCCTGTTGATTTTCTGGTGAGGTCTAACTGTAAATATTTGAACAAAAAATTATCTTGTGTTAACCTTAGGGAAATTTAATCTCTCTGTACATAGTGGAATCTGGCTTGAGTCACAAGTGGAAGTGAGAGTGGTAGTTTCATCCCCAGTGGATGGTCATCCACACCGGCACAGATACCAGCGTGTGTTACCCATCATGGACGGCACCTTGTTCATCAGGAAGGGCTGAAAGGACAGCTGGAATTGCTGGGCAGGATGAAGATGCATTGGTAGAGGTTGATATGGTCCTGAACAAGGAAGCATGAGGGCTCCAGCTTGTGTGGGATGACTGAGGTGGCTGGTGGAAGGCTCAAGACTGTCAGGATTGTTCCCAAAATCTTTCTGTTTCCTTGCAGGGTCTGGATTTAGCCTATAGCATGGGACCAGTTTTGCTATAAATCTCAAAGCTCAAGCAGATTTTCAGCCCTGCTTTAGGTAAAGCTCTGCTCAGCTCAGCTCAGCTCACATATGGGCGTTGTGCCCTCTTGGGAGGAGGGTGGATCTTACAGGAAGGGCTCAGTTCCCTCCTTTCTTCTCTTGGACACTCTCCTTTGTCACAGTGTAGAGACAGGAAGCTCCCTGGGAACCTCTACCTTCACCTCCTGTCTGCCTAATTCATCCCTGGAACTCTGCTACAGCCTGGGAGAGTGACACCAGACTCCCAGAGGGCAGAGCTGAGTCCGAGGGAAGGAAGAAGAGTACAAATCACCAAGGAGAGGCTGAGCAGATGTGTGGGTGGAGTGAGACAGCAGCAGTACCAGGGCAGAAGTGGGAAAAGTGGGAAGAACTGTCAGTCCATGGGGAGCTGATGGGCATGAGGAGAGAGCTCCCACAGCCCTGCAGACCATGGAGGGCCCTGGCAGTGTCTCAAGCATTGATGTTCCAGCTGAGGAGCGGCTGACAGCTGCCCCTGCAGCCCTCAGGTGCCTGGAAACCCCACCTTCCTTTACAGGCAGTTAGAACCCCTGGGGTGAAACATCTGGAAGCTCCCAGCATTCTCCCCAAACTCCCCTTGCTCAAGATGCCCAGGCAGGCAGGTCTGTTCCTTTTGTACCCATCCAAAGGGCTGAGTGCAGGGCTGAGCTGTGTCTGGGATCCCATTGGGAAGGGAGATATCCTTACGTGGTCCAGCTCAGCTCCATTCCCAGTTTCAGGCCTCAGCTTGGGCGTAGCTGCTCCGTGTGAGGGTTGGGAGCTTGTGTGCAGGCAGGAGCTCCGGCAGGCTCTGGCAATTCCCGTTTAGGTTTGACCTTTTGCTGGATATTAAAGCCTTGCTGTGGCTTAGTGAGATGAACACTGCAGCAAACACAATTCCTCAAGATGAAATATCTCTCCAGAGGGTAATTCCAGCCTCATTTGAGGGTTGTTGTATTTTTTTTTTTTCCTTTCCCGCTGAATCATTTATTCCTCGTGTCAGGAGGGTGCAGAATGACTTTCCCTACTGGCTTTCAGAGCTTCATTGATTCTTCAACTCCCACTCCTGCAAATCTGCTGGAACAGCAGCCCTTTGCCTCTCCAATTCTCCCAGGAGGGGAATGGGGAAGGCAGGGTCTCAGGACTGAAGGAGCTCTTTGGGGAACCCATTCACAATCTGGGGGAGATGCCATCATATTTTAAGCTCTGTAATCCAGAGGCAGTGTATTTATCTGCAGTTTTTTTGCCTTAAAAGCCTTCTCAGCACTGCTGTCTGCGTGGGGAAGGGAAAGGGAGCAGGACACCTTTCACTGAGGTTGTACAGGGCACTGTGGACCTTTGGCCCTTCCTGCTTTGTGGTTCAGTGTTGCAGCTGAACTCTGCTCATGATGGGTTTGAATCCCTTCAGCAAAGGAAGGCAGTGTGCTCCCAAAATATGTGTAGTGCACAGATCCGGTCAGTGCCTGGCTGCCAGGCAGCAGTGACTGAAGCCAGGCCTCTGCCTGTCATCATCAATCCATTTGCAGCCCCGGCTCTGAGTTCACGCCTCGTGCTCTCCTCTGCAGTTCCCTTCTCTGAGCTCCTGGGAGACAGGGAAAGGCTCTTCCCGTTGGGGGCAGGGAGGTGGGAGGACCAGAGGCAGTGGAGTGAGACCTGGAGAAAAGAGGGTCCCGGAACCCAAGCCGAGGGGTGCCATCACATCGCTCTGGGATCTCGTGTGCAGACAGGAGCAGCCGGGGCCGTGGCTGCCGGGCACTGTGGTGTGGAGCTGAGGGAGCCAAGTGGGTGTGAAGGGCAGGGTCCTGCTTGACCCCTCTCCAGAAGAGGAGCAAATAGAGCAGGACTGCTGCCACATGGAGCCCAGCCTTTCCTCAGGGCTGAATGGACCCCTGTGTCCAGCAAAGTTTGTCAGCAGGCACTAGCTGCCGAGCCTAGAGCTTTGATTTAAGGAGTCTGAACCAAGCCCATTAGCACTTACATGATTCCCCTGCCAAGCAGTTGTAAATGTTTCTATTTGTTCTGCACTTGGCCTGGCTCCTCCTGTTTATTATCCCAAACGTGCCCAGATCATGACCCTGCTCCCCTTCTCCAGCACTCCCTCCAATTCCATTTATTTTCTGCTGCTTCCCATGAACCCCTGTAACACAAGTACCATTCAAAGGACAGAAAAACGGAGGGAGGTGGATGTTCATAGAGGTGCTGTGCCCTCCTTGGGATCAAGCACTGGCACCAGTGTCAGTAGGAAATGCAGAGGGATGCTGCCAGGGAGCTGGGAGCTGCAAAACGGTGGAGGAAACTCAGTGCTGGCAGACATTTAAGTCACTCTTTATTGCAGTGCTGCACAGGAACAAAAAGGATCAATATTTATTAGTTGCAGAAAGCATAATTTTGCATGAAAGGCATTGATCAGTGTGTCAGCCCAGACAATGTCATTACATCTTTATGATTTGGGCAACATCCCTCTAGGAATAAGGACATTGTTCCCCTAGACTGACAGAGCTGGGGGTGAAGGAAGGGTTCATCATGGTGCTGTGATCAGAGCAGGGCACAGCAGGAGTGTTTGGTGTCATAGAATGGGCTCAGGGGCTCTGGTCCTCTGCCTCATCATTCTGTGTGGTTAGTTTGTCACTGAGGTCTAAGGGCCACCAAGAGAAATTCCCTATTTCAGAGTCAGGGCCTAATATTTTAGTCCTCTTTCCCAGTGAATTAAGCTGCGTGTGTGAAAGCAGTGCACAATTACTTGGTTTATGGCAGTGGCTTGGAGGAGGCAGAGGAGCTCCGTGGCAGCCTTCAGTGAGGTGGAGAGGTGTTGGAGAGGGTCAGGTGGAAGTAGGAAGACGAGGATGGTGCAAGTTGTTGCAGTTTTACAGCTGGACACAAAGCCAAAGGGAAGATGGGAGATGACTGCTGCTCACATCTCTCCTTGCCGTGGGTCCAGCAGCTCAAATCCTGCCTTTTCCATCCCTGAGCTGGCCCCAGCAGAGACACAGGAGCACAAAGACGGGCCTGGATGCAGCAGGCCCTGTGGTTTTACAGAACGCCTGAGTCAGGACTCCAGGGTCAGAATTCCCAGCAGTGTCATGGATTCCCTCAGGGCAAGCCACAAGCCACCACACACACGGCAATTACAGAGCTCGGCTTCCACTTGGATACCAAAATAAGCAGCTCCACAAAAACAGCCTGCTCCAGTCACAGGGGGCACGGTGTCTGCTCAGAAAAACCCTGAAAAAGTCCTCATGGGAGCAAGCAGTTCTTCCAGCCTCCAGCACTGTGCTGGATGTGAGCCAGAAAAACATGCCCCTGGTGTGGTAAAAAGATCCTGACGGGTTCACAGGCTGGCTGTGAGTCAGTCTAGGTGTTTGTAGATAAAAGGTGTCATCGAGTGAAGATGAGTGGCTCTGTCTGGCTCTCTGAATGACGAATGAGGTGTTGTTCCATACAATCAGAAGGAAACTCTGTGTGAATCCTGAAATACAGTTTTTGAGACAGCTGTTCCTGCCTAACCTGACAGGCAGCCCTTTAGTCAGCAGGAGAGACTGCTGGAGAGGTGGCCCAGTCAGGTTTAAAGTGCCTTCAACCCACCTGCATTGCAGCTGGTGCTGCAGGGGTTTGTGGACCTGGTATCCCTGGCACAGGTGGCAGGAGGCTGTGGGGTCCCTCGAGCGTGGGAGCTCCAAACTGCACCCATCAGGGTCCAGCATCAACGTGTTGCTCCAGAGAGTTTGGGGGGACTGCACTGGGCTAGGTGAGTCAGTGAGCCTGGGTAGGGGCTGAGGGATGGGTTCCACCCAGGAGCATTGGGAAGGAATGAGTTTTCAGCCCCACTTTTGCTCTGGCAGCTGGAATGCCTGGAGAGGCAGCTTTGCCTCATGGAGTCTCAGTGAGAGAACCATTAATTTTGTATTAGGACATAAAAACTGCTTGAGCTGAACAGACCAATAGTCCTTCCAGCCCTGTTTCCTGTCTCCACCAGAAGCCAAGCCGGATGCCTTAAAGAAAGGCATAAAAATCCCATAATGCCCATAACTGTGCAATACTACCCTGTGAGGAGAGATTCCCCTCTGACCCCAGCTGCCAGCAGCTCCTACCCCAGAGCAGGAGAGGCAGGAGCAGCTCTGGTTGTCACTGGAGCTGGAGTCCCTGCAGATGCTGTTTTTGTGCACATAAATGTCCAATCCTGTGATGAAACTCTCTTAATTCTGGTTGTTACAGCGCTTTTCTGATATCCTGGTGAGGAGCTGATAGTGTTGGATGACCTGCTGCAGGCTGCTCTTAGGAGAGCAGAAGAGGAGTTTTGCCCCTTCCCCATGCCAGTGCCTGCCCCTTCTTGAACTCTGGAATTAGTTTAAAAGTGTCCAAGGCCAGGTTGGATGGGACCTGGAGCAAACTGGTCCCGTGGAAGGTGTCCCTGCCCATGGCAGGGGTGGAACTGGACGAGCTCTAAGGTCCCTTCCAACCCAGCCGTTGTGGGATTGTGTGCTGAACTCTCCCTGTGGCCTGACCCTGCCATGGTGGGAGGAGCAGCGCTGCCCATTGCCATGGCCCTGTGGGCTTTTGGCTCAGGGTGATGCCTTGAGAGGCTTCCTAGAAACAGAGACTAGATAGGAATAAGGGAATAAAGGTCGGTATTTATTCAAAGGGCCTTCAAAGGTACCCCTGGGGAGCCAGAGGCTACTGCCGAGATGGACCCCGAGATGGACAGCAGGTCACGAGTTCTTCCCACTTTTATAGGTTTGGTTCATTTGCATATCAGGGTTAATTCTCCAATTAAAGCTTCAGTTAATGATGTAATTCCCCTCAGCTTGCCCCCCTTTAGAGACTTTTGGTTTACACATTTTGGGCCTAGGACTGTCTGAGTGTCCTTGGAGAGCAGGCCTGGAGAGGCTTTGTTATGTCTACCTGGCATGAGAGAGCAGAAATTAACAGGCTACAAGAAACTTCAGAGTTACACACTAGGCAGTACAGGATTTGAAAAATATAAAAGTTAAAACCTAAGGCATCAAGGGGTTGCTCCACAAGCAGCCATGTACCAAAGATAGGTTTCTTTGCCTGTGGCGTGTTTCCTGGATATTCCTTAGAGAGGGATTGTGGGGCTAATAGGAGACTGGTTGATCTATGGCCAGGTGTAACCTCAATCTTTGGGTGATGGAAGCACTTTGTAGTCTGGCAGGGCCCTCTCAATCCTCCTTTCCTTGGACATCCCAACCGAGCCTCTTGGCTCTGAGTGCCAGGTGGAGCTGCTGGGATGCTGAGCAGGTGCTGTGTGTCAGAGGCTGGAGCTGCTGGAGACCAAGATGGTGGCTCCCTGTGATGTTTGGGAGGAGAGCTTGACATGACTTTAATGAGATTTTTTTCATTAGATTTTTGCTAATTAAGTAAAAACTTAGATTTTCACCCATGGAAGAAGACCAGCTCCCAAATAGCCACGTTTAGGATGAGATACCCATCCCAGAGACCACCTCTTCCACTGGTCTGGCATCCCCAGCCCCCCATCCCTGGGCATGGGAGAAGTTAAGTCGAGGACTACCTACCCATGAAGGAGCAGCAACGGTGTGCTTGCCTGCTGGCAGAACAGGAGGGGGGAATGGAGGCAGGAGAGCAGGTCTGCGCATGCAGAGCAGGGAGGAGGTGACACCGCCTGGGATAATTGGACCATTAAATCTCACAAAGGCACCGACACTTCACAGTCTGGCTCAGGGAAACAATCACTCTCCAATAGCAATCGTAGCTATCTGCAACCATTTTTCTGCTGATCCAGTGCTTAATCCCATTGTTCAGACTGCAGGTTAAATTGTCCTCACCCCACAGTACAGAGGCCAGGTATGTTTGCAGAGATGTGCAGGCACGACTGAGGGGAAATTTTGGCTCAGAAATCAATTTGTAAATGTCTCTCAAACGTCTGCTCCTGCTCCCTCTGCCTCCTCTCTGCCAGCCCTTCCACCTCCAGAAATCTCCACATCGGAGGGAGCTGTCCCAGTCCTCTGGTCAAGCCCTCTTTATTCTGCCCTGCTTCTCCTGAGTACAAAGAATGCCAGAACTGCCTGATACCGTCACAAAATTGGCTGCAAATCCTTCTAGTTTGCAGAACTGCTTTAACTCTCTTTATTTACTGTAGGTCTGGGAAGGAGGGGTTTAATCCTTTAGCTGTATTCTTAGACTCTTCAGCTGTGGGAGCCCAGAATGCCATTTTTGCAGTAACAAAAGTGGAATTTTGCATGCAGACACAGGGCCCTGGGAGCTGGGACTGAAGAACACCGTGTTTCTGAAGGCTTTGTAGTAAAGTTGTGGCTCTGGGTGCTTTGGGGCTCTCAGGGCTGATCCTGGATAATACCTTTATAGGTTCTTAATTCATCAGCTCTAATCCATGGAGCACATCAGACCCCCCCCGGATTGTTGTTTGGATGGTAAAGTTCAGGCGGGAGGTTTGACCAAGGCTGCTCAGATCCCTGAGTTGGGTTTGTGGTGCTGGGTGTCCCTGGCCAGGGACAAAGCCCTGCTCCCGTGGTTGGTCACAGGTCCAGTTCAGTTCTGGAGTGTTCAGGGGGTGACTGTGCTCATTGCTGGGGTGCTGGGCACTCGGGGTCTGGGATTAAAGCCAAAAGCAAAGAGAATTTTACCCATATCTTGGGTTTTTCAGCAGAAAACCCTTTCTCAGTCCGATGTCTGGCCGGGCAGGGGATTGCATAATGCTGCAGATGTTCCAGCTGTGCTGCTGAAGTGCTGGGTGTTGCTTCTGTCTTGGTTTACTCTGGCCTTTAGTAGAAAGATGATTTACAGGCGTTACCTGGCACAGTCACACAGGTGACAGCAGGACAGGAATGATACCCTCAGCCTGGCAGGAAAGGGTTGGATCGGGACAGAAGGAGACCCCAGACTGTGGGACACCAGGCTCAGGCACAAGAGGAGCTCCTTGGGGAACGTGAGCTGGAAAGTTCGCGACTCCCAGTAATTCGTTCCCTTCCTGGGACTGTCTGAGCTCCATTAAGACGATCCAGAGATGCCTGGGATATACTTATTTTCTTCTTTTTTCCCTTTGATGCCTCTTTCCTTACTGTGGGAGACTGCTGCAGCTCAGGGTTGCCCTTCTCTGCCTGGGCTGGCCAGGGCTCCCTTGGTGAGCAGGTATTAATGGCAGGGGTGGACAGGACCTGTGATAACTCAGCCTGGCAGCCCCAGCAGCGCCAGGCTGATGGAATGGTCTTCGGAGACCCAAAGAGCTTCAGTCAGCACTTCTGCCTGAAAAGAGTTGTTGTGAAAGGGTGAAGGAAAGTCACCCCAGATCCCAGGATACAGGGTTCTTCCTTTGGGAGGGCGTGACTGGATTGCTACCAGCAGTGTGGTTTCACTTTAACATTCATTTGAACAGAGAAGTAAAGAAGAGAATGGATTTTCCCTCTGCCAAGGATTTATACACATCCCTCTCACCCAGCCCCACCCACTACTTCACTGAGCGCCAGGCAGAGTTTTGAGGGCTGGTTGTGGCTCAGTTTCCTGCAGCTTGAACAGGGAGTTGGGCTCTGGGTTCCCCAAGTCCAGACGTGGGACTCTGTGGCTGAAGCACAGTGGGGAGCACGTTCTGTGGGGGCCCAGTGTGGCTGCAGAAGCCTCCTCCTTTGTTCTTCCAGTGGTGCTGATGTCACGGTGCCATCCTATTCCCCACAGATGGTTTTCATCACCCTCCCGTAAAGCCAAGCCACCCTGTTAGCACAGCACATGTCCCAGGACCCAGATTTGTGAACCAGATCAGCTGTTCCTGCTGCAACGCCCGGTGGGCTGTTGCAAAATGCTTATCTCCTCATGTCCTATCAGCCTGGAATTCTTCCAGGGCACCTTAGGGGTAGGAAACACCTTTAGTTTGTGAGCAGGGTTGTCGCTTATCCCTGTTGCTCATATTTTTATATCCTGTACACAGTGATGAGCCAACTCAGTGCCCAGGAGGGTCACCCCAGCACCTGTCCCCTACAAACTTGGGACACCTTGTCACCACTGTGCATGTGGAGGTGCCTCCTGATGTCCACTGTCCACGCTGGGGCATGTTACAGGGATCCCAGCTCCCTGTGTCATTGCCTTGCATCACCTGCAGCCCCAGCCCTGGTTCCCAGCTGGAAGGGGCTGGTGTGGGGCTGGCAGAATGGGAGCCAGGACTGGCAGCTGGCTGGGCAAGGGAACCACCTCAGACATCACACTGGCCTCGGCGCCAGTCAAATATTTTCTGTCACTGATCCTTACGAGTCTTGTGGCATCCCCAAATGAGGCACAGGGGATTACAGAGCAGCCAGCTCTCCTTTAAAGCTTGACCTTGGCATCAGGCTGGTAGCATGGCAAGGAAGAGAGGTGAGTTAGTTGGCAGCCTGCCTGTGTGTGCCAAGGGGCCTTTAAAGCCTCAAAGGATGCATTAGTTTGGTGTCAGAGGCCTTGTTTGCGGCATTCCCTGGAATAATCCTCCTCCCTCTGTGTGTGTGTGTGTACGTGTATTTCCTGCCTGCATCCCTGATGCTCCCCCATCCCGTGTCTGAAGAGCTCGGCTAGGCAGCATGGACAGCTCCAGTGAGACAGATGGAGATGGATCCAGGCCTCTGTGGGGACAGCTGCGTCCCTGACAGTCCCCTCTGGTCATGCACCTGTTAGGAACTATACTTAGCATGGGAAAACTTTCCAGAAAAGAGAAAGCAGGGCAGAAATGGGGAGGCAGAAAGGCGGGGAATTTGGCCTCATTCTCCTCAGCAGGTCCCAAAGCTCTAAAACTGCCTCTCAGTAATAGCATCCAAAAGTGCCAATCAGGTGAGAGCAAGCGGTGCTCCGAGGCCTGCTGGCACTGTCTGGGGACAGCCTGAGCGAGTGACAGCTTCATAACTCCTGGGTGGGATGCCAGCGAGCGCCGCGTCTTTGTCCTGACGGCCCCAGCGGTCCCGAGCACTCGGGAGCTGCCGTACGGGAGCTGTGGGGGATCCCGGGGCAGCCACACGCTGTGGGTCACGGTGCAGACCCCCGTGTCCATCGCAGCTCACCCGGGGCTGCTGCAGCTCCTCTCCCCGTTCTGCCCGCCTGTGCTCCAGCCTGGCTGCCGCACTCAGCCATCCGTCCTCAGCCCTGGGCACTGCCAGCTGCCCATGGAGCTCAGGAGAGATGGGTGGGTGGATGGATGGGGGAGGAAACCTCCTGTTGGTGCTGGGCGGGGCTCTCTGAGAGGACACAGGAGGCTTTGCAGCTCTTCCTGTGATAAATGAAGAGCCCTCAGGTGCTCATAGCCTCGTGGCAAATTAATGTGCCTTGTCCCCCACTGTCCCCCTTCTTGCAGCAGGGGCTCCCCGGGAGCCTGGCACAGAGGCAGCAGGTCCAGGTGGGTTTAAAGGCCACGGGTTTTTTTTGTGTTCTTTCCCTTTGGTAAGTGCTGAGCTGCATTTTCAGCACCCAAGGCTCCCGTTGGCACAGGAGGTGCCCGATGGCCATCTCTGCTGTGTCACGACTGCAGCCTCTCTGTTCCCCCCCCGCCCCGTCTTCATGCCTGCAGAGAGACTTCTCTTTCCTGGAGCTCCAGCTGGTGAGGAGTGAAACCCTATCCATGCTTGGTGACTGCAGGAAGCTTCGGATGAATGAGAATCCAGCATGGTCAGATGCCTCCAGAGCAGCGGGTGCTGCTGACAGGTGGCATCTCCTCCCTGGAAGGCCAGTGTCCCTCTCCAGCTGCTCCCTGCTCTGCCTGATGCATGGCCTGTCCAATACCTGCTGCTGCTCCCCAGTTAGCATTCCAGGAGTTATGGCCACCGGGGCTGGTGCTTAGTGAGGGGATTTGCTGTACTTAGATGAAAAATGCAACAGGCACTTTAAACTGCCACGTGGCTAAATTGAGCTCTGTTTTCCAATCCCTGCAGCTCTCAGCTCTCCTCCTCTGCCCTCTTAGCAAGAGGCAAGGAACCTATTAGGTTGCACTTAGGAGCCACCTAAACACCTACTAAATGTCTTCCCTGAGTGATGCTCTTGGTCAGTGCATCCCCAGCCTCAGGGGCAAGGTCTGGGTGTGAAACCAGGAAGGGAAGGGGGAATAGAGCACATCATGTGGATACCAGCAACGTCTCCAGCTGACAGGATAAATCCATGGTATTCCTAACTGCCTAATCGAGATCTCTGTGGCACTGGAACAATTTGCATTTGCACACCTGTGCAGAAATGTGAACAGGAGCATCTTAAAAGTTCCAGGTGCTTGAGCCCTGCTGGTACCAGTGCCAGCTCTGGTGCCCAAGGATTGGTTTCTGTGCCATCAGAGGTGAGGAAATGCTCATCTCCTTCCAGTGGCCACTGACAGCTTTTTCCTTTTAAGACTGAGAAAATCCTTGTCACGTTTCCTAACGTTTCTGTGTGGTGTGAGGAAGTGGCCATAGAGAGAATCATAGCTATTTCTGCTTGGGCGTGGGAGAAGCAGGAGGCCATTCCTCATCTCAGTCCTGGGTTTGGATTAAATGAACCTGGTAATCTGAGATAACTGGATAAGCTGTGTGGTTCTTGCCAGGTGCTTAACCCCTCTTCGTATGCCAGGGAGGCTTTCTTGGAACTGGAGGCACTGGCCAACATAAAGTGCTTCTGTCAATGTGCTTTATTGGACTACATCAAAGTAGAATCGATAGAGAGTTAAAAAAAACCCTAACAAAATGTGCTTTCTAAGGCAGAGCAAGTCATAAACAGACAGGAGTGTTGTGCAGGTCAGGTTTCACCTGGCAGCCCGGGAAACAGGGGGGTTCTGGCTCTGTCAGGGGTGATTCATTGCACTGGAATATTTCAGGGGAGGGGAAGCATCCAGGAGTTGTTAACACACTGCTGCAAGGAGAGGGGCTCCGAGTGGGTCGGGTTTGTGCCTCCAACTTTGCTGTCACAGATTTATACTGATATCATCTCTATCAGTGTAAGTTATCTGTTTCCATTTAACCTAGATGAAAGCTCGAGTGTGGTTATTGCATTCTCAGGTTGCTGGAACTTGTTAATAATTTAGAATAATCAAGTCAAATTAATTCACTCTTAAAATCAAGCTTATTTGCATTGGCTTGTCTGGTTTTTTGTGACAGATCTCTCTGCGGGCATATGTTTGTGTAAGCTTTTTGTGTGTGCTCATGAGTGTTTGTGTGCATACGTAATTTCCTTCTCCATCTCACAACCAACAGAGGCTGAGCTGGATTTAAATGTTGTGCAGGAAAAATGTGAAGAAGGTCCACCCCAAAGTGGAGCTGAATAGCTGAGGTATAAATCCACGGGGAAAAATGGGGTTTGTAATGGAAATGCTGCCTCGTTTTAAATTATAGCCAGGCATCTGTGAGGCTGAAATTCCTGCTGCAGCATCCAGACGGTGCCTCAAGCTGGCTGCACGTTCCCAGAAATGAAGAACCCCCCCAGCCTACCTGCAGCCTGACCTTTGTGCTGACACTGCCGTGCAGCTTTTGTGCTGCACGGGGCGGGTGCGAGCGCGCAGTGACAGATTGCTGCTGACAGGGAGAGGCTCCTCCAGCTGCATTTCTCTGCAGCCCCCGCCATATATCCAGGGGCTTGTTAGAGGAACAACAGCACCAGCCAATAACCAGTTGGTCTAAGCCCCTGGGACAGACCGTATGGCCCACACTCTGCTTCCTAAGCTGTGAGTGTGGAGTAAATTCAGCTGCCGTAGCACTTGCAGCGCTCGTGTTACACAGCGAAGGAACACACCCGAGCGTGTGTCTGTCTGTGGCAGAGCCTGTACCTATAAATAACAGTGTTTGCGTGTGTGTGTGCATATTTATGTGTCTGTGTATTTATTGTGGGTGAGGCTGGTTGTAGAGCAGCCCAGAAAATGGAAATCCTTTTGTGCAAATCCGCTTGCATGGAGGCAAGGAGAGCCAGGAGAGCAGGGCTGATGAATTGGCCCTGAACCGCGATGACAGTCCTTTTTTTTTAAGTCAAAACAATTTCAGGGAAAGGGTCTCCAAAAAAAGGTCCAGTTTCAGGAGGTAGCTCAATTGAATTTCTGGTTCCTGGCTGCCTGCCTGGAGGGCCTCTTGTCACTTCTACTTTCTTCCAACAAGGCAGAAGGTGGAATTGACAGCAGCCTTCCCGCCAGGCTGTTAGGGAAGCAGGGAAGCCAGATGCTTTGCCTCCGCGCTCCCTCCCCTTCTGCGGCCCGAGAGCCAGAGAGTTAAGTTGCTTAACTCTTCCATTCTCCCTCTCTGGCGTTCCTGGTCTGACCCAGTGGGGATCCTGAGGAACGAAATGCCTGGGAGTGGGCAGAGCCGGGCGTGTGCACGAAGGGTCCTCACTCCCGAGGGTGGGAGTGTGTGTGTGTCACAGGGAAGTACCCTCGTGCTTTGTACAGAACAGGAAAATTAGACTTTAACACAGAAGGATTCTGCAGAGAGGCACAAGGTGGGAATGGGCTGATACAGGAGCCTCTCCCACAGCAAACCCAGGGCAAATAATGTGATTTCAGAGCTTCCAGCCCAAACCCACTCCTAAACTCTCCCTCAGCCCCTGCTATTTATATCACTGCATATAGGGTACAGTGTAGGTGAGAGCTAGAATATTCCTTTTTTTTGCCAGCAAGGACAGTATGCTCAGCCCTCTCTTTTCTTTGTGTAGAATTATCATCTTTAGATGTTAAGGGATGTGGAAGGTTTTGGTTGCTGTTGAATTAACATTTCTATATGCATAATTTCACTAGATAATTTGCTGACTCTAAAATTTTTGTGTAATCAAATTGGCTGGCTGTTTTAACATTTGTCCAACACCATTTTTAAGTGGTAGTTAAATGAAGTGGAGAATGGAGCCCTTTCTTTAGACTCAGGGCTGTAGCAGGGTGAGGGTCTCTAGTATGGTTTTTTGAGACAGGACCCGCTCTGTGTCAGGGGCTGTGCATTCCCAGCACTCACAACCCACAGAGCCCTTTCTAGTCTGCCACAGCTGCAAAATGGGGTGACAAAATGGTAGTGGATGGCCAGGAACTGATACCCTCTGTCTCCCCATGATCATCTCATTGCCAAAACCTCGGTACAGTGGTTAAGGTGAGAACCCTTCTCCTTCTCTACTAAGGACGAGAGGAAAAGGCTTCAGGCTGTGCCAGGGGAAGGCTCAGGTTGGACATCAGAAGGAATTTCTTTGTGGAAAGGTTAGTCAGACATTGGAAGGGGCTGCCCAGGGAGGTGGTGGAGTCCCCATGCCTGGAGGTGTCCAAGGAACGACTGGACGTGGCACTCAGGGCTCTGGGCTGGGGACAAGGTGGGGATCAGTCCCAGGTGGGACTTGATTGTCTTGGAGGGCTTTTCCAACCTCAGTGATTCTGTGAAGTAGCCCCAAATGGGACCAGACCAAGGCCTTGAAGGGAAAATTGTGCTGGGGAGGTTTAGACTGGGTATTAGGAAAAATTTCTCCACAGAAAGGGTGGTCAGGCATTGGAACAGGCTGTCCAGGAGAGTGGTGGAGCTACCATCCCTGGAAGTGTTCAAAAAATATGTGCCTGTGGCACTTGAGGACATGGCTTAGTGGTGACCGGGGTGGTGGTGCTGGGTGGAGTGTTGGACTTGGTGATCCCAGAGGTCTCTCCCAGCCTCAGTGGTTCTGTGGTTCTGTTTCTGGAGTTCACCTGCACTGACACTGCCAGGCTGTGGGCAAATGGCTCTGGAACCTGTGGGCTCTGCTGGGGGCCATGCAGGCACCTCCAAAAGCAGGGAAATCGTAGGGTTTCCCTAAAAGCCATCCAGCCCTTCTCCTCCTGTATGCCCCTTTGTGTCTCCCCATACCCAGGAGTCGGACGCCTCCCTTGTGCCAGCGGTCCCCGGGTCCCTGTGCCACCTTCCCCAGGCAGGGACGATGGTGATGGAGCAGGCATTCCTCTGGGTTTGGCATGCTCAGCTCAGGCGGGGGGGAACATCAGCCTCAGGGAAACCACGAACATTTGTCACCTGCAGCAAGGCAAAAAGTGTTGCCCAGAACAGCCTTTGGAAACATTTTAATTACCCCTGGTTGATCTGGCAATCGACGAACCTGAGGTAAAGATCACAAGTGGAGACAAAGTCTAAGGGGAATTTTATGCTTGGAGTCAAATTTTAGCAATGTTTTTGAAGCGTTTCTAATTGGGATGGTTTAAGAGCCATCCCCAAACCTCCCTGAATCCAAACAGTTCTGATGTACGTGGGAAGCAAATCAGTCATGCAGCTCTAGCACAGCACTGACAGCTGGAGCAACACGGGGCTTCTAAAAGAACCAGCCTAACCACTGAGGTCTTTCTGCACATCTTTATAGTTGGAAAACTTCTTTAATGGACTGTAAATCAAAAAAGGAAATTTATTTTTTTGTTTCTCCAGGCTCGAAAGACGAGCGTGCATCTGCCCGACAGCTTTCAGAGCGAGCCATCCCTGCCAGCCAAAGCAGATTCTCCGTGCCTGCTTCCAAGCAGCATGAGCTGAAACAACTGGTGGCAGAGTGGAATGTCTCTGCAGTCCTAGCCATGAAGAGAGGTGATTATTCCTCCCTCCTAATTCCACTTCCCAAGAGGAAATTATCCTGTGCTAGAGGCGTGCACCTTCCTCTGTTCTGTCAACGTGCGCTGCTAGGAAGATTTATTTCAGTAATAAGGTCTTTGCAGTGAAACTTAACAAAAATGAGGGGGCAAGTTTATTAATTATATATTTTACAGTTAATTAAAGATAATATTTAACAGAAGTAATTGCAGGCGTCTGCCTTGATGGCACAATTAATTTCCAGTAATAAACGGGTTGTGTGTCCCCTTGTCGGACTGATCAGAGACAAATCCTGCCTCATGTGGAACCCCTCTTCTCCCTTTCCATTTGCAGGAGATGAAATGTCCTCCTGCTCGGAGCCCAGGGAAGAGGCTGGAGCTTGGCTGCTTTCTCCACAACTGTAGAACTACGGTGAAATGGGGATTCTTTCTTTGTGTTTCATTGGCTTCTCTGAGGAAAACAGTGGCCACGAGATGAGACAGAGCCTCGGCGTGAGTGCAGGTCCCACCACCCAGTTCTGCCAGTTCCCTGCAGCTGGGCCTGGTTCCTTCCATCCCATCCTGCCTCACAGCCCCAGCTCTGGGAGGCAGGAAAGCTTTGCTCCACAGGACTCAAGTCTTTCACCCCTCAAGCTGTTTCTAAACACTCTCTTCCATTTGTGCTGAAGTGCTGTGTAGGAGCACTTGTCACTCATCTCAGCTTGCATCCAGCGTGTTCCCAGAACCTGGGCATGGATGCAGATGAGCTGTCCATGTGGGAACTTGCTGGGCTCTCAGAGCACCTGCCCCTCTGGGGTCTGACACAAAGGCTGCCCCCGGTGTGCCCTGAGGTCTGTGCAGTGGGGAAGTTTATTCTGCGCTATCCCTGGCAATGTTTCTATTCTCCTGACACCTTTCAGACAGGTTGGTAGGTTCTACCTCGTGCAGGTGTCCATCTCCCATTATCTTCCTCCTACCTGAGGTACGCACAGAGCCTGTGACACGCAGCTGAGTGATTTTTATTCCCTCCACTTGAGGGAAGTAGCTTACAATGTTTTAAACTGGTCCTCTGTGATTGACTCATGCCACCTATTTCTGAAATGCAGCCAACAACGTAAGAGAAGATTTGGAAAAGTTAACAGTGTCCAGAACCATTTAGGACAGGAAGGGAGCCCAAAAGTTGGATAAAATACTGTAATGAGCCAAGCCCAGCACGGCTGCTCAGCACAGAGCCATCCTGTGAGAGTGTGATGTTCCTTCCTGCTTCCTTTTTTATTTGTTATAGAAACTGTTGGTGCAGTTGGTGGGTTCTCCCCAGGGGCAAAGGAACTGCTCTAGGAGCTCTGCACACCTCCAGGCAAGGTCCTTCCTATGGAGCAGGGGATGGGAGCTGCTCAAGGAGGTACTTTTCCAAAGGCATGCCACA
Source organism: Dicrurus megarhynchus (assembly GCA_013399195.1). NCBI lineage: Eukaryota > Metazoa > Chordata > Aves > Passeriformes > Dicruridae > Dicrurus > Dicrurus megarhynchus. The sequence continues at coordinate 929,318 of VXAD01008591.1, forward strand.
GGGATCAGGGCTCGGTCCAGCCTTTTTAGTGTCTTCATTAATGAGGTAAAAGATGGGGTAAGCAGCATGTGAATGACACGGAGGGTGAAAGGAAGAGGGAGCCATGCCAAGGGCCAGGGGAGGTCCCAGGTTCCAGCCTGGCCAAACTGAGCAGGGCTGGGCTGTGTCTGCCGTGGGCTCAGGCTTCCCATTGGCCTGGTTTTGGGAGTAAAAGCAGAGAGCTGGGGCTGAGCCTGGGCAGCCTGAGCTGGGTGTGTGAGGGCAGCTTTGCTGAGTGTTGGCTGCTCTGCTCCAAACCCCAGGTTTTCTGCAGGCCCATCTTGTAAATATTTAAATGCAGGAGTAGCGGGCCCAGCAAGTCTGGGTGGGGATTTGCTGGCAGGGAGGGGAGCAGAGTGTGTGTGAGTTGCATGTCTCCCTCTCACGTGTTTGCACCCGTATGTGCACATCTCCCAATGCCTTCCAGAGAGATTTTAATCCAGAGAGCTCTGACAGCCTTTCAGGCATCAATCACTCAGCGCTGCACGACCCCTGCAAGGTCAGGCAGCGTTATCATTATCAGCCTCCCCCTCAGAGCAGCGTTTTGTGCCTCAGCAAGGAGGGATGGGCAGAGCGAGAGTGGCTCCTGTGTGTGTGAGATTTCCTGCAATCAGAGCTTTCCAGATTCCTAGAGCCAGGGATGGGATCCAGGTCTCCCGGAGCCCCGCTCCCTGCCCTGACCACTGGAAACACTTCCTCCCCACAGAAACCTCACCGTGAAACCACCCACCGGAGCAGGGGTGGTTTGTAGTTTGGCAGGCAGAGCACAGCCTCCGTCTACCCAATCCGCAGGCGCATTTTTGGGGTTGTGTGTTTACTGAAATCTTGGCTTTGCTGGCCTGCAGAGAATAAAAGTTGATTGTTGAGCAGCCAGGGCTCGGCGTCGCCCTGCCTGTACGTGTAAATACCCTGCACAGCCAGGCCAGGCCAGGGGGGATGTCTGTGGGGCCGCAGCCTGCTCGTGTGAGGAGCCTTGTCTCTGCTCTGTGCTCAACACGTCTCTGGTGACCTGCTCTCACTGGAGCTTTTCTGGCTTCTCCAGTCCTTTCCTTGGCTGCTCTGGCTGCAGGGCCTCGTGATAGCTGGCTGGATTTATTTATTTAATAATAAAACTTAAAGAGTGGCTTGTTTTCCAGGCAGTGGCTGTCTCTGTGGAGCCAGGTCATGATGTGGTTAGTGTGGAAGGAAGCAGGGCCGCTTGGGGAGCTTAAAATCTGCCAATCCCACTATTCTTCTGCCCCTCAGCCTTCTCCCAGCAACCCCTTCCTCCTGCACTGGCAGGAAAGTTTATGATGCTGTGCAGGCTGTCCAGACCTTGCCACTTCTACCTCTCTCAGGATGTGGCAGGGATAGCAGAAGAGGGAGTTCACAGCCCAAGGCTACAAACAGGACAATATGACAGTAAAGAGAAGATGCTGGAACACAAGGACTGGGCCTTCCTTTGGTTATTTCTCCTGTGCAGATCCCTACAGCTGTCACAGCATGTGCCTCCTGTCTCTCACCCTCTTCTATAAGGGACGATGGCATCCTCCCCATAGGGCTTGGCAGTATTGTCTTTATTCTCATGGCTGGGAAGCAACCGCACTCTTTTGGAGGATGGATTAGTCAGGGGTTTGAAACAAAAGTCAGAGGTTTGTGCTCTGGATCCCAACCTGAGGCATCTGCTGCTCCTAATCTGAAGGGCTGCCCCACCCCCAGCTTCACACACGGTACCCCCAGGTGAATGGGCCACTGTGCTGCTTTGGGAGACTTCATTTTCTTCATCTCCATGGAATCCTGAGTTGTGTGGTACCTGCCTGACAGCTCTGCTTTGGGCAGAGGTCAGTCAAATCACTCCCACTCCATCACCAGTGCTTTCCTCCCTGTGGGATTTACAGCTGGGTGAGGAAACCCACCTCCATCACTCTCTGACCTGGGCTGGGCAGTGTTCAGGTGCACCTCACAGACTCCACGTTCCAAGAGGCAGGAATCTGTCACAACACAGCTCTGTGCCTCGGGGGGCTCGTTCCCTGAAGGTTTGGCTTCAGGAATAAATCTGTACCTCCACAGTCTGCCCATAAAACTGATAACACTGAGATTGCTTTACACATCAGCAACAGAATGGAGACAGCAGAGGCAATCAGGACCCAAAATAATTATGTTTATCATCTATAATCATCACACAGAGTCTAACAGCACATTAGCACTTCCAGCAGGCAGTTTCCAGGAGCAGGGAATGCAGGCAGTGTTTTGGAGGATGCGCTGATTATTTTAAAGGACAACAGCCACAACTGAACATGCCATGGGGGATTCTCTGAGCTGCCAGCACACCCTTTTACTGCATGTCTGGGGAACAGGAGCAGGACCAGTGCTGAACCATCTCTGTAAAGTGTTACTGGGTGTAGTTTCCAGACTCAGGCTGTAGAAACAACAACTCAGCCTCTTTCTGACTGATCCCAGGGATTTGGAAGGTGTAATCTGGAAGAGCCTACAGCTGCTTGAACCCCTCTCCATGGAAGGGGTTATTCCAAGGGAAGTCTCTCATGTTTTCCCTTGTGATGCTGCCTCTGCTCCTCCCTATTTTCCTGCCGTCCTGGAATACACAGCCCTGAACAAGGACTTCGGGGCTGAGCTCCCTGGTGGCAGAACTACCCTCCCCTGTGCTGCTGCAGACTCTTGGGGGTGTGGGGCTACAAATGTCCAAGCAAATTCAAGTGATCTCAGTTCAAAACAGGTCCCTGAAAACATCTACAAGCAGCAAAACCCAACATCCTTCAACCCATGTCCTGCAGCATGGTCCTTGTGCCGCACTGTTAGGGAGGGCCAAGCTTTGCAGCAAGGGAGAAGAGGCCAGAGAAGGTCCTGGCCAGGAGGAATGAAGTCAGTCACTGCATTCAGCCTTTTGGTGGAAGGGCTCAGTAACAGTCTGCTTGGAAGGAAAGGCCTTGGAGCCAGATTTGTATGTGGAACTGGTTGGAATCCCATCAAAAGCCTGCAACGCCTCATCTCTTCAGCAGAACATCTGAGATGCTGCACAGTTATGAATTACTGGGATGTTCCAGGTTATAAAGTGGATTTATAAGCCCTTGTTTTCCATGATGATCCTCAGGTGAAGGTGTAAAATCCCTCCTCACAGGATAGCAGTCTGGAGGTGTCTCTGGGTGTAAGGGAGGGGCAGTTCCCATCCTGTGTCCGTCAGTGGGAACTGGTGTTTCTCCTGCACACACCACCCCACTGCCAAGAACTGTTTTAGCAAGGCTCTTAGGAGCTGCTTTCAAACCTGGAAGGGTTTTTTGGAGCCAAACATTGATCTAAGTGCATTCTTACTGAAATTCAAATGCAAACCAGCCAGCCTTTCACTGCAACACTTCAGCTTTCCTGCAGATTGTTTTTCCAGGGGCACCCTCTGGCTTATCTGCAAGACTGTGGGAATGCTGTCAAGACAGGAGCCATTCTCCAGCTCAGGGACTGGGCCAGAAGGGTCTGTGCTGTGAGTATCCCATGCCAGGGAGCCAAGGAGGAGAGCTGAGCTCCAGGGAGTGCTCCGGGGCTGGCCGGCAGAGCCCTGCTGTTCCCTGTGCAATTGAGACTTGCCTGTGGTGTCAGGGATGTGTAGTTCCACAGGCAGAGGATAACAGGGTGAAAGGACACTCAGGGAGTCTCCAGAGCCAGCTTCAAAGTGAGGTGCAGTTGGTCTGGACACCATCCAGTCAGCTTTTGTGTGTCTTCAAGGACAGGGATTGTTCTGCCTCTCTGGGCCTCTGTCCTGGATAATTGGTTTTTCCTGGAGCGCAGGGCTCAGTACTGAGTGTGAAATCTTTTCCAAAATCTTGGTCATTTTCTATGCTAGCAGAGGTTCTGCTTTCATAGCAGGTTTATCACTGGCTTAACACCCACCAGGCTTCCCCTGTGCTCCCAGAGCTCCTCCAGCCTCTTCGTGGGCTTTTCCAAGTGCAGAAGGGACGATGCCAGCTCCCATCCCAGTGTGTATCCAGGGTGGTTCAGAAAGGCACTTTATAACTTGGAACATCACAGTAAATAAATGTGCAGCATCTCAGATGTTTTGCTGAGGAGATGAAGCGTCGCGGGCTTTTGAGGGGATTCCAGCTAATTCCACACACAAATCTGGCTCCAAGACCTTTCCTTCCCTGCAGACCATTACAGAGGACTTGGGGCCAGCCTAGACCACTGCATGCCCTGGCCCAGCTCGACCAGTCTAGGAAGAGAGTGGGACCAGTACAGCCTGAATGTCCCTCCCATGGTCCTTCGTGAAGAAATGGATCAGAAGAGGAAGATACTGAACCAGTGATGGATGCATCTGGGGGAGCTCCTGTGGTAGATCCTCAAGCTTTGTGGTGTGGAATTGTACCAGGGAAAAGGAGGAGGCTTGTCCCGGAGAGCTCCTGCCAAAGTGTGAGACTGGTGGAGGTGAACAGAGTAGCACTGAGGGGATCCTGACTGTGATCTTGGTGCTGTGCTGGCAAACTTGCTGTAGAGTCACAGCAAAAGGAGGTTTTGAAGACAAGTGAGGAGCTTTGTGGGTGTTTTTCCCTGCTAGAAGCATGAATAAAGAAAAGCACGACAGTGCTTCCTTGGAAATCTGGTGGGTGGCCTGGTGCTATGAGCTGATAGAAGGTGGGGGCTCGTTCCTTCATAATGCATGAAAGATGACAGATGGGGAGAGGCAAGGAAAGGCCTTCAGCACTGGTATAATTAACTTACTCCTGAGAACACTGGGATGGGCTTTTCTTCTAATATGATAGAGAAAAGAGAGGATGTTTGACTGAGAGTAAGGAGATAATGGGAATTGTAGAGGTGAATGTGGTTGTCCCTCTGTTCCTGAGACACTTGAAGCAAAGCCTCTGTGCCAGCTTCAGGAGCAGACGGAGAGGATAGATTCCCTGGTCTTGGGGGGGTGGGCTGCACCTCCTGGGGTGCTTCTCTGAGCTTAATCCACAGCCCTGAGCCCTTGGCTTGGAGGAGGAGGTGAGGAGCCAAGCCCCCTTCGCAGTGATAATGACTTCACACCCTGACTTTTTCCCCACGAGCCTTTTCTCTTGCACACTAATGAGTCTGAGCCTACTTCATTGTGCCTCGGTAATTGTGCTTTTAATTATGCTGTGTGTCTACCACCATCTGTTGTGCTCTTTTCAGAATCTGTTTCAGTTCTGATATCCCCTTTTGAGATGAAGGGACCACGAGTGCCCACAGTACCCAAGGTGTGGATGAATCATAGATTTGTCTGTTCTGTTCTTTGCTTTCCAAATGATTCATTCCACTTGATCTGTTTCTCGATGGTTGCTGAGCCTTGAGCTGACATTTTCATGGAACTGACAGCTTTATGTGGAAAAATGAAGGTTGAGAGGAGTGAAAACGGTGTCTGTTGGAAAGAAAAATCTTGATCTTTTCAAGATGAGTTTATTTGGACAAGGGCTATCAGAGGACTCTGAAAGGAGAGGTTACAATAGTTCCCAGTGTGGATGTCACCTGGGAGAGGCCGGTGTGCAGTTGCTGGTGTCGGGACGATGCTGTGACTTGGGGATAGATGGATAAGAGCAGCATGGCACATGTCCCCCTGGAGCAGGGCTGCAAGGGACAGGGACATCAAGCCAGGAGAGGGAGCTGGAAAGGCTCCAGCTGCAATAAAGGAGATTAAGAAAAGCAAAATGAAGTTAATGAGCCAGAGAGCTTGTTAGGAAGGAAGAACAACTGCAAGTTTGGGCAGAGGAGGTCCAGCAGCATCTGGGAGGGGCTTACATCCGGGGGTTGCAGTGAACTGGGAGCAGCAGCATCCCAGGCTACCCCTCACAGTTCACTTGCAAATGGATGGAATGGCTGGAGCTGTGCCGGGGAGGGTTAGGTGGGAAATCAGGAAAAGGTTCTTCCCCCAGAGGGTGGTGGGGCACTGACCAGGCTCCCCAGGGAATGGGCACGGCCCCAAGGCTGCCACAGCTCCAGAAGCATTTGGACAACCTGTGGGTCCCTTCCAGCTCAGGATATTCCATGATTCTGTGAAGTTAAGCTTGTGGATCAGATGGTCCTGCTCACCCAGTTCAAGAGGGAAGATGGAAGGTGAGAGCAGGGAAGAAAACCGAGCATTTGGTGGGTGAGAAGGATGGGCTTAATGCTGGTGTATTTGGGGTGTAGGATAAACGTTGCTGAATCTGAGGGCTGGAGCCTTGCAGGAACAGTGGCTACAGGAAGACCAGGAGGCGATAACCCGCAAGTGGCCTGCTCTCATTTTTAGTATAAGGGAATAAAACTGTAATCTGGGGAACTGTTGATGTGGTTCTGGCACCTTTTGGCTGGGTAAGGAGCATCTTTTCCCTTCACAGGGTGGAGCAGTTTCCTCTTTATCCTGTCTGCCCCTGCTCTGGCTCCTTTCTCCTGCTGTGCAGGGCTGTTCTGGCTGTCCCACTGCTGATACTGTGCTATGTCTGGCTCTGAGCACCTTGTTCTCAGCAGGGTGACCTCTTTTTCTGTACTCTTTGCCCTCTAGAGCTCTGTCACTGGTTGGGCCCACAAACCCCGCCCTAACACCCAACAGTGTGGCTTTGTCTCACTGCTGCACATGTTCTGTGCATCTGCAGGATGCTGCAGTTGGCTCTGGTTTGGATCTCTGGGTGGGATGTGGCAGAGAGGGTATCATACATGGTGCCAGACCCTCAGTACCTTTAGGAAAGTCTTATTCCATCCCAGGCCAGAGAGATCATCCCTTGAGCTCTGGCAGCTGCTCCTCATCTTGTCTTCTGAGCAACTTTTTAAAATATTTTGGGCTGCCCTGATGTGATTTCCTGATGCCCTTTCTGCCCTTGCTCTTTCCTCTGGGCCTGACACCTTGGTGCTTCAGTGTCGCCCATGGTCATGGGAGAAGAAAAGAACCACCTGAGCCTTGGTTTGCTGTCCCTGTTCCAGCTCCTGGACACCTTCCACCTCCAGCTTCCCACTGTGGCAAAGGACTGTGGTGTCCTTCTGCTCTTGCTGGTTTCCTGTGCAGGGAGGATGGAGAACATAAATAGCTCACAAATCAGCTCAGGGGCTCTCTCGCTGTCATTCCTGCATTCCACAGGCAGTCTCCTCCTGTACCTGCGAGGTGAGGAGCCAAGCATCAGCTGCAGGACAGGACTGTAAATGAGGTTCCTTCAAAAACCAGTTCTATTGAGCTCAAGGCCAGAATGGGAAATCCACTGTGTTTCCATTAAATCCCCTCTGTATCAACCCAGGAGCTGGGCTTGGGCGAGAGGTGCCGGGATCCCAATAGGCCACTAATTAATTACCAGCCCCACACTCTTTATTGGCAAGGCAGGGCCCTTCCGATGGTTAATTAGGGTGGGAGCCAAGGAGAGGCTCCGTCTCGGAGGCGATCCGTTAACATTCCCTCTGGCTTCCTTCCTCGCAGACATGTCCTGGCACTGAGAGGGGAAGCCAAGGCTGAACATATGGCTCACTGTGGAGCTCTGACTTTCCCAGAGTGGGGCAGAGCCGAGCAGCTGGAATTCCCTCCAAGTGCCACTCAAAGCTTACCTGATGCTGTGGAAATCCTCTGTGACATTCCTGGGAAAACAAACCCTTGGCCCAAGTGCCAGCAGTTGCTATTCCCTCATGCTCTTCCCTCCTGTGCGCCATGGACAGCTGAGAGACTTGGGATGGTACAGCAGGAAGGAATCACCACCTGTGACTTCCCTGTGGGCTCTGTGCTCAGAGGTGATGGACAGCAGCACAGTTCCATGGGCGCTCCTTGCGTGGCTCTGGGAATCCCAGGGACTGCAAGAGCGTGGATTAGGATACCTGAGGCAAACCCCACACAGGTCTGCTGGGATCTCTCCTGTCATCAAACACAAACATATTTGGGGTGCGTCATGGTAGTTCAGAGCTGTCCGGCTGTTCTGGGAGTGAAATCCATGGCTGGCTGGCCTGAGAGAGACCTTGGATAAGTGAAATGTAAATGCTCACAGTGGCTTGCCAAGATCTGAGTGGGAAAAACCTTCCTTGGAAGAGGATTTCCTGTCTTGTCCCAAGGAGTCCCAGCTGCTGAGTGTGCTTTGTTGTCATGGCCTCATGTCTGGGATTTGCGTTTCCCAAGACCTTGAAACCCATTCCCCTCCCCAACTCCTCGTGGAGCTTGATGCAGCGTCTCCAGAAATCCAGCTGTTTGCTCCTTCTCTGGAATCAGAGAATATTGCTACTTTCTTTCCTTGTGCTCTGCAGTGACCTAATTATTTAACTTTGCATTGCAGCCTCTTCCTACAGCACTTGCCAAAGAGCTCATCAAAGCCTCGCAGCCCCAGCGCTGGGGGGGCTGGATTATTAATCTCTCTCTGCTCAAGGTTAGAGGAGATGTTTCCTCCTCTCATGGACAACTCTTCCAGACAAATCTTTGGCCTTTCCACTCAAGATCAGCCGCTGGGAGGGCATTGGAGTGATGCTTATTCTTGACATGAGGTTCCTCCGGGCTGCACTGGAATATCGCACACTTAATTCTTGGCATAACTTGATCCGTTTGGTCTTGGGATGCCTGGAGGAGTGTCTGGTCTCCCTTGTTCCGAGATAAAAGGAGGCTCATAAATAGCCATACTCCTCTTGTGTCAGGGAGACTGGTGCCAAAGGCTAATGCAGGCAGAATCTCTCACCTCAGGCTGTGATTTCCCAAATCTGTCATGTCCAGGAGTTGTGGCAGTGCATGGAGCAGAGGGGGATGTGAGAGGTGGTTCAAGCCCATGTCCTGCACTGGGATTTCACGTGTGTGTGCCTGTGCTGTGTGCAGGAACAGCTGCTCGGGGCTGACTCTGCTTGGAGCGCTGCACCACAGGAACGCAGCATCTGGGAAGGAGTGTCCAGCCAGCCCCAGGCACTGCCTCCCTTCTCTGGGGGGGTTCTATGGGGGCAACATGGTGCAGCGCTGCCCCTGGGACCAGCGCCAGCAGTGGGTCTAAACCCACTAAACCCCCTTGGCCACCCAGTGACCCCACTCCAGGAGATCATTTGGAGGAATATCAAAGGACAGGGAAGTAGGAAGAGAGCAGGAGACATCGGGAGGGTGTTGGAAGTTGCTGTCAAAGTCAAGGGAGCTGGATCTGACTGGTGCTGGATCTGGCATATGAGCAGGGCAGGAGACAAGTGAGGTGGTTTAGAGCCACCCCATCCCTTCCTTACTTGAGCAGCTTTGCCACTGCCACTTGCTCCCCCAGCACCACCATCCCAGGACCTGTGCCCTGCCCAGGGGCTCCTCACTGTGCAGTCCTTGGGCTGGAGAGCAGCACCCAGCTCCCCCCATCCCACCCTGCACCTGTGGACTGCCCGTATCCATCCTCCTGTGCCTGCTGGTGCCCAGCACGTGCCTCTGCTCCCAGGCAGCAGCTGCCAAATCCATTTGCTCAGCAGGTGTGTTCTTGCATTCACAGGGAGAATAGGCTTTTTGGAAGAGAGGGGGGAGAGAACAGAGGGAAAACTGGAGGGAGGGCAAGAGGAAATAAAAGGAAGTAGAAGAGAGAGGGAAAAAGCAGCAAATGATTGGAAGAATTAGAGATGGAGTGTGGAAAGGACTGCGTGTCCCCCGTTGCTTTGAGCACTCAGCAGATCCTGTGGTGTGTCTGCTTTATTACTGACAGAGTTCTCCCTTCTGTCGGCTTGTTTCCTAATTGCTGGTCTTGTAAACTGCTTGATTTATGGCTCCGTTCATCAGTTCTGGCCCTCGGGTATAACATGCTTTTGCTTCCAGGCTGGGAAGTGAATAACGAATTAACAGCCTGCCTTAGGTTCAATGAGAAGCTGAGCATTCAGGGATCTTTATTGGGCTGCACGTGCCAAATGGAACTGCTTAATTTTTACTTCTCATTCATGGAAGGTATTCAGCGAGTCCTTCCCCAGGGCAGCAGCGGCGTTGTGGCTGCGTGGTGCCTTTGAAGTGTCCCACAAGAGAAGCCACCAAGGAATGGCTTCGCTGTTGGTTTGCACAGAGAGCTCAATCTGCTTCCTCGCAGCTTGCTCTGAAGCTGGCATTGTGTGCCATACACGTTTGTCTCGCACAAACTTCCCTTCAGAGCAGCCCAGGGATGAAGATGAAGATGAAGTCAGAGAACAAATGGCCCTGCTGAGCCGGGGCTGTGCCCTGTGCTGTGCCAGCAGCCAGCCCCTGGCTGTCACCCCTGTGCTCACCCCTGAGAAGGGGTTTGTCCTAAACCCTGGAGTACACTACGGTCAGTGTAGTTTAAGTCTTCGCTGAGTGACCCAAGTAGCTCCCACAGCCCTCCATGGCAGTCCAGTGCCTTCCACACAGCTCTTGATCCTTGTGGCTCCATGGTCACACCACCATGCACCAGGCCTATGGAGCAACCAGGTCTTGGAATGATAAGCCCAGGGTGGGAGGTCCCTTGGGTTCAGGGCCTGGCTGTTCTCCTTGCCCAGTTCACAGGACTGTGGTCAGGAAGTCACATCATGTCCCCCCAGCAGCTCTGCACCACCCAGACATGCTGTGGGGGACACGTCGTGAGAAGGAAATGCCTGTAAAACAACACTTTGGTGGAGGAAGAAAACTGTTGTAAAGAACAGAGGAACTGCTGTAGCACTGCAGGGCTCTTCTGTGAGCACAGCACTCTGGAAGTGTGAGCTCAGGGCCTGCAGGTCTCCAGCAGATAAAGTTTAAGCTGGCAGGTCCCCTCAGGACTTGGCAGCTCTGCCCCCCTGCCCTCAACAGCCTCTCAGGATGCTGCTGCTGCCTCTGAGCTGCTTCACGGCTGTGGCAGGTGAATCTGATGTGCCTGGGAGGGTGAGCTCAGGAAAACGGTTTGGTAGGATTCACCTCAGCATCATGAGGCTGCAAGTGAAGGACAGAGCCTGCAAAGTCAAGTGCAGCATTAATGTAAGGCTGCAGCACCTCAGGGGCTGTAAAAATTCTGTTAGAGGGAGAGTTTTAACACACCTGCTTAGTCCTGATCCAGCCCTCACTTGGTCTGTGGGAGCTCAGCTGGATGGAGTGCTTTCTTCCAAGAATCCTGCAGCAGGGAGAGCTGCTGGTGCCTGGTTTTGCTCTTGGGGCACACAGAATAATAAATAAACTGCAAGGTATGGCGTTTCTTTCCTCATAGCATTAGCAGGACACCTTGATTAGATGGTCACGGCCCTCCTGTGTGCTCTGCTCTTGCTCTGCCTTCCCCTGATGGGTCTGCAGGCACAGACACCTGGGCAGCTTCTGAGGAGCGGGGAATGGTGCCTTGGAGCACCATGAGCATCTGGTATCATCATCTTTGCCTTCTCACAAGGCTCAAGAACCTGTCCAGCCCCTGGGGAAAGCTGAGCCCCTGTGTACATATGCCATATCCATCAGGATCCCTCTGTTTTTATTTAAAATCCATAGTTTCTCACCCAGCTGCCTCCTTCCAACCATCCCAGCAGGCTGTAACAGGACAGCAGATCTTGGAGTGCAGAGCAGGAGAGGACACAGCAATGTTCTTTGTGGGACACGAGCACCCCCCTCCCATGGCTGTAGTCATGTGGCTCCTCGTGCCATGGAGTCCAGGATCCAGGAGCACGAGGACAGAAGATCAGAAGAGCTCTTGCTTGCATTTCACACATGCTGTCATCAAGTATTAACTACTAACCACTAAACTAGTCTGAATAGATATCCAAAGTCCAGGTCCTGATGAAAAAACTTGAACTGCGTTTGGTTCAGTGTGTGGGTGTGCTCACACCCTGCAGAACCCGTGCCACACTTCCTAAATTGCACAGCAGGCAGGAGGGCTCAGGAACAGGACATGCAGGAGGCCCAAGGTCCTGGCTGATCCACCTGCTGAGGTTGAAGGAGCAATATCCCAGGATCCATGCTGAGGGTGGGCAGAGGAGGCCTGCACCGTTCCCCTCCTTCCATGCACAGCCTGGAGTAGTTTCTAAGCTTGGGTCCAAGTCCCCTCCTCTCTGGGTGCTGCTGTGACAGCACAGCACAGGCAGCTTCTCCTCCAACCTGTTCCTCCTGCTCACGCTGCACACGAGGCTGGAAATGGGATCAGAGGGAGAGGCTTCTCTTTAAACTCGATATTCATATGGTGAGATCCTCCCTCCTCACCTCTGACCTGTTCCTGCCTGGCTGCCAGTGTGGATCTGAGCAGCACAGTGTTTAATCACCTTCTGGACGATTGAGCAGGAGCTGTTCCCAAGCTGTCCCTCCCCCGCCCGTGAGCAGGAATTACCTCGGGCTGGCTGTGCCAGTGCGTGCAGTAACGACTCCATCAGCGAGAGCAGTTCCCGTTGCCTGGATGCAGGTTAAAAAAAAAGCCTGCTGGTAGGAAGGGGATATCTTACAGCTGAAGGTGTGATAGATGAGCGTCTGTTCCATCCCCAGAACGTGATGTTTTGAAGTTCCTGTATTTCAGCGAAAGGTTACGGCCCCTCTGCTGCCAGGGCCGCTCCTGCAGCTCGGGGAAGTGGCTCTGTTCGTGCGTGTGCTCTGTGCAGGGCAGGGTCACGCAGGGCTGTGTGAGGGCCCTGCTGACAATGCTCTTCTTGTGCCGCGTCCGGCGCTGTCGGGATCTGACCTCCGGCTCTGCAGTGCCTGCCCTGGGGCACCGCAGCGGCCCCGGGACACTCCCCCCCAGCAGGCACAGCCCACTGGAGCTGCAGGAAAGGATGGAGTTGGGGGGGTTGGGGGTGAGCCCTGGATTTGAAGCCCAGGAACAATGTTGGTTCTCGGGTCAGGAGCACAACCGGGACTGTGCCCTTGGCAGAAGAAGCTTCTGGACCAGCTGGGTGAGGAGGCTCTTCCTGGCTGAGTGCTCTAAGTAATGTTCGGTGTTGGAGCTGTGGGGCTCATCTCTCCAGGCCTGTGTTCTCCTAGCACAGAGGGGAGGCTGCCCACAGCATTTTAATGGCTCTCACCCACCAAAGACCTTGGCCAGATGCTGTTCCCCAATTCTGAGCTTCATGGTGACTGAATTCAGCCCTAAGAGCTCTTGGGGTGAGGGAATAGGGATCGTCACCAACTTCCTTATCAAGCTGTGGTCTGTGGAGACCTTATGGGTCCAGAATCCCTGTGTCCTGTGGCTCCATTTGGTGTCTGGCAGTACAAGGCTGCCCTAAAGAGCACAAAGTGAATCCCCCTAAAAATGGCCTTGGCTAAGGGATGTGTGACATGGGTCTGCATTGGGAGGGCTCCTGAGGAGCAAGGTGGGCTGTGGTATTTGAAAACCTCAGGAAACTATGGATGTGAAATGTGGTGCACCAGCAGTGTGCTGGTAATTCCTCGTGTGCATTCCCAGCCCATCCATCCCTCCCACGGAGGGACAAGGAGGCAGAAGGGGAGTGCTTGTGTGCCGGGATTTCGGGGATTGGGATGACTGAGAGATGTCACAGAGATGATTTATTGGTGAATCAGTCTCATGTTTATTGAAGGGTGAGACAGAAGAGATGTTGCGAACAACATCTCTAGTATCAGAAGCAGCAGCAGTTGCAGCAGCAGTTACAGCAGCAGCAGGTGCAGATACCGAGGTAGCAGCAGCAGCAGCAGCCGCTCTCTACTTTTTTCTACAAGGCCTTATAAACTTTTTTAAGCCAATAAGCAAATGCCACAAAGCTTGCTAACGCATTTGTACCAATCATCACTGTACATGATTTTACCGCAATGGGTATTTTTTTTAACCAATATTGCTGCTAAGGCCCGTTGTACAGGCTTATATTGCTACATCTTAACTAAGAAACTCTACTATAAGGTTTATTGCTGAACTCAAAATTCTTTACTCTTATCACTATTATTTCTTGCATAAAACATGTTTTTACTTGTTAAAAATACATTTCTACTTTTATAAAGCATACTTATTTCAAAACTACAAAACAATGTTCTTGCTTTAAACTGCAAAAGCTCATTGCTCTAACTCAGGCAGCCTTCGCCAAGGTCCCAGATCGAAACGTGTATCCATTTCTATCTGCGAGTTCTCTGTAACTTCATTTCCCACACTCATGCACGTGTAGGGTATGAAAAAAGACAGCTCATGTTGGCTGAGCCGGATTAGGGAGCAGTGAGAGGCCACCCTGGCTGGCAGGATGGCACAAGGGTGGTCCCCGGGAGTGGGCAGTGACAGAGCTGGCACAGCTGCAGCTGGGCTCTGATTTTCCTGCTCGTGTGCCCACAGTGTGCTCTTCCCTCGGCAGCACGTGGAGCCTCCATCCCTTCTCCCTACCCACTTTGCTTGCAAACTAGAGGGAGAATCTGGTGGCAGGTCTCACAAACATTTGGGTGCTTTCCAGATCTCTCCCACTCTCTGTAGCAGCTCTCAACTTGCTTGGAGTCAAGGACACAGATTAACTCTCATCCTGCCTTTCTCTCCCCCACAGTACCCATCGGCTCCAGCTCTGCACCCAGACAAGGATGGGCTAAATCAGGATACCTGCCAGGTGACAGGAGACTTCTCTGATCCATTTTGAGTTCCCTGGAGCCAGGCTGGGGATGCTGCACTGCTGAGTTTGCTCTGGGCATCGCCCCTCCAGGTCCTTGGATAGCGTCACACAATCATAAAGTCATCCAGGTTGGAAAAGACCTTTAAAATAATCAATCCAACTTCTGTGCATAGAGAAGGGCTCAGAGAGAGAGCTGCTCAGACTGGCAAGGTGTGGCTGACCCTCAGCTCAGACAGGCTCCTCCTTTTAGATCCAAGACTTGGTCCCTAAATCTAACCAAGCCAGCTCTGGTTCTGTGTCCTGCTTGGAAGCAAAAGCAAAAGTTGTAGCCTGAGCTCCCGGGCTGGCCAGAGCTGTGCTGCCCGGGGGCTGGCTGGGGCCATATCACCTCTCCTTCCTGAGGAGCCGGGGCTGCAGGGGCAGCGCAGGAGGTGGTCGGTGATGGTCCCTGCTCTGGTGACCACCCCGCTCTGGTGACCACCCAGCAGGTCCCCAGCAAGGCAGAGCCCCTTTCCCACTGGCATCGCTGCTGCCGGGATGAAAAGTCCTGGCAAGGCAGGAGCAGGGAAAGGGCGGTGACTTTCCTCTCTGGTTGCTTTGTTTGTTGTTTAGGGGTCGGGTGGAAGAAAGACTTTGCCGGCTCCATTAAGGAAGCCATTGTTTAGTTGAGGACTTATTTGTTCTTTGGGAAGACGGTCGTGTTTGCCTTCGGGGCCGGGGGCAGGGGGGGACGACTTGACGACTTGTACGATGTCAGTTCCTTTCAGTTAGTTGTTGTTTCTTTACCTTGGCTTGGTTTAGCCAGAGAAGAAGATTCTAAAAGAAGAATTAAAAAAAAAGTCAGGGGGAGGAAATAGAAATACAAAACAAAGCTCAGATGTGGGGCTGGGGCTTGGGATCTGTGCTTCCAGCTTGTCCCTGCTATGCACACACTTAGCAAGAAAAGCTTTTACCACAGAGGCCGAGGGTGTGCCTCCTTGCTTTCCCACTATTCCTGGCCTCTCCATCCACTTCAGGGATGAATGAGGGAAGCCTGTGTGTCTCTGTGGTGGGATTCATGGCCATATGGAGATGAGCTGAATGTACAATAGCCTGTTTCCCAGGACAAGGGGCCTGGACCAGCAGGCGCTTGGCCCAGATGTCTGGGAGGGCTGTACCTCTCCCCCTTTTATGAGAGCACCTGGTCATCTTCTTTCAGTCCTTCTGTCCTTGAGGCTGAGCGGGAAGATCTGGGGATCAGGGCAGGCTGCTGAGCAGAGGGATGTGCCATGTCACCAGCTTTGAGGGTGTTTAGGTACCTGTTTGTCCGACTTCAGTGAGAATGAGGCATTAAACGGGACAGAGGATCTTGCCCTCCCCTCCCTTCACATCCACCCTCTTTTCTGTCCATTTTCCTCTCTCACGGCCTCATGGGGAGGGAGCAGGGGGAGGATTCCCCTCTCTCCTCCCTCCCGTGTCTCCAGGTTGCAGCTGCCCGAGGCCGGGGCAGTGTCGGGGCCCTCTGAGCCCTGGCTGTGCCTCGTCACCACTTCTCGCCCCGGAGCTGGAAGGCGGTGACAGCCGGGGAGCAGGGACAGGCAGCTGGCCCTGGCAAGCTGCAGGTCAGGGCAGGGTTTGCTTTTGTGCAGGCCATAAGGAAAGGAGCCCTCGTGGCACAAAGAGAGTTAAAAACGTCTCCGTGAAAGCCCTGGGGCTGCCGGAGCTCTGCAGCCCCGTTTCCAGGCTGGTGCTTTGCTGGCAGCCGGCTGCCCCCGGAGCAGAGCTGGGTGCCTTCTGTCTCCTCTATTCTTCCGAGGGCACCTCCCCGCTGTGCGGGGCTGAGTGAGCTGGGGGTCACTCTCACTTCAAGCCGTGGTTTTCCCTTCACTTTCCAGCTCCTTAAACAACAGAGGTGTTGAGGGAATTTATACCTCTGCCTGGTAACAAGACAGATCAGCGAGACGCTGTCACGGTTTTGTGAGGGCTCCATAGATTTTTATTGCTTTTCAGTCCTTGGGTTCCCAACCTTCCTTTGGCTTGTAAATTGCCCACAAAATGCAGACACAGCTCCTATTCTGTGAGTCCCTTTGATGATTTTATTTATATCTCTGGCTTTGTCTTGTCTTTTATTACAGGGAGACTGCAATTAATTATTATCCCATCAGCTTCTATTTAGGCTGACAGTACAATGCAGTGCACAGTGTCCAACCTTGCCCTGCCCCTGTGTGCACGAGCGGGACACTATTCTGGGGAGGAACAAAGGCCTGGCAGCTTCAGAAAGGGATGTGCTGCTAAAGGGCAGCTGAGAGGCTTCAATAGCACTGGCAGGGTACAGCTGTGACAGAGCTAAAGTGACCAGACATCCCAATTTGGTTGTGATGCTCCCGATTTTATCTTCTCATCCGCAGCGTACTTTAGGCTTTTGCTCTTTGGGCATGTTTGAGCAGAGGCAGGGCTCCTGTGTCTTTTTTCCCACGTTTCTGATTGACCAGATCTTTTCTTTTATTCATAAAATAGAAATTGCACCTGAAAGAGCTGTAAACCAGTCCCTGCCTCAGTGGGTAGACAGGAGGTGCACACAGTGACAGAGATGAGCAGCAGGTTGGAGTGATCATGGATCCAGGGAATGTTGGCCCGGGGAGCAGACAGAGGGAGCTGGGAATGTTTGGGCAAGAGAGCACCTGGGGATGCTGCTCTGGCAAAGAGAGAGGGACAGGTCTGTGCTGGGAGGGCAGGAATGGACTTAACAACAAGGGATATTTAATGTAGGTGCTGGGAAAGTGGTAAGAATAGTAACAGTGTAAGCAGATCTCCTGGGCTGGAGAGGGACAGTCCCCAGGGCTACAGCTTCTCAGGAGCACTTTGGAATACATTTCTGGCTTGTTCCGTGTGTATGTGTCAGACAGAAGTGATGCCAGGCACAACCCTGAGATAACAATGACTGAAGACCTCCAGAACAAGCGTCTGTTAGACAGGGAAATGTCTGATGGTAATTTCAGGGCTCATTTCCTACCCAGTCTTTGGTTTTGTTCAGGGAATATCAGTTTTCTCCACTGGCCATCCTGTCACTAGAAAACCAGTGAAGCTGTTTTCACTCTTCCCCTTCATCTTCACATCTTGTGGGAAGGTTTGTTTGCCCTACAAGGATGGCACGGTGCTGATGCTGAGCAGTGCTGGTGATGAGATAAAGGTGTTTTGACAGGATCCAGGTGAGTGGAAGCTGCTGTTAAAGCAAACATTCGTTCACTCCACTCCTGCTTTTTTCTCTGGTTATTTGATGTGTTCATTTATGCCTGATCTTGGCAGCCTTGGCAGTGCAGCTCTTGCTCTGACCCCCCCAGATCAGCTCCTGACAACGGAGCAGAGTTTCCAGGCCAGTGTCCTTATGAAAATTCCCTGTAGTTCTGGGATTGGCTCAGTTGGTCACAGTGTGGTGCTAATAATGCCAGGGTTGTGGGTTTGACCCCTGTAAGGACCATTCACTTAAGAGTGGGACTCAATGATCCTCGTGGGTCCCTTCCAGCTCAGAATGTTCTGTGATTCTGAATTCTACACCAGCTCCTCTCCTGAGCAGAGTCCACTCCGTGCTTCAGAGGAAGCTGGAAGATTGGGCTACCATGCCCTAAATTCCGAGGTGTTCCTCACTCCTGCCCTCCCCACACAACGTGTGCTCACTGGCCCACATGGCTGCCAGCCATCATCTGCCGGCAGTTTCGCAGTCCCAGGGAATGTGGCTGTGGGGCTCCGTGGGGAAGGAAGGGCACGCCTGGGCAGGGAGGCCGGGCAGACTGAGCTGGCTCTGCCCCTGCCACGGCCGGGGTGGGAGGGATGGGAATGGCAGGGCTGGGATGCTGAGCTGGCTGGAGGAAACAGGCTCGGGTTTAGGAGGATCTTGGTTCACCCCGCTTAATTCCCTTCCTGAGAGAGCAGGTTGGGTGCAGTCCTGCTCAGGTGGGAGCAGGGGGGCCTGGATCCCCGTCTTGTGGGAGAATTGAGCTCAGCTCTGCATTCCTTCAGGTCTCCCCTGTGCTTGGAGGATGAAGGTAAAGGCAGGAGCAGCAGCTCCGTGGCTGATTCCATGTCTCCCACTCGAATACCTCGACTGGAAGTGAGCTCTTCCACCTCCATCCCAGCTGCATTTCTGCTGGATCTGTGATTGCTGGGATGAAATTGCAACTGAATTCTGCCAGCTTTGAAGCCTGAACTAGGAGGGGTGGTCTTTACATCAGACATGTAATTACCTGTCTACAAAATTATGAGCATGTACAAGGGAAAAAAGAGGGAAAAGCAAGATCTCTGTCAAACGGCAGAAAGGCTGTCATTTTCCCTGTTAGTTTTTGGGTTGATTTCCTCCTTTCACAGCAGTGCTTAATCCAGCTGGGAACCTGCTCCAGAGACCATTCTGCCTGATAAGCTCCCTTGTCAGTGCTGACCCTGAGATCTATAAGGACACAGGACTCGATGTTTGAAAAGCCTGGAAAAATTCTCCAATCTGCAGCATCTTAGAAGCAGGAAAAATCTGTTTTCCTGTGTAAGAAGAACATCTTTTTATGGTGGCTGAACACTGGCTGGCAATCAGGATGGCAGCACCACTTGTTAAATGCAAGTTCCCGAAACACTTCATTTTGGGACTCATTACACAGAGCGTGGTTGCTCCAGTGATCCCGTGTAATTAAGGAGAAGGTTCCTGCAGCACTGCCATGGCACTGATGGTGCTCATCGAGAAGAGACTCAGATTTCCTGGTAGGGCACAGATGATGTGCTGATTAAGGGGTTACATGGAGTGCCACGTGTGTCCTGAGCTTGGGAACAGCATCTCCTCCTTTCCTAGAGAGATCCTTGGATTTGACCAAGGTCCCAGGCTATCAAAGCCTCCCGTAATTTTAAACATGTGCTTAAAACCTTTTGAAGTCAATGGTGCTAAAGGACCAGCCTCAGTTCCGCTGAACTGTGCTGGTTGGTCAGGGGTGAATCCTCACTGGTGCCTGTTCCTCCTCGAGGACACAACTCATCCCTTGATCCAGCACAGCAGGCTGGAAACGCCTCAGTGACTGTCACACTTCACTTTATTTATCTTTAAACTCTTAAGAGCTTGAAAAGGTTTTTCTTTTCCCTGAGAAACTAAATGAGAGTTTATGCAGGAGGAAAAAAATGTCATCTCTGGCTATATTATTTTACGGTGCCAACCAGTGGGGAGGCTTGACAGAGGATTATACAGTGGAAAAGGCCCAGTTTTCCAATGCTTTAATGACTGGACCTTTGTTCTACCTCTCAACTGTGGCCATTTAATAACTACTTGACTGACTTTGCCCTCAGCACGATGTTGAATGTGGCTTCATTGTCTTGGAGAACAGGGTTGAAATTAAAATGTAATTTAATGATTCAGGTGGTAACATGATTATCCAAGAGCTGCCTGTGGAGGGGGCCTTCGTGAGCATCCTTTGATATCAAAATGCTTCCCTAGACAAAATTTAATTTACGTAAATTACAAACTTTTTAATTTATGTGGTTAAGTTCCCATTCTGGAATCCCAGAATGGTTTGGATTGGAAGGAACCTTAAAGCTCATCCCATTCCATCCCCTGCCATGGGCAGGGACACCTTCCACTGTCCCAGGGTGCTCCAAGCCCCATCCAGCCTGGCCTTGGACACTGCCAGGGATCCAGGGGCAGCCACAGCTGCTCTGGGCACCCTGTGCCAGGGCCTCCCCACCCTCCCAGGGAACAATTCCTTCCCAATATCCCATCCAGCCCTGCCCTCTGGCAGTTTAAAACCACTGCTCCTTGCCCTGTCACTACCTGCCCATATAAAAAGTCTCTCTCCCTCCTCTCCCATCTTTAAATGCTGTGTGAGGAATCTCAACTGAACGTTCAGCCAACAGCAAAGTGAAAGAAAAGTCTCTGCTTTGACTGAAAGAGTTGGAAGCAGATTTAGACGTCTTTGCCCAGCGGACTCTGGGAGATACCTGAGTTGCTCTGTCCTCTGGAGAGTTCAGGGTTTAACCAAGGCAGGCTCGAGGTGGGAGGGGAAGCCAGCTCTGGGAGGAAGGTGCTGTGCCTAAAGGTGGCACGAGAGGACAGGAGCAGAGCTGGAATTGCACCCCAGGCCCCAGAGAGCGCCTGTGAGCTGTGCCCACAGCAATCCCTGCAGGCTGGGGCTGCTCCCGGGGCCTGGCAGCTGCATTCAGCTTCCTTTAGGGAAGGACATGGTTGCCCACCACGGTGGGGAAAGGAACTGTAAGAAACAGATTGTTTGGCCATGCTATAGCTTTCTTACTTTTTGGGGGGTGGGCTTTAGTAGTCTCATTAGGAGTAGAAGGCGACGACGGTGGGTCTGTGGTTGGAAGCTCCCAGGTGGACCTGCTCCTCTCTCTCCTGCCCAAGGTGCTTCGTCGGGGTCTGTAGGAAATCAGATCGGATCAATCCCATTTGGAGTGTCT
Source organism: Dicrurus megarhynchus (assembly GCA_013399195.1). Classification (NCBI taxonomy): domain Eukaryota; kingdom Metazoa; phylum Chordata; class Aves; order Passeriformes; family Dicruridae; genus Dicrurus; species Dicrurus megarhynchus. The sequence goes on from VXAD01008591.1 coordinate 950,135, forward strand.
CGTGCCAGGCTTAATTCCTGGTGCTGTGTCTCTCTGTGAAAGGAGTCAAGTGTCCTTGACTGTGACTGCCCTCTCTGCAGTGATAATTCTTTCGTGCCTCCACTTGTTCCTGTGCACTCTGGCTCGCTTTTAGTCTGGCCTGTTCCCAAAACAACCCCAAAATGCCTGTGCTCCATCCCAACAGAGATGAGAACAGGAGGCAGAGATCCTGGAGGAATGTTGTTCTTCTAAAATGTTCATTTACAGTTCGTTTGCAGCTCAATTTTTTTTTTTTAGGATGAATAAATTTACTGTAATAGGAGTGAGTCAGCATGGACATACCACAGGTAAATCATGTCAGGCTAATTTGATCACTTATTCTAATGAAATAACTATCAGGCTAGATAGTATAAATCTATCTGGTTGTCCACAAGGCTTTACGAAAATTTTGCCTGATGGATTATGGCCCAAACTCCCTAAATGTAGGTTAAAATAATCTATTATTGAAAAGGGCAAAATACTGAGAAGAAGGCTCGGAGCTCAGGGGGAGTGTCAGTGACGAGGGGCTCAGCAGCAGATCCTCTGCTGGGGCTCTTTAATATTTTTATTAAAGATTTACGGGACATGGCAGCATGTAGGGTCATTAAATTTGCAGTTATACAGAGCTAAAGGGATCAGGCAAGGCTTACTGGTCTTTCTTTGCAGAGAAATTACTTTCTGGCAGTAAAATCTTGCTAAATTATGTAGGGAGCCTGAAAACATGACCCTGACTGGACCAGGGTGCTCTGTGGCAGTTGCAGAGCTGGAGGTACAAACTGGGGTTTTTAGGGTGGAGATGGGGAGGTTTTACTGGGAGTGTGGGGGGAGACAAATCACCTGCAGGACACAGAGAGAGTCTTCCTTAATTTTATAAAAATTTTTGGGTCCTTAAGAACCTCTCACCATAAACATTTGCCCAGCAGTGTTTGATAGGAAGTAGCTGGGAGCAGCTTGCAGAGTGATGTGCTGACTGTGCTGCCCCGGCGGCGGTGGGACGTGCCCTTCTCTTCCAGCCTCTCCAGGAAAAATGCTCAGTCTTGGCAAGACGTTCCGTAAGTAGCAGCTGATTTGTCGCATGAGATTCTGAGCAGGGGAAGAGTGAAAATAACAGGAGAGTGGTTTTTCCTCTATTTTGGTCTCTGATTTAAATCAGCTCCTGAGGCAGAATTCATTTCTGGGAGAAGAGTGATGCTTTGGAACTGAGATTTCTGCAAAGGGGGAGAACACCAGTGTTTTAGAGCCAGTGAGAGTGTCTAAAGGTGGCCAGCTGCACTTCCAGCACACCCAGATGCCACACTCCTGATTCCTTCACCAATGAGACACTGAACTGCAAGCCTTATCATTAGCAGAAGGGCAAAAATATTAACATGTGACCCCGAAAATAAATCTGTTCAATAAATCAAAGATGGAAGCCAAGATGAAATCTGAAATCCCCGTGGAGTGGGAATAACTCATTCCCGGTGCCAGTTCCAAATCAACCACCACAGGAGAGTGTAATGACCCTAGTGTTTAGCGAAATTAGACTTGACACTGGCCAGGGCTCTGTTTTTTTGGTTGGTGAGGATTTGCAATTGTTTGCCACCCATTAGAAATCCCAGTAACCTGTTCTAAGGGCAGGCAAATTAAGATTTCCTCTCTCTGTGCACGATTACTCATCACACCACAGCTCCACGTTAATTGGAAAATAGCTGGTGGCTGAGCACATCTCACCTGGGCTGTCATCGGAGCCCGGGAATGCCGGGCTGAGCTCACACACAATTTGTTGTACACACAACAGCTCACAGAAAACTCTCAGGAAATTAATGCTCCAATAGCTTATCAGATGCAAAGATAATTATTAATCCTTAATGATCCTGGTAATTTCTTTATGGGAATTCACCTGCATTTCCTTCAGGGCCTCCACATGGTTCCCTTCCTGAACCTCAGCTCTGGATTTTCTTTTATCCACAGCCTGACAGTGAGTTGGAGACGTCTGAGAGTTTGCTGGTCCAAGCCAAGAGCCCAGGGCATGGACCTCTGAAGGCTGCCCTCACAGACGAGAGGATAATCAGGGAATCACAGACTGGTGAGGTTTGGAGGGACCTTAAAGCCCATCCAGTCCCAACCACTGCTATGGGCAGGGACACTTTCCACTAGACCAGCTTGCTCCAGCCTGGCCTGGAACACTTCCAGGGATGGGGCAGCCACAGCTGCTCTTGACAGCTGTGGGTAACCTGTGAACTCCAATCATACCACCTTCCCTCTCCTGCTAGTGTAAATCTTGTTTAGCTGAACCAGAACAGAGTGGAATGGGGGTGGGATTTAGCTAACTGGGCTGTGTAAGCTGTCTGGGAAACACCATGAGGTCCTGCAGGGAGGCAAGCAGGGGTAGAGAGGCTTTCTAGAGGTCCCACCTGCACTAGGAAGCAGGAAGGTGCAATAGGAACAGATCTGGGGAGTGAAATGTCCAGTGCTGGTCCACTCTGTGTTTCGGGAGGAATTACTCGGGGTAGCTCTGGTCTGGCCCCATGGCTTGGAGCATTCAATAGCAGCTTGGGCTCTGTGGGTCTCTGGGACTCCTCCCATGGCTGAAAGGAGTCCAGTTCTGCACCCTGAACCTGCCTGTAGGAATTGGGAAGGTCAGGAGAGTCCCCTCAAAGGGGCTGCCCTGCTCCAGATAAAGCAAACACCAACACAGGCACGGGAGGTGCAGGGAGCTGTCAGAGCAGCTGCTCCTTGCCGGAAACAGCAGATGAAAGTTAATCTGGACATGCTAGCCTGGTTTATTGTCTCAATAGCACATTCACTCTGAAATGCTGTTGTTCCAGGGAAGCAATAGCTCGCAGTCAGGAAGCTGCTTGTTTCATGATTAGAATCGCTGCAGCTCCCAGGGGAAGAGCTGGCACTGTCTGGGCAGATCTGGCTCTGCCGAGAACACTTGCGCCTGGTACTCCACCAAGGATCTGGTCTACGGTGGAAAAGTTGCCGCTGATGATGTGGGATTTAGGAGCCAAGAGATGCTGTGCTGTGTGGGACACAGCACTGAATGGGAGCAGTGGGAAGTGGAGCTCACTCAGTGACTGACACGAGCTCCCAGCTGGCTTTGGCAGGAAGCTGTTCAGGTAAGTTCAGTTTATTCAATGCATTCACTTTTTTATCCAGGAAATACACTCCTTGTATCCCACTGCCTGAGTCCATGCATTCCCTGTGTATCAAACAGCAGCTGAATTTTCACTTGGGACAGTTGAGCTTGCACAAACCAAGGGGGAGATGGAAAAAGACCCTTGTGCATCAGTGCGACGATGGATTGCTTTTTATTTTTGCTCCGATGCCAGGCCTGGATTTGAAATAGAAAAGCAGGATCCTGTTTTGTGGAGTAACTTTCGGGCCCTGAAGGAGGAATGTAAGACAGGGCTGGAGAGATCAGACAGGAACGAGGAGAACAAAAGCTGCCAGTGTTGGGGATGTGGAAGCTGGTGCTGGATGAAGCGGGACCTCCCGCTGTTCGCGGCTTGCTGCTGCCGTGGCCAGGCTGGCATCCTGTGCAGGGGGAATGCAGGGAAGAGCTAATCTATGGAAACAGAAGGACAGACTTAGCTTGAGAAGATGAGCATGCTGAGCTGGTTTCTGCTCTGTTACACCCTGAAACCTTGCTGATATCCGTGCAGCTCCCCAGCTGGAACTCGGAGCAGACGGGGGTTCTTTATGCATTTTCTCCAGAGCCAGTCTGGTGAGGATTTGGTGAGGACTGGAGAAACTGATACTGAGATTTTCGGCTCGGCAGGAGGGAATCTCTGTTTGCTTAATTTGGGAAGAGACAGCCCTATAACTTACAGTATGTAAAGCTTAAGCAGAAGTATCCCCTTGCGTAGAGTTCGAGGCAGCCAGGAAAAGTCTTTCAGGCTGCCTGAGCCATTCCCCAGGCTTCCTCCATTACTCCACATACAAAGAGATGCGTGCTCCAAACAGTTTGTGCGAGGACTAGACTCCGGTATAGCAACCCAGGGATTCCCACAGCCACCTGTAGCGTAGCCAAGCCCCTGTATAATTTCTCCCAGAGGTGAGGTAAAGAGCCCCTTCTGGAAAACACCTGACCTCATCATTTCACCTGGTGCCCTGGGAAGCTCTTCCAGTGCTGGACATCCTCCATGGCTGTTTCTGTTAGGTTTTACTTCAAGGTTAAATTTGCAGCTGTCTCGGAAGAGGTATCATTTGTTCCCAAAAGCCCTCCCCACCAATTGCCATCCCAATCAGTGCCTGGAGCAGTGGCCAGGTCCTGTCTCAGTCACACCCCTGGCCAGCTGACACCTTGGGCTCCTTCAGGAGAACGCTGGGCAGCTCCCATTCCCCAGCCCCAGGATCGCTGTTTGGCTTTGCAGACCCACTTTCCCTTTCTCCATTAGGGAAGGAACACAGCCTGAACATGGCCTTCCAGCAGGTTCCTGGAGCTGTGTGCCAGAAGGAGCCCTTCCTGCTGGGATCATCCATTGTCCCTTCTCAGCACTGAGGGATCACAGTCCCCCTTTATGGCAGCTTTAGGGCTATGACAAATCTCCAATGTCTTCCAAGTCCTTTTCCAAACTATTCCTTCCCGAGGCAACATCGTATGAGTGTAACCTGTGTTTCTGGTTTCAGATTTCTTACCTTGTATTTGACTGTTTAAATCACATTTCACTGGCGTGTGGCCAGCTCTCACTCATGTCAGATCCCAGTGTATTGATAGTCCAATCCTGCTTCTTGTTCCCCTCCCACCAATCTCGTTGGCATCTGCAAACTTCCCCATGACAAGGATTTATATAGAGTCATTTAGATCATTGATAAAAAAATTAAATAAAGTGGCAATGGGAGTTTCACTCTTCTTCTGTCCAAGATATTTTTAGCCAGCGTAATATTGCTGTATGTTTATGGAGTCGTGGCTATCGGAACATCCAGTAAATATGTCTTTGAAGAACAGCCGGTTTCCAGGAATGCTTTCCACCTTAAATGTGCATTCCCAATCCACTATGTTGGCAACTGAGGCCTGGGAAAACAGAAATGTTAAATGCATAGGTGTGTGTGTCACTGCTGGTGCAGGTGTTTGCACAAGCGTCACCACATCATGCCCTGTGGTGTTGAGGCAGCTCGCTGGCCTGTGGATCAGGAACTGACTCCTTGGCCTTCCGAGGTCCAGCAGGAGGTTTTCCCACATGGACTGCAGCAGTTTCTGGGCTGACGGCACTGTTGTTTGGGAAGAATTCCTGTTCCTGGCTTTATGAGTCAGAGCTAGGCCTGAGCTGCAGCCTACCACAGTCACACAACTCTGCTTTGTGCCACCGTGTGTCAGCCCGGCTGGACACTGTCCCTGTGGTGGTGGCCATCCCCCAAAGCGGTGTTAATGCACATTTTGAATGTTTCCTTTCAGCTGCCAGCCTGGATCCCAGCGGGGAACAGGGCTGCTCTGATTGCCGTGGACTGAGCTGGAGCTGCAGGTTTATCCAGAGCCAGGTGTGTATGGAGCAGTGCCAGCATTCCAGGATGGCAGCGTGGCAAGATGAGACCTTTGCCACCAACCCTCAGGTTTGCGGGTTCTTCGAGACGTCTCATGGGGCAGCCCAGGAGCTCATTTAGATCCCTGGTTATGAGGTTATAAACCCAGGGAGTTGTTTATAAATATCCCCTTCACCCTCCAAATCTGCAGCTGTCACCTGGCTTTGGGAGGTGTGGGCATGGTAGGATCTGGCTTCCCACTTCCAGAGGGCAGGGTTTGATGGGATATTAGGGAGAAAGTCTTCCTTGTGAAGGTGGTGAGGCCCTGGTACAGGGTGCCCAGAGAAGCTGTGGCTGCCCCTGGATCCCTGGCAGTGTCCAAGGCCAGGTTGGACGGGGCTTGGAGCACCCTGGGATAGTGGAAGGTGTCCCTGCCCATGGCAGGGGTGGGATGAAATGATCTTCAAGGACCCATCCAACCCAAACCAGTCTGGGATCCTGTGATTTTCTATGATCTGCCCTTTTTGCAGCACTTCCCAAGAGCAGAGGTGTCACTGTTGGAGGGAGGGACAAAGGCAGCTCTTCTGCTGGCAGCTGTATAGCAACTCTCCCTGCAGAAATACATCTCAAAATCTCAGAACTCCTCAGAACTGGCCAAATATCCCCAGGCTGGCACGGCAGAGCATGAAGGAAGTGGCTAATATTCAGACCTTGGTCTTTTTAGCTGTGCAGTAGCTGAAAGCACAGGCAGGGCTGTGCCTCGGGGAGAGAGGCCTGGGCAGCCTTTGGCACGGGAACAGAGCTCTCCCGTGCCGCGCTGGAGGCAGAGGAGCCGTCACGAAAAGGAGGTGGCTTGGCCTGTGCGGGGATGCCGGAGCTGCCCCGCTGTGCACAGCCCTGATCCCGCTGTGGGGTCGGCTCTGCACGGACGGCTCTGGAGGAGGGCTGGGGCTGGGGAGCTTGGCAGGGCAAAGTAAACCAAAGGGAGTGCCTTGGACAGGAACAGAGGAATTCTGACTGTACACAGTGTCATCCAAGTGCTCCAGCTCAGGGCTGTTGCTCATGGCACGCAGGCAGGAGGGAACAGGGAGGGAAGGCAGCTGAAGGTAGGTCTTGCTACAGTTGGCTCAGTGTGGCCTGGGAAGGCCTTGGGCAGCCTATCCCCCACCCCGTCTGCTTTTCATTATTGTTTTTATAGCCAGAAATAAGAGCTTTATTGGCTTTATTAATCTCCCGTCAGATGCCCAATCAACATCTGGCAATGCAGCAATTCCCAGAAAGTGCTGACCTAGTGAGAGCCAGTGGAGCAGGAGGTGTGCAGGAAGGTCTCCATCCCCCTTCCCATCCCTGGCTGCCCTTTTCGTTATCTTCCCAGCCCAAGTGGGATGTGTAGCCCACCTCACTGGATTTCAGAGCACCAGGCTCCTGGGAGATCCTGGGGTTGGAAGGCACCCGACAGAATGTCTGGGGCATGGAGATACGGGGAGGACGAACAGAGCAGGAGACAGGGCATCCCAAAAACTGCTCCTGGGCTGGAGTTGGCCCCTGCATGGGGAGGAGATTGGACAAATGGGTCAGAAAGGAGCCGGTCCATTCCTTTGAGCAGTGCTGGGCCAGTGTAAGGGATGCACACTTACGGAGTGTGCAGGGCAGAGCAGCTCAGCTCTCCCTCCTCCCATTGTTTGGATTTGCACAGGTCTCGGAACTCAGGCATGAAAATGCAGGGATCCTTCCCAAGGGTCTTTGATAGAGTTGCCTGCACATTAGAGGATTTTAAGATCCAGCAGAAGATTGAACAGAGAGGAACCCATTTTTATTTACTTGGGTGCATATTGGACTCATAATAAAACGGGGTGTAACAAGCCAGAGGCAAGTTCTGTTCCACTCGGAGATTAGGCGGAGTGTGGCTGCTCCAGCAGGTCCAGCAGGTTCCCTGTCAGATCCCTGGGCTCCCACACTGGATCTCCCAAGCCCCCTTTTCCCACACGGTCCCGCCCTGTCTTCTCCCTCAGGTGTGGGTGGCTTGGTTTGTGCTGGATTGTGGGACCTGCCTTTCTACATCTTGGCTTTTCTTTGCCCCCTCTCCAACATTCCAGCTCCAGCCAGTTGGTCAGGGCAGTTCCTCCCTCTTCTCTGCCAGAGTCTTCTCCCCACATTTTGGTCCTTTTCTGCTGGGAAGTTCCCTCCTGTTCCTGTGGCACCGTTCCTGTCCCTCCGATCGTGCTCCTGTCCCGGACCAGCTGCAGCTGCAGCTTTGATAAATCCTCCATGGGCTCTGCAGCTCCTCTGGAAGCCCTTCCCAAACCTCCACCCTGAGATGGGATCTAACCAAGGCCACTTTGGTTAGATCAAGGCTTCAGGTGGTTTTGTCACCTCGTGCCTGCACTTTGGTGCCTGTGATGGGAACGGGTTCCCCTTTCCTCCCGCCCAGAAATGGAGCCAGGGCAGATGGTTTTTGGCTCCAGGAGGGAAAAGCTGTACCCCAACATGGATATTTCCCTTGGAGTAGCAAACCCTGCCGTGAAATAAGGACTCAGATCCTTGTAGCCCAAAAGCAATGCCAGGTACCTGCAGCCTGCTCCCATCCTGCCCCTTTCTGGGACATGCAGTGTCCCCAGGTCCCCAGAGCTGGGTGTCTGTGCCCATCCTCTGCTCCAAACGCGCAGCAGGAGACACAGATCACTCCGAGAAAGGTCCCGAGCTGCCTCATCAGCTGCCCATTCATGTGAGCAAATGCCACCAGTGGGAGCCGAGGCATCGCAATCCAGCCCAGAATGCTCCTTTAAAGACATTTCAGCAGCTCAATTAAGTTTCCACTTGTGTGTTTTCTTTTCCCCCCCTTTGCTTTCATGGTCATTTAAAACAAATAAAGTGAGCAGAACACAGCAGCGTGATAACCACCCTTTAATTCCCTTCCCACGGGTCTCCCGATTATTTGGTGATTCAGCGGCAGCGGGGGGAACGTTTACGGAAAGGAAGGCGGGAGCTTCCCACAGGGACGACAGCTCAGAGCCCAGGGCCCCCGAGCACTGGGGAGGAAATACGTGCCTCGGGTTCTCCTTTTCAGCGCCACGGACGTGGTGAATGCAGTGCAGAGCGCGGGCCCGGGAAGAGCAGCGGCCCCGTTCTCAGTGCCCTCGTTGTTCTCGCATTGTGCTCTGGGGACGGGCACCAGTGCTCGGGATGTATTTCACGCTTCTGTGCAAACACAATATGAGATGAAGAATTCATACCCCCGCACAAGACCAGAGTGGATTTTCTCATAATAAGGAAAAGCAGCCAGATCGGAGCCTGCCAATTCCTGCCCCGTGCTCCCGCCTTCCCTAGGAAGTTCAAACAAGCCTATGCTTTTAAACCGGCGCAGAGAAATATATTACATTTTTAAGAAAACCAACACAAGTCCTTTTAGATCTTTCTTACATTTTTCCCCCCACCTCTGTCTCGGTAGGTGACTTTTCCAGCCCTCCCCCACTCGGTCTGCTGGGTCTGAGTGGGGGCGGAGGAGAATTCCCCGTGTTTTATGTGTGTGAACAATTAATAGTGGGCCTGCGTCTCGCTGGAAGAGCGTGTAAAACACATGCCAGGAGGGGGAAAAGAACAACTGCCCAGCCTGCTAAACACTCCAGAGCTTTTCCTGTCCTGGAGGAAAACATGATGTGGGGGTTTGTTTATTCATCAGCAGCAGTAAATAATGGGCCTCACCTTGAGCTCTCCTTCACCCACTTCTGCTTCTCCCCAGCCTCCAGGCTGGCAAGGAAAGGAAATACTTGCTGTCCTCTGGGTGACAAATTGGGGGTTTATAGCTGTTCACATTTTAGCTTTTGTTTCCTCCCTAAAAAGCTCTGTTTTCATCCTGTGGCTTTGTGTTTCCCAGCATCCGAAGCCCGGAGTGCTTCTGCCAGCCTGACACCGGAGGTGAGTCCTGACCCCAGTGCCTGAGCTGTCAGTGCCACATCCCAGCCGGGCATTGTGCATGCAGGTGCTTCTCCCGGACAGGACGCAGGATGCACCTGAGTCATTCCCTGCATTTATAATCTGATCCCTCGGAACAGCTCCGTCAGCAGCTTCTCCTCCCCTCGTGCAGTTCATGGAGACGTTTCCATCCCTGGGCGCCCTGGAAGTCCCAACAAGCCATGAGTGGCCAGGGCCTGCCGAAGCGTGTTGATCCAGACATTGGATCCCTGAAACCTGTGCTTTCCCCAGCACCTTCATAAAGTGTCCTGAGTTAAAGTGATTCAGGGAGCACATTTCCAGTCTGTCAGCAGGCTGCATCCATCACTCCCCTGAACATGCACCAGATTGTTAATGCTCCAGGCCAAATACCACGTCTTTTTTAATGCCTACCAAATGTAGTGCGTGCTGCTGGCTTTATATTTATAATAATTATTAAAGTAATGGCAGTAGCTGCATTCCTATAGGCTAGAAGTGGCCAGGAACAGACAAAAAAAATGATTCATTGTTCCAATTAATGCTCGAGCTCACACCGGTGATTAATTAGCCTGGCGATAGCGCTATGCAAAAGATCAGGGTGAGAATTAATAGGGAGACACGTGCTGACTTTTAAGATGGTTCCAGCACTCTTTAGTGCCCTTCCTTGGGCCTGTTTAATTAGAGGCAGCGGCACGGGCTCGCTCCGCACCGACACCCCCGACGGCAGGCACTGCGGAATATTTATATGACAGGGTGCCGTGGAAAACTTCAAAATTAAATTCCCATCCAGGCCTCTAAATATAATTCTGAAATGTCAGAGATGCTGGGAAGAACGCTGGCGCTGGATGAGGTTGCTGTCAGGGAGAGGCAATAGTGTGCCAGATTTATACTGGCCTGAATAGGCAGGTGACTTTTCAGCTCTGGTGTTTAAGGAGCCTGAGATGCTCTGATGGACATATTTCACCTGGTGGGAGGCACAGGATCCAACGGGAACACGTGCTGGAGCCTTGTGTGCCTGGCTTGGATGGGGGAGATGGAGCAGGGGCAGCTCCCAGGAGCCTGCGAGTTCCCAGGAGGCACAATCCACTCTGGAGCACCAACCTTTGAAGGTGAGCCCTGCTGGCAAAGTTTCTCCTCCTGGTTTTATCCATCACTCCTTCTGCTGCCTCATTATCTCTCCCTTCTGCACACTGGTGCCTCCCACCACCCCAATTCATTTTTCCCAGTTGCAGCAGCTATCGAGTGGTTTACAGAGATGGGGTTGAACCAGTCCCCCGGGCTGCTCCCGAATCGCTGACGAGGCCGATTCCTCTGTTCACACATCAATCTGAGCACCAGCAAAGTTCCATCTTGGCTGACTTAATTGTTAGGAGCTGCAACCCCAATGTCTTTGTAAATAAAATAGTTTAATCTCATGGGGCCTGCCTGGAGAGAGGGGAATAAATACATCAATATGTAAATGGATCCACAAGAGGAGGACGAACTGGGACTTTGCAAAACTGATAAAGCATCTTAGGAGACGTGTTGTCACTGCACTTTGTGCATACTCTGATGAAGCAGACAGTGAGGCTGGAGCTCAGCCTGGGCTGGGGAGGGAGAGAGAGAGGGAGGGAGATGAAGAAGGAGGGAGGGAGGGAGGGAGGGAGAAGTGTGGGTACCAGCACACCGTGACTGCAGTTCTTGTACGGATTGATTTGACTTGAATATATTCCGAGGCTGGTCTAATTGCTCCTTTAGTCTCAGGCTATGATTTTCCTGTTGTTTTCACATCTCTGCCACTAAGTCTTTCCTGCATTTCAAGCAGCCTGGCTGGGGCAGTGTCCAGCCTGAGCTGCACCTCCGTGTGACTGAGAGTCAGTACCTGTCCTTGCCCAGCCCTTCCACAGAGTCTCTACAGCAAAGTGGGCACGTGTTAAGGGCAGCAGAGGTCAGGCTTTTGCTGGGTGGGTGTTTTACCTGTGTAACAGCATCAGGGGTTATTCTGGAAAACAAAGCCTGAAGCTTTTGGGACACCTTGTTCATGGCGAGCCTATGCTGATGTAACCCTCACAGGAGTCGGGAGGGACTTGGGGGAGAGCAGCTGCACGGAGCACGGGCGGGAGAAGGTGCAGTGGCCGGTGTGCATCCTGCAGGACCTTCCCTTCCCTTCCCTTCCCTTCCCTTCCCTTCCCTTCCCTTCCGCCGCGCTGCCTGCGGTGCTGTTCCCTCTCCGCGGGCGCAGCTCCAGCCCTTGTTTTGCAGCGCGCCACGCGCAATTTTATCACCTTCAACAATGAAATCTGTCACCTTCAAGCTGCCTTATTGTGATCTGGGGACTCGTGCCCGGCCGCTGTAACTGGGCTCTGTCACAGAGCACCGCGTCCATCCCCAGCGCTTACGCCCACGACCGACTTGAGGGAACTTCAGGGACCACATTTGTGCTGTTTTGTCCCCGGGATCAGATCGCTAATTGATCTTCGTCCTTTCTTTCTCTCCCTCTGCCTCCTCCTGTCTCATGTGCATCTCAATCCCCGCTCCAGCCCCCCTCCAGCTCGGAGAATAAATCCCAGCAGACCCGCAGCACAGCCAGCGTTCAGGAGGAGATCTGGGGTGTTGAGAAAGCATAAATACGTGTTTAAAAGGATAGCACCCTCGCGTTGCATCAGGTACAGAAACACAGGTGTTTGAGTCATTGGCTGCTGGACCTTCTCTGTGAGAAAGTGATTTAACAGTAAAGCCAGGGAGTGGTGCCTCTTCAGCAGACATGGGTGGCTTGGATGTCACAGCTCTCCAAGTGGGCTTTGTGGGAGCCTTTCTGGGGACAGTTTGGTAATAAATTGACTTTTATTAATCTGCTTTAATTACCTGCTAAGATCAGAATGCCTGCTGCATTTCTCTGACTCCCATCGTAGCTGCATTTTTGCTTTAAGGGGTGAGCAGTTTCCCTCTGAAATGCAGTTATGTATGTTTGCATACACATTTGTATGGGCTAATTATAAATTCACCATCAGCGCTGTAATATCTGTACAGCAAAAAGGTTGTCACTGCTTGGAAATGCCTGCTTTGGTGCAGAAATCAGACCTTTTTTGTGAAATCATTTGGTCACATCTTTGGGGTTTACATTTTCAATGAATAATCAATACCTGCAACGAAAGATTTAAACAAAAAAAAAAGGTGTTCATTGAAGTTTCTCCACAGGAAAATATCGATCCCATGTATTATTAAATACAAAGAGACTTATGTCTTGAGTTTCATCTCACCACAGCTTATAATAACCCTTCAGAAGCTTGAAGCAGGGCTTTTTTTCATTAAACAAAATGTTGGGTTCCCCTACTGCCTCCATTACAGGCACGTGTTGGAAGGTACCTGTGCCCAGCAGCTCTGGCCTGGAGGGCTGAGCTCATCCCTGCCCATTTTCATAAAAAATGGGAATATTCATTTCCAAAGTGGCTGCGTAAGGGATGTCAGCAGGTGAACAGTGACAGGGAAGCACATATTCTGGCTGGCAGGTTTAAACATCTGCCTCCCGAGCACCTGGGTAGGGAACTGGGGCCATGGAGAGGTCACTGGTGACGAAAGGTGCAGTGGGTGATGCTGCAGCTCATCCCCTGGTCCCCCCAGTCCGTGGTCCCTGACCTCAGAGAAGTCCCCCATCTCTGTGCAGCTGCTGGGCACTTGGACACTTTAGGACATGACAGTGTCCTAGGGCTGGGAATACAAGGATTTCCAGCACCACCAGCAAGGAGCTGGGGAAAACCCTAATTACTCTGTCCCTTTATTGTTGGATTTTCCAGAGGTGGGACTCCAGGGCAGCCAGGCAAACTCGGAATAAAGAAATGCTTCAGTCATATTTTCATTCCCAAGTTCCAATCTCCAAAATGGGATTACCAGGGTAAGATGCAGCTGAGTTTCACCTCTGCCAACCTCCAGCAGCTTCCACTACAGCCCTGGGAGAGCTCTGAGGATGCACCTCCGTGGGATGTGTCCGGCTGGCACTGCTGCCTCCAGCCTGTCCTAAGGCAGGGTGTCCCACTGCCTGACCCAGCTGCAGAGATTTTGTGACGAGCCAGTGCAAACCATTCCTCCACACAGATTGGCTTTGCAGGGCAAAAATAAGCAGCAATGCAAATATCATACTCTGTTCTATTTCCCCCTGTCTTTTTTTGCTCTTTGCTTCAGGAAAGCAGGAGGAGGCGAGGCAGGATTGACACTTTCTCCCACCGAGGGCTTTTCCTAAGATGCCTGCTGGGAACACTCCTTTGTGTTTCTCTTTAGGTGGGAGCTCTTTTGATTTTCTCGCTGCCGAAGTCGCACTGAGGTGCCTGGAGAAGGATTTGCTGCTTGCTTATGAAATCCATTCTCCCTCGAGGATCTGCTCTTTCCAGCTTGATAAACTCTTAATTCTTGCTGTCTAATAACGCCGAGGGACTGTGTTTTGTGCCTTGATGAGTGTTTGGTGACTGATGTTCATTTGTGCTTGCAGGAGATCAGTAACCTCATTTCAGTTTTGCCAGGACATCGGCACAGGAGCTCTGTGTCCTTCTCCCTTCTTGGTCAGGTACAAGTGAAAGAGAAAGTAAAGAGGCTGTAGCCTGTCCAGACCTACCCTCTCACCCTATGCTCGAGCTCCCTTTGTGCTCCGCGTTGCGCAGGGGCACGTGGGAAAGGACGCGCGGGGCTATTTTTGCTATCGGTGTGTTATCTTGTTTTTATTCTTGGTTCTGTTCACTGTCTGGGGTATTTGGAAGGAGCTGTTCTAACTTGGCATGGGAGTAGATTGCTTAAATATTACCTCACAGAGTCGATGTAAATTTAGAGTAGATAAGACTTGGATCCCAACTACCTTTTTTAACCCTTTACTGTCTTTTCCGAGCCAATTCCCTCTGCTCTTTCTGAGCTCTTTCCAGCAGTTTTGAGAGGAATATGACTCCTGTTTTATCAGTGGTCTGTGATGCCCAAACAGTTTCTACATGGCCAGCAGAGAGATCTTTCACTCGCCCCTGCATGTGCACACACACAGGTACATCCTCTGGGGAAGAATTTGTCAGCAGAAGAAATCCCAGAGGAAAAATGCCCATCATGATGAATTCACAGAAAATACACAATCCTACAGATAGGTAGGTAATATCATCCACCAAACTGTGACACCGTTCTCAGAGAGTAAATGTCATTTCCTTTTAAAAATCCATTTTCTTTCCTTAGGAGAAAGGACACTTGGAGCACCTGGACTGAAAGGGAGAAGGTGAAGGAGCCTGTGAGCATTCCTTGCCTCCTCTGCTCTTATGCAGATTCTAAACACGGGTCTGGTTGTTTCCTATATATATTTATTTTTGCTCTCTGCTTTTTTTGCTTTGAAGTACCTGCCTGTGTTGTCAATGAAGAACAGCTGAGAGATCAGGAAAAATGGCTTAAGAATTCAGCAGGCTGTGAGCTATTTGGATTGAAAACAGTGCCTGGGAGAGAGCTCTTCACACTGCCTTGCTAAACAATCTCCTCCTGTCACCAACGGAGGTTGCTGTCCTTTGTTTGTCACCTTCCCTCTGAGTCTCCAGAGCATCCAAGGAAGGAAAAAGAAGGACAAAGGAGGCTCCTTTTCTTTTTTCTTTGTTAAATTCCCCCAAGCCCTCATTTTAAAACCCACAGCACAGCCCTTATGGCCCATCTGCCATTGTTTCAGGTTTGCTCCGTGGCTTTGTTCAGCATTTCCCTGTTAAGCAAGCCCTGGGTCCTTGGGAGCCATGAGCAGGACCCGAGTGCCACCCTGAGCTGCAGTTCCCCCTCTGCATCCTGCCAAAGAGGAGCTGCCCACAGGACACTCAGGCACAGCTTCTGGAGTGTCTCTAAAGCCATTTTTGTTCAGAAATTCCTGTTGTTGTTGTTCCTGCTGACCTCAGTGGGCTGTATCTTTTCCAAATGCTTCTGACGTTTCTCACAGGGTAATCTGTGAATGTCACAGACAAGAATTCTGCTGACTTCAGTTTGGCTTCTGCTCCCCATTGGATGGGCTCCTCTCTTCACGGGGGAATGCCTCCAGCCAAAAAGAGAGGCAAAAACCCCCAGCCCCTGAGCTAAGTGAAAGCAGGCCCGAAGGGAAGCGCGTTCCAGCTCCGGTGCCTCTCGCTGGCTGGCTGCTGTTCCGTGCTTGGGGATGTGCCAGACTCCAGTGCCTCCGTGCTTTTGATTCCTGTTTATCCCCGGCAACATGATTGTCTGTAATTATACATAATCTCCTCCTTGTTTACTCTTCTTCCTCCAGGTCTGAACGCAAGCTCGATGGCAACTCTGCTCCGTCTGCCAGGGCTGCAGCTCCAACCGCTCCTCTTCATCCTCCACCTTCTTTTTCCAAAGTAACAAAGCCATTGGATTTCCTCCCACCCCTTCCCCGCGGCTCCCCTCCCCCTCGCTGGCACCGGGGTTATTTATACAGAATGTGGAAACAATTTGCAGGAAAGTGAACAATGTAAGCGGGCCGAGGGAAGGGAGACGAGTTTGTTGAGCACGCTGAGAGCCCCAGCGGTGAAACGCTGCGTTTTGGGGGGCACAGGGAGCAGACTGTTTTCCTTTCTCCCTTCTCCCCTCTCTCACCATCTCCCCGAGCTCTTTCCATCCTGCCGGAGTCGAGGCCAAACCAGAGCAACCAGATCTGAGTGTGTGTTTCAGAGGACGCTCAGGTTGGATCCCGCCCTGCCCCGCAGCTCCGTGAGGCAGTGTGTGCTTAATCCCCTCGGAGGTTCTGCTCTCGGATCGTTCCCGCTCCTGGATTAGCATTAATGAAGAGCATGTGTGCTCCAGAGGTCCTGCTCCAGGCCCCGGGAGCTGCAGCACTGCCTGGTGTTAGACACAGCTATTCCCAGGAACAGTTCAGCTCAAGGAGGACATTTCTGGGAGTGAACGAGGCAGGAACTTTCTGCAAAGTCTAATTTCAGTCTTTCTGCCCTCACCTGCTGAGCACTGCATTTCCAGGGCATCCCAGCACCTTGCTGGCTCCACTGGGAGCGTGTCTGTAAATCCAGCAGTTTCCCTGAGTGCTCTGGGGCTGGGGAAGCTGAACCAGCACTCACTCAGCACCTCTGAGCCGTTCTGGGCTCTTCAGACCTTGCTCTGCACTGTGAAGTCCTCAAAGAGAGATAACCCAAACACACATATCCTTTGGGGAAGGGCTGCTGGCATTGCAGTGGGAAGGGAACGTTACCCTGGGTTCCAGGTTGGAGCAGAGCAGCTGCCCGGGCCACAGTGGGGGCCTCAGCCAGCTCCTGCCCTCCTGGGAGCCTCCTTTCCCAAGAGCCTCCAGCCTTGGGACGGGATCTGTGCATTGTGCTGAGCTGGGAGGGCAGGGCCAGGAAGCCGCCAGGTGGAACGGCACGTTCCTCCCTAAACCAGGCAGATTCCTGGCTGGGAACTGGTGCAGCTGATCTGTGGTCCAGTGGCACAGAGGCACAGTCAGAAGGAACCTCTGGTGGGCTCTTCCTTCCTGAGAATCCATCCTCTCCACCTTCCAGTTCTTCCTGCTTTTTCTCAGTCACTGCCCACACACAGAGTGGGAGCTTCCTGTGGATGTTTGTTCTGTAACTCGCCTGTCTGCTGTCCCGCATGGAATGGCAGGTGTGTCTGGACAGGCTGGGCCTCCCCAAGCTCAGGGCACAGCAGAGCCCGTTCCAAATGCTGCTCCCTTCAGCCAGCTCTTGGCTGAGTTCACAGCTCCAGGTGTAAAGCACAGGAAGGGTGGGAGCAAAGACACTTCGGCCGCCGATGTTTTCTGGCCGGGGCATTTCAGCTCTTTGGGTTCTCCTGATTCTCACTGACTCTGAGAAGTGTCCAGGAGAACAATTTCTGTTTTCCCTTCTGTCTTGGTTTGAAAGAC
>VXAD01008592.1:6118-130862 GCA_013399195.1 Dicrurus megarhynchus
AAAAAAAAGGGAGTATATTTTTAAGTAATTCCTGATACAGCAAACCTATTGCAGCAGTTGATGAGCTGTTTTCATTAAGTGTTTTCAGTTCCCAAGTTCAGTTCTTCAGGACTGATTAACATTAATGATTATGTTTCAGCTCAAATGCTGCCTGGGAAATGTGTTTTGAAGCTTTGATCCAATTTTCATAGCCTGTGTATCTGAGTTATTTCCCCAGGTGGACAAGTACTTTCACAGCGGTCCAAGCTGCAGGTCTTGGTCTGACCTTGCACTAGGGCAAGAGTGAATCTGAAAACTTGGGATCAGGCAGCCAAGATGAGAATGCAGAGTTCGACATACAATGTTTCGTGGAATAAATGGAGCAGCTGGTGTATGAGTGAAGCTGTTAGACTGAAATATTTGCAGAAGTCTTGTGTTGTGGTAGGAAAACTGTCCTGTCTGTCATTCCAATGCTCTTTGGCCAGTCTTCAGTCTTTTGAGGGTCTGCTGTCGTCGGTCGTTCTGGGTGGAGTTTTTTCTGTATCTGTTTTGAAATGACTGCATGCTCTGCTGTTCACTCCCAGATCAATGGACCATAAAACGTGTATCATTTTTCATATCTGTTTTCCAACCTACCTAGATTTTGTACACATATAATCCAGGTAACTGGACTGCTTAGCTTTGAGGGCAGATTAAAAGTGTAGTCTGCTCCCTTCCTGATCCTTCTGAACTACCTTCATCTGTCTTCTTTTTTCCTTTTTTTTTAATCTACAATTCTTTTAATTTTCTTCTCTTAACTCATGGACTAAAAATGAGAACAAGTCTAGAGCCTTGATCTAAAGCTCAGGGAGATCAGTTAAGAAGGCTGATACTGATTTTGGTACTTGGGGATGTTAAAAAAGGCAAGGTTAAGGAGGGAATTTTACTTTCCATGGTAAATACACCAGATTATTGGAAAAGAGCTCAGCTTTGTATTAGTGTATAGATTTGCCATTAAATCATTAAGAGGGTCATTACACTGATTCAAATTCAGTGTCAGATTTTCCAGATGGGCTTTCTCAGTATTAGTGGTGCCAGCATATTCAGAGGGAATTGCAGGAAGAGTATCCAGCAAACTCAGGATAGCTGCTGCTGAAACCTCTGCTTGGCTCAACTAGGAATTTATTGTCATTTAGGGAAAATATTGGTGAGAACATAACCTTTTGTAATGTATAATGTTTTATTGGCTATAAAAGATAAAATATAGAGTAAAGGGAAGTAAAATAGTATTTTGTTAGGTCAGGAGTTAGATTTATGCTGCTACTTACTGATGGAATAATCAGTGGGTCATAAAGATCAGACTGCCTGCCTCCTATCTCTTTTTGTTGAAAACACACACACACACACAATCTCTTCTTTGTGATAGTTAGGCCCATGGGAGCTTACCAAAACACCAGGTCCCTTTGGTCCAAGGGTATTAAATTATCTGTTTAGATCAAGCAGAATGTCGTGGATGCTTCTGTTTCAGACATTAAGCAGTTGGGATAGGACTAAGTAGACCAGGATGCTTGACATGTGCAAATGGAGCACATGCTCACAAGGGACACTCAGCAGCGTTGTGAGCTAATTCAGCGCACACAGAGTAGACGTTAAATAAATTGTGCATTACCATTTGGTGGGGAGTAATAAGCAAAGAGATCTCAAAGTCTTCAGCTTAAAAGGAGTAATAGTGTATAATTCACACTGTTTCACGGTATGTCTGGTGTGCTCTTACTCAAATAGATTAATAGTGGAAATAGCATCTGAAGGCTTCTCTGAAAAATGGCAACACATTGAGATTTTTTCATTAGATTGAAAATCCCTATGCTGTGACAAAATTGGTAAGATCTCATGATCAGTGTTAGAGGAAGCAAAGTCTGAGTGGCACCATGAGGGAATTCTCTTTCCTAGAGCAGGGTGCTGTGGTAGAGGAGGAAAGCCACAAAGAGTCACACTGAAATTGTCCAGCAGTGACACAGAGAAAGTCATAATCTGTCAAAATTACAAAGGGCTTTTTTTTCTTTTTTCCCCGTAGGTAGAAGACTGAGGTGGGCTTGCAGATGTGAGTTCCTGTAAAAACTTTGGTAATTCCATTAGTGTCCTTTGGAACAGGCTGCTCTGGACACATGATGTTTTGTTGGATTAAGACTTCATTCCCAATTGTCCTGTTAAGCCAGCTTTCTCAGAGGGTAGAATTAATCCCAAAGATATATTCTAAATAACTTAATTCGGCACAGCATGTAAGAGAATGTTCATCTCAGTAATGCCTGGTGCAGGCAGTGCTTGGTATCACTGCTATGCATTTTGTTAATTATATGAAGCTTGTAAGAACCGTGTACCTGCTTTTCCTCTTGGAACAAGGGGTTTGGTTTTGCTTCTGATCACTTTTCCTCTCTTCCTTTTTTCTACTTAGCCCCTTCTTTCTATCCCTCAGTGGGAAAAAGAAAAACCCCTATCTTTTTACCCCTACAAAATGACTGGTGTTGTGCAATTCAAAATATGAAGAGAGAAAACCAGAACATACATGTCATTCTTTCCATATGCATAAGGCAGTGCGTTCTTACATTTCTAGATATGCAGAAAGAGATTTTTTTATATTCAAGTCTCATACTCCTGCTTACCTGCACTGTAATAATCGCTTCAAGGAAAATCAGCTGAAATCCTTGCAGTAGAAGGACAATTGTGGTTATGCACCTTTGTGCTCTGGAGGAAAACCAGGCTGAGTTCTCAGCTGCTGGTGTGGACAGTGGCACAGACTGGGGATCACACCTGACTTGGGCACTGAAATGTGACTTCTTCAGGGCTTTCCTTTAAATCAAGGAATGCCCTGTGTGCATAGCTCACAAGACTGGCAGTATGGCAAAAAGACATGAAGAACAATACTTTACACATTTTTATTCTGATTCTTATCCCAAGAGATCCCACAGAGCTTCAGTAACTACCATGGAACCTGCCTTTAATGAAGAGGAGTGACAGGCCTCAATTGTTTCAGCACATTTCCACGAGGGTTTTTTCCCCTCACAGAGTGGTTCATTTTTCTGTCTCTGATGGTGAGGGGAGGGGGAGGAGAGCTGCGTTTGGGGAGGTTTATATCTTTGCAGCTCTGCTGGTATCCCCGTGAGACAGAAGTAAAGGATTTTTTTGTCTGTAGCTTCAGGATAGTAGC
The DNA here is from genome assembly GCA_013399195.1 of Dicrurus megarhynchus. NCBI lineage: Eukaryota > Metazoa > Chordata > Aves > Passeriformes > Dicruridae > Dicrurus > Dicrurus megarhynchus. The sequence continues at coordinate 9,282 of VXAD01008592.1, forward strand.
ACACAAGAAGGATGCTCACTGTGGCCGTGCTCTTCTGAAAGGACTTTTTCTCTGCAAAACTTCCTTACTTTTGCAGGGATGATGTGACCTGCTACTGCTCTTAGAGTGAAGTTCATTTGCTCCTGGTGTAGTGAATTGTCTTTGATAGTTCATGCAGACACACACACTCTGCTGAAATTCAGTTGTCAGCACAGTGGAATAAAGCCTCCTGTGTATCATAGTGGAAAGGGGGAAATTAAGTTCTCTTTATACATGTGCTTTGGTGGGGCAGGTGATCTAAATGGCCATCTCTCCCTGTCACTAATTGTCACCTGTCTGCTTGCTTTGAAATAAAATATAAGGAGTCTTCCTAGGCCAGCTCAATTATGGGTTTCCCTGCAGCATCAACTCCTTGGTTTGTGGAGTATCTTTAATCAACTTAGAAACTGAACTGGTTAAATGAGAACTTGGATCACAGGTTTTAAAAAAAGACATCTTAGAACTGGACCAGCCAACTGCTGCTCTGTTTGGCTCTCAACACTTTTAGTTGCTGCTAAGGAGCACAAGATCCTCTTTAGAGCCCAGTTCTACTAATTAAATATGACACTTTTATTAAATATGTAAAACCACCCAATTGTCAAGTACACACAATGTACAGCAAAGACAGCTGAGCAGGAGTGCCTGGCTGCAGGCAAGGATTTGCAAAGTCTGCAAAATAACCCCGCAAGGGATGAGGACAGTGAGCGTTGTGCTACACCGACTCCTGCAGAAGTGTGCCGTACTTTTCATCTTCCTTCATTGTACCTACATGAAAGGATCTTCTGGAGGGGCAGATGTTGGCCTCCCACCAATTCTAAATAATGGATGGTACCATCATTTGTATTCTTCTCTAGTGGAGCCAGTTTATGCGCTGCTTTACTGGCTCCTAGAGCCCAAGGAAACACGGTTTGGAGCCAGCTCTGGTTCCATGGCTCTGGTTTGCCTTGCTCAGGAAGGAGCCGGGGCTGTTTCAGATAGGCCATCTGGCTCTCTTGAATGAGCTTATTAGTAATAGTGGAGGTGGGTCTATTAGCCTGGGACAGGAACTCAGAAACAGATGCTTTGTTTATGTGTAAAATATGGCTTCCAGCCAGAGCGCTAATCATGATTGCCTCTGAAGTGGTTCTAATCATCTGTATGAGACTGCAGCCGCTCTCGTGTTGTTTGTACAAGCTGGTAGTTTAGAGGTGTTGTGTACAAGATATTTGTAGTCATAATTTCTCCAAACAGGTTAAGGCAAACATTATGAGAATCAGCATATTAATGTGCTGTGTTTCAAATTAGAATTATAAACACACTTTCCTCATTGGAGGCTTAATCTGCTAGGAAGAAGCCAGATGTTTACTGATGACACCATTATTTAGAAAGACCTATCAAAGTAAAACAAATTATTGTTGTTTAACTGGAGGAAAGCCTAGTTTTATGTATCAACTTAGTAAAACAGCTCTGTGCTGATACTGACTGAAGGAGGTTTTTTCTCCAGGCAGTAGCCCAAACATCAACCCCAGCAGATGTGCAGGTTCCCCTTCTGGCCTTAGGACAGCAAAACGAGTTGTGCCTATGTTTCTATAGCCTGAGTGAAAAAAGTGAAAACAGGAAATTAATAGTTCTGGCTTATTTTTACCAGAAAACAATCCTTGAGGCTGAGCAAAAAGACTAAATTACTTTTTAAGTTTTCTGTTAGCATTAAAAAAAGAGTAAAATAAAGGTAGAAAATTTTGTGGGAAATGGACATTCTAGACATATCCTGTTTAGTTATCTTTTTTTTTTTTCCCGCTTCTTATATGAATGCCTTCCTGAGAAGGGGAAATTATGACTGGGCAATATGCATGAGTGGTCAAAATCAAGGTTTTAATAATAAATTCTTTCATTTGTTTTGAAATGGTATTTTGTGATTTAAAAAATGCAGTGGTTTCAGGCAGGGTGGCTTTATCCATTCTTTCTTTTTACTTTCAAATGTCTGTTTCCACTCATGCTTTCCTGACAGACATTTGAAATCATGGCGATTGTCTAAATCTGTCCCATGACCTTCAGTAAATTTTTGCTTCCATTGGTCTCTCAATAGAGTATATTCCATCTTGTATAGGTTTTGCATCAAAGTGGCTTTGCTTTTTCTTTCAATAGTCTTTCCCATTTTGGCACTGTATGCCAGTCTTGCCTGCAACACCAGATTCCAAAAAATCATGTAAGTACGTACTCCGAATACTGTGCTTTTTCAATAGTGTGAAGTTTACCTTTTTTCTAAAGAATCTGATCTTCAAAATGTGCATAAAACTTAAGCCAAAACGTTCCTATGCCAAACACAGGTCTTTGCTCTGTACAAAGGAAAAGAAAGGTATAGGACAGGGATTGCCTTATGATCCTGGTCCTCTGAATATAAGATGGAATATTCAAGATATGTGCCACACTTGTATGATATATATCACACTGTCTGTGGATACCTATATTGATACTTTTGCTGTGGTCTGGTGGATTGTAGAACTATTAAAGGAAAACTGCCTTTATTGAATCCTGTGTGTAACTTCAAACTGTCACTCTACAAAGTAGGGTATTCATAATACTGTGAGACACACCTGAAATCAGTTTATTTCATTGTTTCTTGAACTGATGTTTCCTAAAACATATGATAGAAATACCTAAAATACTACACTTATTTCCATGTAGAACAGATATAAGCTGTGCCTTTCATTTAAAAAAAAATAAGGTGGCAATGTGAAAGCTCTGGTTTAGCTATAAACAGACTGTGAGTTGTAGTTTCTGGGGATGCTAGGTGGCATATAGGCGAAAAGAGTAAATACGCAGTGGAACAAAACCTGGCATCATCTAGCTGTATCCATTGTTAATTAAACCTTTTAAACTTTTCTTTTTCCCTCTTGATTGCAGAACTGTAAATGTTGGATAACTAAAAGCACACCTATCAACATTTTGATTAGAGAACTAAGCATTCTCAGTTCTCTCACTGAAATCTTCTTAGAGGTCTGGGCTTGCAGGAACACATGATAGCTCTGAGCAAAGCCTGTAACACTGCTCTTAATGTAGCCCTTTTGTGGCTATCCACTGCAGCCCATGAAATGTGCAAAAATAACTCATGGCTCACAAAACACCTCTACCCACCCAGAGTGTAGAAGCTTAATTGGTAGAAATCCCTGCTGGACCGATCACTGTCCTATCTGTAATCTTACTGGGCATGGTTCTCAAAGCACAGGGACAAAATGAATCGTTGTTTAATTTCTCTTCTGTGCGTCAGAACTTCCTGAGAGCTCAGAAGACCATAAGATAAATAGTCCTTCCTGTTTTAATTAGCCAGTTCTTCATTTTTGCAGCTACTTTCTTTGACAAGTGCATCATCAGTTTCCCTTGACTTTCAAACTGAGGACAATGGTACAAGGGCATCAAAGAGGGGATCTTTTGCATGCACCAAGAGGCAGCTTTCGTGCTCCTGGCATTGTCTAGACTGAGAGCTGTGGCTTGCACGAGGAGTTTTATTAATAGCTGTGTGGAATTCTCAATGTATTGGATGTACTAATGACTGCAGTGAGTTTTCTGTGTATTCAGTTCATAAGGAGTTCAATGGGATTTATGTCTTCGTGATGAAAGGCAGACGTAAAATGCTCCTCTGCTTATCTATAGCATCAAACGGAAGATAGTTAAAAAATTAAAAATATAATTGAGCCCTTTTTTAAGACTACTTCAGAACTGTACATGTGCTATTTAGTTAGATATTTGGTTAGGTGGTAAATCCTTTGTCAGGAGTGAAGAGAGTATCAGGAAGTAACTGTGAGACAGATTCAATGGTCCTTCCCAGAGAAAAGCTCCCACTGACTCACGTTCAATAGACACCACAGAATTTGACCGAGAAGGAATGAATTTTACCTTCATAGGCTGAAAATGTCTAATTAAGGGCCTAAGTGGGTTTTCTTTGAAGTCAGTTGGGGCTATTCATTGGGGGAGCAACAGTTCAGCATAAGTAAAGGTGTCTGGCCCAAAAAACTTTTACCTAATGTTGCACTGTGTTAAAATAATCTGAGAATCAAACACAGAACAAATGTAACATTTCAGTTAATGAGTCTATTATACCATGTTTCCCTAGGAAACGCGTAATTATAATTAATTACCTCAAATCTGCTGCTAATCCATTTGAGCTTAGAAAAGACATGAATTTAAAGAAAGTTAATTTTCTGGTGCTATGTTACTGCCTTTGAACATTTGAATTTTTGAAGTAACATTAGAACTGAAGGACTTTGATTTTACATATATGTTCAAAGTCTCCTCAAGCTCTCCCAGTTCTGCATTTAGCTGCTGTTGAGCAAATGCTTATAGAAATTATTTGAGATGGGAAGAAATAGGGAAGTTTGTATTTGCATTGGCTCAAAAATAATATTTTTCATTGTATTTTCAAACTGGATTAAACAGCAATGAAGTCCCTGCATTTTTATAAGCTAAAGGGGCATATGGAAGTGACAATGCTATCAGTTCATGAATTCTCAAGCAAAGTATTTTGGACTCAATTTTAGAACTTTCAACTGTCATGTCAGGTTTCTATACAGCTTCTTGCTCACAGATCTAGGCGAGATAATGTTTTTAAGAACATCTGTCCAATAAAAGGGAGTATTATAGCAAACAAATTATTATACCAAATCCAGGATGGATGTAAATCTGTGTGAATACTGAGCACACTGATTTACATCAGCTGAAAAAATATCCATTACTGTGCAGCCACCAATTACTTGACTTGCTATCATTGTCAAGGGTGGTATTTAGTGTATTTAGTTTAGGAACTGAAATTTAAAAGGTGTGAGAGAATTGACCCTGGCAAAAGAAACCTCTGCAGTATTGAAAACATAGGGTAAAGAACTGACTGAGATCAGCCTTAAAGGGAGTTACCACGAGACTTAACCTTGTCTGTTGTCTATGATCTTCTGGTGCTAGTGCAGTTAGTGTACCTTTCTGGCCACTTTTTCTACAGGACCTTAAATGATTAAGAAACTATGGTTCTAGTTTCATAAAGGCTCTGAATTCATATTTCTGAATGTATACCTTATAAAACTGACTGCAATGGATTCAGCAGACCCATTTTCAAAGAGGAGTTAAATTTTATAGTTGATGATGTTGTATATTTTCTTGTAGGTGCTGAACAATTTATTGCCTTAATCATTGCAGGTTGCCTCTGGCCAGGAAGGGCGAAGTAATTATTCTATTCCTTGAAGCACTGGTTGGAAAAGCCCCAACAGTGACACCCCGGCAAACCAAGCCAGGTGCTGCCATACAGTCTTCCAGGACTTGCATTTTCCTGCCTCTTCTTCTCTAGCTCAGTTTTTCTGGAAAGAAAGATAGGATCTGGGCTAAAGAATCAACTGTTCTGAAAGCTGACCCTTGTAAGTGGAAACAAAACCAGTGAGATCTAATTATTATACCTGTTAACTGGTTTGTTTTAGGGTAAGTACTGAGTTACTTGAAACTGATCCAAATTGTGCTTAAATATGGTCTGGTTTGTGGCATTTTATTTCCAAGGGTGTGGCTAGTGGCACTTGCACAATTTTACCATCTGGCACTATGACGTATTCTTTATCCTGAAAGAATGCTAAGTATTTGTGGAGTGTTTTATATATATGTGCTTTTTGCTTATCCTCTTCCTGCAGAATAGCCTGATGTGTGACTAGCATATTCTTTTTGAGAATTCCCTGCTGAATAATTTTTCTCTGCCATTTAAAATGAGTCTTTTAATACCTGGAAAGTCATAATGCTTATGAAACAGATGGAGTAAGAATAGAACTTAGACCTTTCCTCACTTTGAAGTAATTTCATAGGTTTAAAAACCAGTTATGATAATTATATGAATTTCAGTTTTGCTTCTCTTGGTGGATTGTAGGATTGCAAAGTAGCGCCATCAGATTTTCATTTCTGCCTTGCCCTCCAATTAGTTATAGGAGCTACAGGCCATATTCTTCACTTCTAGCAACTGCTATCCTGAAGACAGGAAATTGATTAGAGGAATCCAGTCTGGGCACCGAGGGAGGAATCTCACTTCAGTCACACCAATTCTGGGAAGCTTCTGAGAGAGAACAGGTTCATTTTAGTACTACATTAATAGTTAATGTGCCATGTGAGAAAGGCCATTATGAGAAGAAATGTGGTGGTGTATAAATAGGTGAGGAAAAGCTTGAGCTGAACCAAGTTTCTACTCTGTTCTGCTGCAGTTTCTCATCCTTTTGCATCTGCCAGCCTTTAACCCTTTGTGCCAACTGGCAATTGGAAAGGTCAGACAGGAAGCTCTGATGCTTTACTTGCTACCAGCCAGTGTGTCACACAGCAAAACTCTCCTCTTATGTTGACGTTGATATTTGTACTAATATTTCGCAGCATATAAGAAAGCATGGAAATCATATGCCATATGACTTTTATTTCAATGGATCTCTGAGTATTTGGTGGTGGCTTTCTTCCTTTCCTTCAATTTCTGCGCCATGTGGATCAGTGATTTTGAGAGGCTTGGGGGGGGTTTGTTTGATTTTGTGTGGGATATAGTTTTAATACACTCCTTCAGAAATCCTGTAATAGACAAACACTTGAAAAATGTGTCCTACTACTCTATAAAACCCCATAATCCAAAATACACATAAAAAGAAACAAAAATATTTGGTTTAAAAAAACCACACACATAAAAGCTCTAAAATAAAAAATCAAACTGGTTTGGGGATTGACTCACATGACTCTGCTGTTCTGACTTTTGTGTGTTTTGCCTTGTCCCTCAACCACATACTGTTTTTCACTACAATAACCTCTGTTTTCGTATTTGATAAATTAATACAAATTAAATTCAGATTCTACTTCAGCAAACTTTTCTTTGGAAAATATGCATAAATAAATTAATAAATAATTAATGTCATAAGAATTCTCTAATGTGCAATATGGATATGACTAGGTCTAATGGTTTCTAGGAAGTATTTAATTTCTCATGCTTCTGATAAAAGTTTATGAAAATGTTACATCCGCAACCATTCTTTTTAAACCAAACAAATCACAGGTTGAAAGCTTTAGACTCAGAACACTGATTTTAAATTGCTGAAACAAATTTTGTCTTTGTGTATTACTTTTTGCCAAGTACTGTCCTGTAGCATGGTATGTATCTATATATCTATATCTGTATCTATATCTATACATATATATACATATATCTATATATATATAGATAGATATATAGTTTGTCTTCAGGCAGCTGAGTAGTGTCTCAGATCTAGCTGAGAGAGTTGTTTATAATATTCATTATATCAAGAACCAATTACACATCATCTTCTGTGGAAGTCAAGAAGATTTTTTTAACAGCAGTTCAGTGTGGACAGTAGACAAGGATGGGGATTTTAGGGTCTTTGGGCTGTGTATTGAGGAATGAAATTCTGCTGTCTTTACTCAGGTATAATAGCACCTTGATTTGCCAGAGTCCTCCTATGCCATTATAGGTGGCAGCTTTTTGCACTAAAAATGGATTTGGAGAGGAAGTGCAAAAGTAGCTCTGTCTTGGACTAAAGCAAGTGTGTGTGTGACAATGGGTAACGTGGCAGCAGCAGAGCTTGGCAGCCAATTAGCTGGCAGCTGTGGTTAATAGAAGTACTGAATGTATACACTGTCTCCAGAGGTCCTGTAGATCACATGCACACTCCTGATACATATGTGATATACATAGAGTTAACTTTAACCTAAATGTATTTGCATGAATTGTGATTTTCCTGAGAACGCTTCTAAAAGTAATTTCCGTGACCAGTGCATTGCTCTCGTGAGATCTGGTAATTCCAGTGTTGGAGCTGTAGGGTGACAAGCACTGAGATTAGGGATGGATTGCATTGGAGCCTTGACCCTTAGCACTGGCATTTGTGCAATACTACCAAAGAGTAGGTATTAATGATAGAGTTGATGCACAGTGCACCCATCACAGGGGCTTGATGGCTTGATGTGTGTTTGGGACAAGACTGCTGGCAAAGTGACTGACCTGTTTGCAAACTGCCTGCTCCATCCTCCTTGATTCCCAAATACAGAGAAGTTGTGTCGTATTAAGATATAGAAGATACCTTCTATATATAAAAGATATCTTATATTCTGTAAGATACAGAAGCAGCATGGATGCCAGTCTACTGTTCTTGTGCCAAATTCTGTCTGCGAAGTTTCTTTAAAAATATTTGTGAATTATGTATAAAACGTCTTTTTTCCAAGAAACGAATTCTTGAATAGAAGATTTTTTCCTTCCACAAACTTTTATGGTGGTTTGGTTGGGTTTTTTTTCAGTAGTTACTGGTATTTTTCTTTTTGGAGTTTCCTTATTTTTCTTAGCTCCCTGATGTGTTCTTGTGGAAAAAAAAATCAGACTCCAAATGCCTTCTCTGCCTCGGGTGGCCTTGGATATGCAAATCTGTCTTGAATAGCAGAGGAGTTGATAACTCTGGCCTACAGCTCTCACACAAAGGAGACAGATTTGTCTTCTTTACCCCCTGTTTGTCTTCTCAGGAACTCTGTTCTTGGTTGACAATATAAAGCAAAATGAAGAAAAAAATGAAAAGCCTGCTCTAAGCAAAGTAAGAGAAAGGGGAGTAAGGAAAGAAAAAACACTGCTTGTGCTTCAACCAAATAAATTGCTTACTGCAATTTTTTGGATAGGTGTCTCTCATTGTTTTTGTTCTCATTAGTGGAAATGAGGAGTAAAATATTTCTGTCAGATTTCCATATTTCCCCATTATCATTGTATTTGTCACAATATGTCACTTTGCAGAACAAATGTTTCAGAGGCACCCTGAACCACTATTGCTGGAAAAATGTATGAATTGTGTTGTCTACAATAAACTCAATATGTTAAAGGAAAGGGAAATACCTCTGTGGGTGTGATTGGAAAGAAAGGTGACTATTGTAAACATAGAAGAAGAAAAACAAATCTCTCTAGTTTATCAGACATGTTTTAACAGTGACAGCTTTTTTATTAGTCATTTAGAGATAGCTTGCTATTTAAAGCTTTAAATGTTCAATTAGTGGGTTAATCCTTCTTGTAGGTTTTTACCCTTCATTTGTTGGTAATTGAGGTATTTGTTTATATTCATTTTCTTAAAGTATGTAGTTAAAAGAAATGAGTATTAAGGCTTTGAATAGCAATTGAAGATCAAAGGTTTTACATGGTGGTTTGTCACAGAAGGTGCTGTAATACACATTTCACAACAATATTCTTAGACACGATTTGCTAAGCTGGTTACTGAACAGCTATTGCTCACCTTTTATGAATCACTGGGTAAGTGCAGCAGCTGGGAAAAACAGTGCAACCAACACTTGTAAATTACTACTTTTTTTTTTTTTTAATCTGATCAGGTTTACAGTACAAATGAGAACTGCAATACCATAATTAGGAAACTGTGAAATTGGAAAGGACTGGTTCTTGTCTAACACAAAAACCGCTACAAAAGTTCAGCAGAGGGAATTTTTGATGTAGCAGGAGTGTTAACAGCTGCACTAAATTAGAAGCTGCCTATGGAATCCATAATAAAACAGACAGTGAAGCTTCAAACAGAATTTCCATGACTGAGTATGCCTATGTTTCAGACCCATCTCTGGGTTTTTTGCTTTATAACCTTCATTCTTTCCAATTTCCTTTTTCTGAGTTTGTGTTTTAATAAACAATAATGCAATAAAAGAGTTCTCTGATGTTAATGATGTATATACATTGCTCAGCAACAAGGGCTTTTTAAAATTAATTAATAAGTTAGTAGGAAAAGTGAGTTAATTGCTGCAGCAGGAGGCCAGTGAGTCTGTAGGAGTTTTGGACTTACCCAGAAAATTGATGAATTGTGAGCAGCAGAAATAAAGTTTCATTATGCTGCCCTACATAGGTGCTTCAGATCTGATTCCAGGGAGTGCCCGCTGGACAGAAAGTACCTCATTTTGTTCCAGCAGCTTTTTTCTCTCTAAAAGGCAATTCTCTGGGCTTAAAGGAACTGTTCATTGTGCAGCTTCCATTTTGTATGTGTTTGTTCAGTGCCTCATATTTGTCTAGAGCCCTTGTCCCTAAGGCCCACACTCTCCATTTTCACAGCCTCTTCCTTCTGGTGCTTGTTTTGGCATCTTTCACCAAACTCCTGCCAACTCTTTGTCAGAAGTCTTTGATCCAGGTCAGATATGGCCGAAGAATTATTTTTAGTTCTGTGAAATGTATCCCATGGGACTGCAATGTTCTTGACTTCATTGAAAGTCACCTCCCTCGCTTATCGCGTAGGTGTGTACCTGTTCAGCAGAGACATGTACCTTCCTTACTGATGCAGAAATAAGGATGCAATACACAAATTTCTTTTCCATCTGAAGCTACCATTCTGAGACCCACGGAAACGAGTTTCCTGGGAACCTGTTTGCACTGAATGGTGGAGCGTGGTAGAAAGAGCCTTCCTCTGCACCCCTGAGTCAGAGCTGTGAAGGGTGATGGTCTCTCACCAAGTAAATGAAGCTCTAAGAAGGATTTATCGAAAGGCTGGAGATTTCTTCTTGAAAATTTCTGAATCTTTTCAAAAAGAAGACTATTATTCAAAAGTTGTTGCTGCAACTTTAGACATTGGGAGAACAGTGTTTCTCAGAAGAATTGAGGCAACTAGACAGGGGCTTTAATTGTCTTCAATGTGTATTTCTCTTGGATTTAATAGCATGTGTATTTTATGTGAGCCGAATGCTAATTTTTTAGGTAAACATTTATTGCTGTTTAACAGCTTTGTAATAGATATATGAGTATCTAAGAGATGCATTACGTAGCTGCTATTTCTTAATAAATGTATTTGAGGTAATCAATGAGTGCTTAATGGGCAATTACTGTCTTATTAAATCTAAATTGAATGTGTGGTTTAGGAAATGGAAAGCTGGCTTCTCTGGTCACATATGTCTGCATGTTTGGCTGCAGATGCTTTAAAGCTAAGTTTACCAACAGTGACTGGCTGAGAAATTAATGTTTTTTAAAAATTTACTTCATTTCCCCGCTGAAGTTTGCCATGAGTTTCTGGATCTGTACTTGGCTCCTAGTGGGAGTTTGATTAAATGTTCTAGGTAGTCAGATGCAAAGTGCAACTTTGCAGGTGGAATGGGAAATTCCAATGTGATTGTTAATGGGCAGTCTTGCAAACATGCCACTGCTTTGCTGGAATGCTGAAGGCAGGCAGTAACTCCTGGCAGCTGGGACAGGGAGGGGTAAAGTTAAGGGTTTTTTCAGGTCGTGGTAGGTGTGGGAGTTTGCTTACGTGATTCTTCCTTCCCTCCTCACTCCCTGTTTCCCTAAGGCACGATGTTTTTACAGAGAAGGCCATGTACCAAGAAGAGAGATTGAGCAAGATTTGTCCTGTTTGTGATAGCATTACTTTAAATTTGTTTTCTACCAAATGCGTGTGCCTTTAGTGAGCTGCAACCTCTTTTCTAAGATATAGACATTGTCCTTTCTGTCTTCAAGGCAGAGTGGAGACCAGGCAGCTGGGATGGGTGTGACTCTAACACTGAAAACCTTTCAATAGGAACGGCTATCTATTCAAACACAAACCACCTGGAAAAGCAGCTGGCTTCTATTCAGCAAAGGCAGCTCCTGCTTTCACTGGATAGTGCCTTATTGAGGACACTCCCGGTGAAGAGCAGGGGAGAGCTATAAAAGGGCCAGAGATGTGTAAGTTTGTTTTATTAATGGAAAGTTTATTTCTTACATTTAAAAACTGGAGCAAGCATGAGGTGTTTACCTCTGCCACAATTCTCCTAAAAAAAGCTCATTTGCAAACCAAAAGCTGCTGACAGACATTTTGTCAGGGACTGTTGTGAGCTATGGAGAGAGCCTAAAGACTCAAGTCGGGAGAGTTGGGTTGTGAGTTCATGCTGCCCTAAAGTAAGGTGCCTCAGAATGTCAAAAGAGAGGGGTTTAGCATCCTTCTCTCTACTTAGGTTGCAGAGGCTTAAAATAGCGAATAGCTCCCGTTAGCAGTGCAGTGAATGGCTAGTGAGGCACACTATAGAACTGACGTGCAGTGCTCTACAGTACCTAGAAAGGTAAGGCTGGCTTGTTCCAAGATACAGGACTGTTTTGGTTAATTACTTCTCTCTGACTGTATTGTGCTTATCTTCTTGTTCTGAACCATCTCCCTATTAATTCTGATTTCATAATTAGGTGCTGCCTGTTTTTATATGTTCAGATTAAAGCTCTCATGTAGTGTAGTATCAGTCTTGACCTTTTAAATGACCTCTTTTAACAGTTTGGCAGTGAATGAGTAAATAGTAATGAGTTTACTGTGCCGCTTTCTTAGTGCACAACTTCATCTGATGCACTGTGGCACAGTCAAGAAGGCCAATTATTTTTGAAATCACACTAATTAGTAAAAAGGCCATGGCCTTATGGCTACTGAGCTGAGTCAGGTATTGTTCCTCATCTCCCTCAGCACTCCATGCACTGCCCTCTTGCTGGAGATGTGAGATGAGCATCACGAATACTGGGTTAACACATTCCTCCTAGAATCACACTGAGGTCATCAGGGTGCCAGTTGAGATGAATGTGCTCTGTTATGTTTCCAGATGACAAAGCTACATGAATAAAATTCAGCAGAGGTAACTCTTCTGGCGGACAGTGACGTTGTAAACACATGCACGTCACTGAGTAATGACAGCTGTTTATCTTGCTAGACAAAGGTCCATAACTCCTGCAGCAACTAAGTATGGAAGAGCCCTGTAATTCAAGGAAAACTTCTGGAGTGATAGAGCTGGGATTTTTTAAAATGGACTGTTTTGATCCTTGAGCAGAAATATTTTCATTTGGCTGATGTATAATTGAGATGCTTCACCAATTTCTAAACTCTATGGACTTCTCAATGCTTAAGTTGTTCTTGGAGCCACCTCTCGTTTAGATCAGGTTAGCATGGTTGTGATAGAAAATGTGTCTCATAGAAAATGAAATGCTTTTTTTTCCATTATATGTAGGGGAATCAACAGACAGAATTTGAAAGGCTGAGATTAAGTAGCTATAACACTTCAAAGGTACAAAACTTTCCAATATATTAGAGTGAAAGCCAGCTTTTCTTGACATATTTGCAAACAACGATTTAAGTGAACCATGTTTCTGAGGAACGTTCTGTTTGACCTTTTGCAATGCTGCCTTGCATATCCCAGTAGAGAATATGCCCTCTGTGGGTAAACCACCCACAGTATCATCCTTCTTCTTGTGGGATTTACAGTAAACAAGACTAGGACAATGCTAGTGTAAAGGCAAAACTGCTGTGTCCCAGAGACAGTACTATGACTTTCCTGTCATCTGAGGTGGCATAACTTGTGCTGTAAGGGTAAGAAAAAACCTAGTATAGGCTGTGGTAGTAGGAAATTTTACCCATTTTTAATTCTTCCAAGAAAAGGTGCACAAGGACACGTATGTGTCAGCAAAATGAATTCAGACAGACCTGGCCCATTTCCTGTCACAGCACAGAAGATTCTTTCACAAAAAGGAAAATGTCTGCAGTTACACTAAGAGAGCAGGTTGCTGCTGTTAAGAAGGACTATTCCAGTTGTTCTAGAAAGACTATTACAGTCTACAAAAGTTGTTATGGATAATGTGAATTTCTTAATGAAAATGTGTTTTTTTCAGTCTGTCTAGAGCCTACACAGTTGCTAAAAGTTTTAACTCAGCTGAATTTGTCACTGCTATCTCTTGTATTTGTAAAGCTCAGAGGCTTTTCTCAGCAAGGTGTAACGTGGCCGGTGGTAACACACGTTCTGCCACTGGGATGGCACCTCTGTGCATGGATCGGTTCTGTGGGTACAGCCTATCTACTGAGGGGGTAGCTGCTGTCAAATGCTCTGAAGGAAATACACGGATCAGCTGTTTCCCTGTTGCCTTCTGTGGGGTATTTTGGGTATCCTGTATGATTAACTAGCTATGCTAGTCCTATGGCACTGCTTTATAAAGGGCTGTGTAGAGCATGTGTGATTTAAAAAAAAAAATCACCACTAGTGGTTACTTGTGCAGTAACAGTTGTTTTAAAATGTTACTGCTGAACATATTTTTCCTTCTGCTTCATTGTTTCCATTTTGTTCACACTTTTAAATAGTTTTGAAGGTTATTTGAAAGTGTTATCCTGCTGATATAGTTTGCTCCCATCATCCATTACTGTTCCAGTCTGTGAAAACGAGGTGAAAGAAAGTAAATTTTTATTTAAGAGTAAATAAAATAAATTTTATTCCCATTTGTTCTTTACAGGTACACTTTTCATTAGCAGTTGCAGATGGATAGGATGTGTGTAGTCCACTGGACTCTCTTAGAAGGGACACATTGTCTCAGATACTGTTCCATGCGGCTCTGCCAGCCAGGGGAGTGTGTCAGCAGTTCTGTGCATGAATGTGGGCAGTCTGTGCCTGCTCAGCCTTGAAATCACTCTGCCATGGAAGCAGCCAGCAGGAAGGAAGCTGTGCAGAGATAATGTCATGTCAATTCCTCCAGTTTAGAAAGTTCTTCCCACAGTCCCCTTCAAACTCTCTGTTGGATGATTCTGTATTTTTGTTATTCCCCCTCAAAATGCCCCTGTAGCTTTCTTGAGATACGATATTGTGGTTTTGTTATGGCTTTCTGCCTTAGGCAGCTTAGAGTGGAGTCCAACAGCTTCACGCTCCTTCTCAGGAGGAGGTGGTAGCCTCTGAGATGCCCACATCTCGTTTGACTGGGCAGGCCTCTCAGAATGTGAGGCAATGCTGTGGTGTCAGTTGGCCTCCAGAAAGGCGCAGTCAAGAGGCTTCTCTTCCTGCAGCTCGGTGGCTGCTTGGAGTAGCATGGGCTCCTTGCCCCGATTTTCCTTCTTGCCCCCTCGCCCATCCTGGGCAGGAGGCCCCTGCCCTTGCCAGCAGTCAGTCATAACGTCAGCAAGGCAGAGTAGAGGGACAAAGATGGCCTTGTTTTCTTTTAGTCTGTGTGTGAATAAGAAAATATCTCTGACAGACTAACCCCGAGCTGTTATTGTTTGACAAGTGCTCAGAGATACATTGAAGCTCTACAGCAGACAAATCCAGCTCATGGTACTATGGTGAGGCTGTTGTTTGCTGTTTGTTTGAAGGCATTTCCCATATTCATGTGTGTTTTACATACCAGTAAAGGTCCAAAGTGAAACAGTAAGTCAGAGTTGTTTGCTGGGTCAGTCTTATACCTTGTTCTAGATTCCTCCCGAGTTGAAGTTCCATGACCTAGAAGTTACATTGTTCACAACCTCTCATCATTTCAACTCCAAACTGTGGTTTAAGTTTTGTGGTGTATGTTATACCTTGATGCAGCAGTCAGGAGATAAAACAGATGCTTCTCAGGACATGCTGAAATGTAAATGAACAAGAGTATGGGGGGGTAGAGGGATATCTAAGTTCTTGCCTCTTTAATTTTTTATTATTTCCCATCCAAGCTTACTGTTTTTGTTTAATCTTGCCATTCCTTTTCTTCTTCATTGTGTGCTCTTGTTCTTAGGGATATGCAAACTTTATTAGTCAGCTCAGCTTTCAAGCTCTGTGCGCTTTTGTGTTTGAGAATTGGGAATCAGGTACTTTTACAGTTAGCCTAAGGGGAGAGCTGGGCAGGAGGAGCCTTTATGAATAATCAGGGTTGACATCTCCAACGTTGTTCCTTCATTATAAATATTGTTAAAGGAGCTGTGACCACCATGGGCTCAAACAGAACAGAGCATGGAGGGGAAGAAAAAGACAGCCTTTGATATCTGCTCTTTACTAGTTATCACTCCACTGATGACACTGGCATTGACAGGTCTCTTAGATTTGGCTGCCTTTTTTTTGGAAAGTTTTTCTTCTATTAGCATAATTATTCTGTCTGTTGAAGACTGAGTTCATTGTACAGATTTTAAAGGCTGGGAACAGTAGTTAATGTTGCTGCTTGTAAATTTTCTTAAATGTTGTATGCCTAATAGATGGGGAGAGCATTCTGATTGCATCAACTGGTTTTGGCTGCCTTCCTTAACTGGATTTACTGAATACCCCTACCATTAATGAATCACATGGTCTCCATGAAATATATAATCTAAATGGTTGGTTTGCTCCCCTCTTCCAAGTATATATTTTTCCATTAATACGAGAGTATGCAATGCTATTTAAATAGAACCTTGCTCTAAGCTTTATTCTCTATCTTTTTTATTTGTTTGTGTAGGAAAACTACTGCTCAAGCCTGGACTTTTTGAGGGTTTTTCCTTTTAGGAAACTAAAACATATTTTTGCTATCACAATCAGCCTCTCTACTGTATTAAATATTACTGAGAGGGAAAATTCTCTTTAGTGGGATGATTAGTTCTCCAAAGGGTTAACACAGCTCCATGGGACACGTAGCATAAATTTTCTATTCATAAAATACTTTGAAGTTTAAATGGGTATAAAAGTTAAAAATACAATCAGATTATATATTCAGAATGATCTTGCTCTTTGAGTATAATACAACATGTTTGCTAGTACGAGCATCATGCTTGCTTTATCAGATTCCTTTACTCTGGCACGTATATTTTCCTTTCCTAAGTCATGGACAGATGGAACGCTTGCTGTAGTATTTGAAGTGCCCTGGGCACTTGTGCAGAAGAATTTTTCTGCTCTACTCACAGATCCTCTTCTGGCCTGGGTGTCTTCCTGGAAAAATGTCTGGAAAATTACTTCCATGGATGAACTTGGAATTTTCCTCCAGTCTCAGCACTGCTGCCAGAGCATGAGCAGAGGAGGTAGAGAACACTGAGGAGAGACTCTCTTTTTGAACAGAGCTTGGAGGAGGCGAGGGGAGATAGAGATGCTGAGATGACCCTGAGCACTTTTTACTTTGGAATACCTTTTCAGATAGCAGTATCTGTACCTTGAGGGATGGGAGAGGATGGGAAGGGAGTACACCCCTTCTGAGCCAAATATGTCATCAGTCAGTCAGTATGACAATTACAAGGAAAATGGTGCTGAAGTTCGTATTTTGCAGTATGGGATTTATAGACTGGTTGGAGTCTATGGATTTACCTCTAAATAGGCTCAACCAGGAGAATAAGTCTATCTTGAGACAGCTGCTTAAATGCTCTTTCCAAAGACCTGTTCTTACTCTGGAAAATGTTTTGAGATCTATGTATTGGGAAGAAATGCGTTTTTTGCTTGTACAGAAGTGACTGCTTTGCATTCTGACTCAGCACTTTGAACATACGGGGAAAACCCACAGGTCTGGTCACCAGGATGATGGAGCACTTTGCACTGCTTGCTTGGGATAAAGTTTGTTGACAACTTGCTGCAGATTTTTTTTTACTTCAACATTTTTATAGCAAGTTTTTCAATTGTCAGCTAAAACTGAACAAAGAATTACCAAGTTTAAACTGAATTATAGAAAATGTGTTAGATATTACAGTCAGAGCAACTGTGACAGTGTATGGGAAAGGAAGGGGATATTTAAGGATATTGATGGAGAATACTTAGAGTAGCCTGGGTAGCAATCTGTTGTCGCTTTTTAAAAAAGATAATTTTCTCTTTCTGGTGATGACTTGGGGAACAGATAAGGTGGCTCTGGAAGTCTCTCTCATATGTAACTGACATGAAATGGCAAAGAACCTTCTGTGGAAAACAGCACCAGTTCCATGTGCTTATATTTCTCTAGTCTTTTAGTGTACTCTTGGAAAGGACTAAAGATAGCTCGTTACTTATTCCAAAACACACACGCATATTCTGCGGTAGAAGGTTCAGCTCTGTGAATGTGTGGCACCACACACTTCCCTTTTAAATAAGATTTTGGACCCTAAACAGTGGAGTAACCAGCACTAGCTAGTGTAGTGTACAATGTTGTGCCATGAGAACGGCAAAATGAATTACAGTTTTTTCATACGACTGGCACATAGAGAAAAACATTTTCCCATTAAGGAAAATGCAACATCAGTTTGGGCTTTTGTTTTGCACGTCATTGAGGTGTTGTTAAGCATGATGAGATCCCGGGAACTCTGCTCAGACTGGACATGCTCTGGCTGTGTCCTGGTTAGACCAGAGGAACTTTCTCTCTTATCTTTGCATTGCAGTGCAATAGAGAGCCACATTCATACTGCACAATTCTATGCTGGCTCCATATGGATGAGGATGTAAACACAAGAGAAAATATAATAGAGACCAAAAGTGTAAGTCAAGCAAATTTACGAAATAATTCTGGAGAACCAGGATAGCAGTGTGAACATATGTACATATACAGTTTTCTTCCAGATTGTGTGCATGAAATTTCAGCCCTATTACTGACCTTGTTGATCAAAGTCTGTGTCACAACTTCAAGTTTTCATTTCCATTTTTTTTAGCCTTTGCCCTGCCACCAGCAACCTGATGTTCAGTAACTCTTTGCAGCCTCTTAATTTATTTGTATAGATACTGGATTTTTGTCCTGTAGATCCATGCAACAACACACTTTATTTTACTAATTTGAAGGCATCTAGTAGATTATTAATACAGAATACATAGTAGAAAATACTATGCATGTTTTCATTCTTTTTATTAACTTTTTATGAAAAAATACTTTTGAATTGATCAGAAGTTCTGCTTTTATGATACTCTGTGGGAAGGATGAGTATGGATTTGCTTTTAATAGAAATTATTCCATTGGATAAATAAAATTATTATATCAGATTATGGACAATTTTAATACATACTCTGTGTTGCTTTGAAATGAGCAAAAGTCAAAATTGTGGTGATGTGTACAGAGGAGTAATGAGAGTCCTATAGAAGAACAGGTATTTGCTTGTCTTCTAGTAAATCACTGAAGGCAGCAGGATCCAGCTCAGATATGTTTAAAGCTTGTTTACTCAGTGTTCACTGTCTGTAGATCCTGAGTTTTTGCTTGAAAAATAATCTGCATATGGATAAGAAGCTGGAAGTGGAATTTTATTTGGTTTGGGGTTTTGTTTTAATCTTTATCAAGCTGTTTATTTATCTGTTGCATGATTCTGAATGTAACCGCTGACTTTTTTTCTCTGGGGGGGGGGGGGTTGGAGGAGATACATAAAACACACTGATGGCCTCGCCATTCTTTTTGTATGAGAAAACAATTACAGAGGTGAGATCTTAAAGAGAATTTAGTAGCTCTTACATCTTTATATATATCTTCTATATTCTCAGTTTTGAAGTTAGGGACAACCTTTCACCCCCAACTTTCTACAGTTTTTTAATAGTGTGAGAATGAGTATTTGTGATATTTTCATTATTTCTGTCCTTGTTGTCTGAAGATAAATGGATGAAAATGCAGGATTCCCTAAAAAGTAGCGAGTTCCATGTTTTGTTTTGAGCAAGGTAAAGTTCCTTGAGACTTTAGTTTTTGAAGTGGTGGATTGTCTTGTGCTCTTTAAAAGGGAAGTCTCTGGTGTGACTTACAGGTTGGATTTTCACCTATTCCTTCCTATTCAGATATAGATTTTTGCCTGTTCCTTAGTTTGTATACTCCAACCCATGAATCTTAAGGGACCAGTATCGTGTTAAATGGGTAAACAATTTATCCTGTTCCAGAATTTAAAAAATACTTCTGTTGCTTTATGAACCAGGATTTCTGGCTTGTGTCAGTGTATTAATTGCTGTGCTAAGGGTCTGTAAAACCAGTGGCAAACATAGGTGTTTTGCCTAATGCCTGCTTTTCTTTCCTGGCTTGAAGAATTTGTCTTATTGTCATTTATAAAACAGGGAGCTGTGACTGAGGGACTGGTTATATCAGAGCTTGATAAACCTTTGTAAAGCAATGTGCTGTTGCAAGTAATGGCCTCCATTCATTATTAGCCCAGTTGATTTTCATTTACACTTGGCTCTAACAATTAGCTTGAGCAGGTGTGAAGGTGATGGAGGGCCAGGGACGCACAGAGGTCAGCCACTGCTCTGTGTGATAAATTAACCATTATTATCTGCAGTGAAAGTGGCTCTTTACGCTTGTCAGCAGCAAACAAAGGGACAACATATCTCACATAAAGTGGAATCAGGGCCACTACTGCAAATGTGATGGGTCTGTAATTTTTGTCTGTTAAATAAAGGCAAATCCTTTTGAAGTGTCACACCTGTGTGTTTCACTTTAAGGAGGTGAACCTACCCTGTCTTAGAGATGTATATATATAAATTTGTGGATATTAAGTTTCAAAGCTGTAGTTAGTGGCATTTTATAGTAATACATTCTAATCTGTACTAGAAACTAACTAGAAAACTATTAGTAAAGGATTTAAAACATGGATATTTTCAGCAGACTGTAAGAAGGAAATTATCTGAGACTTCTGACTTTTAAATTCCTGTGTTACTACTTCAAAAGCACCTGCCATTTTTTTTCTGTATCACATTGTCTTTCCTCTAACATGTGCTTATTTTTATAACATTCAAATGAACTGTAATCTTCTCTTCTTCATCTAAAAGATGTTCTCTTCTAGGAGGTGTGGAATTTGGGAATGGATCACATATAAACCTTTCCCAAACCCGCTATGGGATACTGATAGATTGAAGAATCAACAGAACTTGAGTTCTGCTTGGGCTTGGGTGTAGTACTGTTGCTTTACTTTTACGAATTTCTTGGTCAACTGGACTGCCAATATTTTACATGTCATGAGTAAGTTATAAAGGATCTGCAGGCCTTGATCCCATGGGAAAATGAGAGAAAGTATAGAAAGGAGGAGGGCCGCTTCCCTTCCCAATAAAATAGGCAGTGCAGGGAATTTGAATGTTTAACTTGTCTGTTCTATCCACCTCCCCCCGCCCCCCTCATTTATTCTGTTATTGGAAGGAAAGGTCTTCCAGGATGAGTGCCTGAAGCTATGTTTTCATTCTTTGGCTAGCAAAATAGTCTGCAGTTTGCAATGTTTAAAGTATCTGAGCTCCCTCCACACACAGCCTGTCTTACCAATCAACAGGAAGAATATACAGATTTTTGGATACTTTGTTATAACCGCTGTTGGCTGTATGAAGAATTTTCAAAGAAACTCAAGGCTTTATTTTAACAATAGCTTTGGTTATCTGTGGTGGGAGCAAACATTTCCTTGTTTTTTTTGGTGGACAAGAGTTGCACCATCACACTCCTGCTGGCACTTGGATTTGTTGCTCACAGAGTCCTCATTGTTAGCTCAAGTATCAGGCCCATAAGCTTGAACCCATGGGCCATGTTGGTTTAGTCTGAAGTGGCATTTCATTTGCTATTGAGGCTCTTTTGTTTCTCTCTATAATCATGGTGAGTTTTCTTAAAAAGCCCGTTTCCAAACATGAAGTACTTGCATAATCCGTTTGCAGAACTTACAGAAGCACCACAGGCCTGGAATGCAAGTACTCTAGCTGATCTAGCAGTCAAATGGCTGCTTGAGCTAAGCATCTTCTTTTCCAAAAAGTTAAGGAATTAGTAACCAATGTTATGGAAACTGAAATCAACAAAAGTACACTGAGGCCTGAGCAGGAAGTTCAGTTATTCACCTTCCACTGTGCTTTGGCAGGAAGTGCCAAGGCTGCCCGTGCTGCCTGTGGCGGGGTGTGTGCAGAGCTGCCTCCTCTGGTAAGGCAAGGCCTTTCCAATGGAAACCATTTCTTTCGTGCTCTGGTTTCTCTACATATGGCATCACTACTTCTCTGGGTGTAGTCAGGGGTGTCTGCATCACCCTGAAAATGCTGGTGTGAGTTCCTTAGGAGCAGCCAGTTGTCCATGGGCTGCCACACAGAAGTTACGTTGCAGAATGAAGGGTGATGTCCTCCCCAGAGCAAGCAAAATATTGTCAGTTTAGGGCTGCTGCTTATCAAAGCAGGAGTGAAAGGGGGTAGGGAATAGAGACATTTGTTGTTCTAAAGAAAGCAATGTGTTTATTATAAAAAGCAAAGCTCTTGCAACTAAGTGGCAGCAGTTTAGCATTGCAGAGAGTCTTGTTAGAAGTAAAGTATATGTTTAATCACTTGATTTGTCAAAAGGGAGGGTTGAACTCAGGGGAATAAATATAATACACATGGGTTTAATTACTATGGATGGGTAGGCAAAAACAAAGTATGCAAAACAGTACATTTACTCTTCACATATGTGTGTATATTCATACATAATTAGAGTTGGGCAGAAAATGCATTTTTTTCCTGCCACCCACACTTTCCTTGTTTTTTTATCAAAATAAATATTTTGATAGAAAAACATGCACCAACTCTACCATATATAATAATTACTTGTCACAGACAAAGATTAAAAAAAGAGAAAACTTTGAAGTTAAACTCAAAGCAAAGAAAGCTAATTTTACTCATTAGAAATACATAAAACTCTAATTGGGAAGGGCACAGAAAGGAACGCAAACATTTGCTGCATGGTAGAGGAATAAGCGTACTGTAGACAAACACATCTCTTGAGTTTCGCTTGGTGGCTTATAGCATATCTTCAACACCCAGGCATCAGGGATATACAAGACACTTCTCAGTAATTTGTCCAAGGCTGTGCTGCAAATCATTGTCGAGGGGGATAATACTTTGGAGTTTCTACCTTTAGGAAGGCCAGAAAGCAGTTGCCCCATCTGTTATGTATTCCATAAAAGGTAGGGGAGTGTGGGGGGTGGTTTTTTGTTGGTTTGTTTTTTCATTTGAGAAACTTGTGAAGAGGTGAAACTTGTCTGAGGTGCAAATGAGATGGAATGTTGCTGCACAAATTAGAGAAGTTAATAAATACGTGATATGTTGTGAAGTTAGATATGTTTACTTTCTTGAGAGATTGTTCAAATAGGGAAAAGTCAATAAAAAAAACTGTTATAATGTACTTTTTTCTTTGGTCTATATTTATAAGGACCAGGGTTTTTTTCAGTTAACCCATGCAAATTCAATGAATTTTAAGAGCCTGCTATGGCTGAAGATTTATCCTCTTCCCAATATCTTTGCACAGGGAAGCATTAGTTTAGGAAGTTTATGATTTGGAGAAGATATATAAGTTAGACTGGGCATGATGCCAAATTTGGTCTGCTGCAGATTCATCACAAGCTGACAATGTAAAGAGGGTGCAGATCGCTAATGCTCAGTGATGTATAAATGTTTAAAAGTTCAGCTCAGGTACCATTCCTGGAGCTTGAAGCTGTTTCTAAGTCCCTGTACTCTGGCCTGAAGTCAGAGGAAATTGTGGTGGGGTTTGCTGGGAGTCTTTTATCTCCTACTGAAGAAAAGTCAGGTGTAAAACCACTTGGTAAGAAAAAGGATTGGTTGGGGTGCATTTACTTTGTTTGTTCTAACTCGTCATGTTGAAGTGTACTGTACTGACTGGGTTTTATTCAATCCAAAATCTCAGAAGTTATTTAGGTCTAGTTAATGTCACAGGGCAAGGATTTCCTTCTAAAACAATTTGTGACATGAGCTGGAATACCTTTTCATGGAAGAGCCTTGCCTGTATTTCACATTCTGTGAGTGAAGCGAGCAACTGTGAGTAAACACAATGTACAATCCTGGGGGAGCGGACAATGGTGGTGATATCATTCACCTTAATATTCAGTCTGTATTCAAATCTGGGAGATTTTAGCATGTTACCTCTAATGAATCCAAACAACATGTTTTTAAGTTCAACAAACATTGAAACCTTGCCTAGAGGACAGGTTGCACGTACACGGTGACACGCAGGAAAGCATCCCAGAACTTTGGCAGATGGCTCTTGGACTTGACTGGTTGTGTGTGTTTTGTGGTTCTGTTTTTATATTAATGGATGTGATTTAAGATGAGAAAAGTTTGGATTATTTTTATGAAGTCTATTTGTGCATTACAAATGTTGAAAGCTATTGTATACTATTGAGAAGCAAATTGTATTTGTTCAATGAAGAAATAAACCTCCCCTCTCCATCTCTAACCTTGAACGAGCTAATTATGTCATGCTGGTGTGAAGTAATACTTTTTACTGTAGGCATTTTTAAAGCTGACACAAAAGGTGTCATGTGTTCTTTCCTCAGCACTAGAGAAGGAAAGTGCAAAAGCACAAATGCTGTAGGTGAAAACTAACCTTCCCTGGAGCTGGAGCAAGTTCTGCCCTAGAAAGTATAAAGAATAAATTTTACCTTGTTTTGAAGCATAAACAAGAAAGGAAAATGCATAAGGACTTTGATAGTTTTAGTTATTCTGAAACCATCTGTTAATGATGCAGCATTTAAAATACTCAGAGGCTTTACTGCACTGAGAAGAGAGAATTTATTTTTTTCCTGGAATTATCAGATTTGATAACTATCAGATGTGTTGAATTCATAATTAGGTTTTTTCCCCTTCTTTTTCCCCTATATATGTAAGTTTTGAGGGAATTAATCTTGTCTCCATTTCAGGAATTTATTAAGGCAAATGCACAGCTTTAAGTACATGAACAGCAACAGTTGGTGATTACCTGAGTCTTTCAGGTCAGCCACATGCTGAAATTCCGTAGTGGATTGCGTCATTGCAGTGATGTAAGGAAATCTCTTGGTTTTCTGTTTTTGGGTATCTAAATATTCTGATTCAAGGCCTGGTGCTTTAAAGTTTTTAGCAATTTTTCTTAAAGATGCAAACTGCTTTTAAATTGCTTCAGTAGTATATGCACACTCTGATTATATATAGCTCATAATACATTTCTATTTATACACTGCAAATTGTTTTATATGCTCTGCATATGAGCTATGCCCAGTTTTACTGATGCTTTCAGGCCAAATTGAGGTTTGCTGCATTTACGAAAGCTTATTTTTGAAGTGAGGTGTTTTTTTCATTTTTCCCACTTAAGCAAAATTCTATTGCTGCAAAGTAAAAATTCTATTGCTGTAAAGTAATTGTATGAGTGAGTGCCCCTGTTTAAATGAACAGTTTATGGTTACTGTATTAAAGTGAACATTTCAACTTGGCTAACACAACCACTGAATAAACACATATTGATATTATAGAACAAAATAATATATTAGTGCATTGCTCATTTGTGCTCTGATAGTCACCCTGATACTATTAGTCATGCGGGGAGTGACAAACACAATTACACTCGAGTGCTAATAGAGTGGAAGGGCAAAACTGCCTGACCTCGGCATCCTGGGTCGATTTAAATGTTTGATGTCTCATTGAATTAGTATCACAGTGTGAAAGACAAAGCTCAAACTAATGGAAATGAGCCTGGACATGCAATACTGCTGATTGGGCTGACATAATTAGAATAATATTCTTCACACAGCTAATAACAAGCAGAAGAAATAAATAACCAAGAGATAACTTAATGACTGCATGCTAAAATGCTCCTTTGAATATGCTAAGGTTAGCATTTTCTATTTACTTATGGAGCACCGAGGGAATTTTTTTCTCTGTGTAATCATTAGCTGTGGTGATCAGCTCCATACTGGTCACTAAGGCCATATGAAACTATGCAGGTCGACCCAACTTTTCCCCCTCAACATCATTATTTAACCCTCAGGGCATTGTTACAAATATCTGTCTCTCTAGAAAACCTGCCCAATCCTTCACAAAAAGAGAGAAGAAAAAGGAGGGGAAAAAAAAGCTGACACATGATGGATTCATAAATATATAGCTTTGTATCCTCTTATGCCCTTGATCTCTGAGGTGCAGGGTCATAAACCATGGGTAAGTGTACAGGGCTTTTGAAGACTCTGTATTTCTGTGGGTGTGAAGCGGGATTTTGATAGGTTTGATACAAAGTACAGGACAGTTTTTCAGAATGCTTTCTGCAATAGCTTATCTTAAACTTTGTCAATCTCTTACATACTTTCTCAGCTTGAGGTGATGTAGAAACAGACTAAGAAAAGGTGTAGGTGGGACAGATGTCTATAAAACCACTTGACATTGCTCATCAGTTCCTTTTAAACCTCTGTCTTCGTCATTTGTTCCTGATCATGATATGTGCACCAGAAATCCAATCTAACAAAGCACAGTGGCTCCGCTTCAGGTGGACAAGTCTTTGCCATGGGTGCAACTAGTAACTTGTTCAACCATAAACATGTATTTTCAGGATTTTGTAGGAGGACTTTTGATTCTTAACCTTACTTACCTTTGCTATGGCTTTACCCTCAGGACTTACTGAGGGTAAAGCCATAGCAAATTTGCTGCCTAGGTACCAAGGAGTGTGATTCTGAGACCCAGATAAAAAAATCATTCAGTGGATTAACTAGAGAAAATGTTTCTTTCTCTTCCTACTTAGAGAAGTTCATAACATAAATGTCAAGACTTTTCTTATGTGAGTAAATCATCGGACTGAAAAATGAGAAAGCAACAACAGCTTCCTGAAGAGGCTGAGGAATATTTTCAGCTAAAATTAGTGTTGTGTCTTTGGGTAGCTATCAGCAAACAAAATGCTTTTAACTTTAGGCTCGATATGGTAACTTTGTCTTGGAATTTGCTAAGAGATGTCTTTTGGGTCAAGTCTTCAAAAGAGCAGACCATAAGGTTTCAATCAAGTCAGGAAGCTTTGTAGTGTCTTTGAAAACTGATGCAGGAAAATTGCATTTCTTAATGCAGGGTCTGGCAGTGAACTTCCCTGCACTTCTGGAGCTACGGCCTCATTCATGAGGGGATATCACCACAGCATGAAATTGCTAATCAGATCTGATCCATTTAAATTGGGCTTGTTAGTGAGAACTGAAACTTTCGAATCTTGAAACACCTAGACAATGTACGTGGGTTTTTAATGCCCAGTTGACCCATACATTTATATAATGACAAGCCTTCTGTCATGAACGTACTGAAGTGGAAGTAAGATGTTGCAGGTTGTAAACTTGCAGGTAGCAGAGTCCCAGCAGAGTATTTTAGCTTTGACCAAATAAGCAGAGGCAGTGAAATGCTGTTCATCTGTTATGTTCATAACATGACCTACATCTGTTACTTCCTTTCAAATAATACCAATTAAAAAAAAGGCCCAGCATTTTCAGCAAATCACATTATTTCACTTCATTAAGGGTTAAGGGTTTTATGTCAGTCTATTACCAATTCAGGCTGAGATAGCAGTGCTGAGCCAGCACGTGCCACAGTACTGAGGGCTGGCACAGAGGTGGGTATCCTCTGCTCCCAGCACAATCACCCTCAGTGCTGGGGGGGGTCTGTCTGGGAAAGGGCTTGGGGTTTGTGTCATAAACCAATGACTTCAGTAAGTACAGTTGCCATGCAGGTAGTAAGAAATATATAACTGATTCTATTCCACAGATTTCTGATTCTTAGAGTAAGTGACCCAAAATTGTCCCCTCCTAATCCAAACCCCTCAGCCTTCTGATTGTTGTTGGTTCATTTACCTTTGTCAGCTCTTCTAGTCCTGTGGAGCTGCCGATGTTGACTTTGTGCTTGCCTGCTCTGGGTTGTTTCCACATCCTTACAAAAGAAGTCCTGGCTCTCCTTCATAAGAAAATCAGTGTCATGTAAGAAGAGCAGGAGCAACTCTTTTCCTCCACAATGCGGAGAAAACAGAAGCAACAAGTATAGTAAACTAATTGCTATTCCCTGTGATTATGCAGAGACATTGCCTGTGAGCAACACCTCTTTTTCCTCAACCTTCATCTTTTGCCAAGAGTACTAAACCAGTGAGATTGATTATGGGATGATAGGTTGACTCTCTTGAGGTAGTTTGAATTTAATGGTGAGGGATTATTTTCCCTGTCTGTTAAACCCGTCTGAATTTATGCTGCTGAGCCACCAAACCTGCTCCACTCCTCCCCTTTAGATAACCTTTCAGAACTTCTGTGCAAAATGGCTGTTTTAAGACAGGAAACAGGTAACAGTGGCCACTAAAAACAAAAGGTGAATACGCAAGCAGACCAAAGATGCTCTTATTTTTGCAGAGAGCTTTCTTTAAGCAAATAGTCTGGCTTTTGCTCAGCCCAGATACTCATTTTTGGTAATACACTGAACATTTTGAGCCTGGAGTCAGAGGCCTCCAAGTACCTAGTGCACTAGAGCTGATAATAGCAATAGCTTGACTAATTCTGGTAGTTGAGCCTAATGTCAGTTCCATCCCTGCCTGAGTGATTTCAAAGCTGAACACGTTGAGTACCTTGCAGTGGTTTATTGGTGTTAACCAGTTGGGGAAATGTGTTTTGTCATTCATGTGGTTTTATGTTTTTTCTGTGCTCGTTGTGTCGCATTCTTTATGTGGTGGCAGCTGTGTTTTCTCAGTCCATGTAAATGGCTCTGGTAGCACGCCCATATTCTCACTACAAAAAGTGTCAGCAGTCTGCTGTCCCTTACTTAGCTCTAGTTTCCAATTACAAATCTGTTGATGTTACAGCTCAGCATAATTTGCACATCATTTGGCTTATTAAGACAGCTACATTTTTTTGAAACTGAATTCTGTTTTCAATAGAATTGGGGGAAGAAAACCTGTTAAACTAGCAGTGGTTCTTCTGCATTTTCTGTGGCTCCTAAGGCAGCTAACATTTTAGTAATATCTGAGTTCTGAATTTTTTTGTCATAATAAACTGGGAAAACCTTTTTCCTTTAAAAGAAACTTCCTCAAACAATGACAAGGTATCAGCTGTTGTGCAGGTATCGTACTGATGAATGAGAAGTAGAATATTAACTCTTTTAGGCTGACCATGTGGTTTCATTAGAATCAGTCAGATCAGAATTACAGATCTCCCTTCTTTATCTCCTTCTGCAATTTGTGCCTGTTGACACATCATCCCCTGAACTGTAGGTTTAGGTTTATTTCACACACCTGAAGAAGATTTTCACAGATTTCTCATTTTTATCTTCCATATTTCCTTTGTGTTGTGATTGCATGAAAAACATAATTTTATTTAATTTTATGTTAAGTATGAATTTAATTTCAAGAATGACTCTGGGACTAGTTAAACCTTTCTTCTGAAGGACTCTTTTAACAAGATAGGCTTAGTTAAAAGTAAAACTGTTCTTTGTCCCCCACTAGTGTGTCATTATCCAGGGCCTTGTGTGTGAAGAGTCATTTTTATATGCTGGAGAAAGGATAGAAAATGTCACTGTGATAATTTCTATTCTCATCCACAAACAGCTTTTCCTGTGTTCTAATTTTCTACAACAGTCTTCTCCTGCAGTCATAAAAAAATCTGAATCAAGGGCATTGACATAAACTGAAATCTTTTGATTAAAATATTTTGGATTCTCAGTCAGCAAATGTGTGTTTCAATTTGTACACTATTAAGGAACAACAACAAAAGTCAGGTGTTTTTCAGTAATTCCTGGTGCTCATAGATGAGTTAATGCCCTGAACCGGGAGGTCTGGTTCCTTCCAAAATTTGTTAGTTAGATAATGCTACATTCTTTTCTTTTTCCCCTCCAGTGGCCTCAGTCTTGATGATACCTTGTGCACAGAATGGTACTGCATATTCTCAAAGCAATAGTTCTCTAATGGAAGGAGATTCTGCATCCATTTTGAACAACAAATCCAAATTCTGCCAGCACAGGTATCACTGGCAGGGGTTACTGACTAATGTGCAAGCTGGCATTTGATGGGGGGTACTGGGGCTGTTCTTATGCAAAACATTGACAACCTCTCTGGACCACGGAACTGTAGCCTTTCCACATCATTCACAAAAGACAGAAACTTGAATAATAATTTGAAATAATGTCCTTTGTGTATACAACTCTCCTGATATAAGCCCTCCACTAGCAAGGAATATACTGAAAGTGGTGGTATTCCAGTACCAGTTGAAAAAAACCAGCCTTTGGCTCTCTGGACTAATAAGAATGAAGAATACTTCCAGATAGAAAAAAGCAAGGTTTTGTTTTGAGCAAATGTAGAAATATCACACAGATTTGATTTACTTTCATGCCACTTGACAATCTGATAATTTTTACAAAGATATATTTAAAATGCCGTTTCATGCGAAGTTCACTTTTTTCCTTGTTTAAAAAACACTACATCTTTAATTTGCAAGGCTGTGTATTAATTTTGCTGAGTAGTGTTTATTTCCCTTTCCTTCTACTTTATTTAAAGTCAGTTGTTGACAACTCTCAGGCGTGTCAAAGTCTCACCACTAATAATTGCTTAAGGATCCCTAACTTCTATAAATGTTGGTTCCAGCTAAAAACCCCATGCAACAGCCCTGTTTGAAGGAAAGGGGGAGGGGGGGTGGGAAAGGAAAAAAGGGGTGGGGAAAAAAAAGAAAAAAAACCTGAGAACTTCTTCTGATGAATTTTTGATTTTCCTTCCTAACAAAGAAATGTCTGTGATTCAAAGAAATAGCTTAAAGTGATATTATAAAATAGAATATGGAGTGCACTGTTCTGAATGACTCTTTGCTTTTAATGTGAGGCTGAAAAATTGTCAGTGCCTTTTTTGATTAGATGAGATTTTTTTTTTTTTTGTTCTTGATCTAAGAATTGAGGAGAAAAACATGCTACTTGCATTTGAATATGGTATGAGCTGGCTGTAATGTGTTGAAGATAAAGCAATACCAGTACTGCCTCAAGGCGGCACCTGTATCTGCGGGTCAATGCCATTCCTCCTTAGATCGCTGCGGAGCCCCTCTCTCGGCTGCTGCTTTATTAGGCCTAATTAGGCAGGCTGTCACTTTTATTGGTGATGGGAAAGGGAGATAAGTAGATTACTTGTGTCATCTATCTCTATCCGGACGTGTCTAAAAAGTCTAAAGTGATTGCTGTGGGCCACAAATATATTTCACAAGAGGGAGGAAAAAAAACCAGAAATGTATTAAACCTCTAGAAATGACTTACCTTTGGCACTACTGTGTGTAATTTCAAACCCACAGAGAAAAGAGTTACAGTACATACGTAAAGTCCTTTTGTTCGGAGGGAGAAGGTTGCCTGTAATGGTTTTTGTGATATCAAAATAATAAAAAAGGGCTGTTTTCTACTTAAAATTCTAGCAGCAGTTATATATATTTGAAAGTTAATCCAAGTTATAATAAGAGTGCAGCATCTGTGGCTGGTGGAAGGGGCTATTTTGATGACAGGCTTGTTGACGTGTTCCTCTGATAGGTTTGCTCTTTGGATCATTGCTCAGGGCATCTCCAGTTTAGGCAGCCTGTGTATATTTTTAATGATTGTTTAAATGAATAATTATTTTCTAAATAAAGTATCAGATATCTTCTTAAACAAATTAACTATTGAGAACTATTATTATCAACAGCAATCAGCACTTGCAATATTTTAATTATCTGAGACATCTTCTGCTTTGCAGGATGATAATCTCCAGAATGTTCCTCAACAGAAAGAGCTTATTAGTTATAGCATTGTGGTAGGAAAATGAAACTATCTTTTATGGGCTCTTATGAAAAAGAAATATGCTCTTGATTTAAGAGTGTTGGTAGAGTCAAATACCAGTCATTACAGAACTTTAAGCTCAAGGTTAAAACAAAGTCAGTTTTGTATTTTTAAAAATTCTCAAAGCTGCCAAATCACAACCTGACAGGTGATAAAATGCTTTTAGAAATTTGGATTCTTTATCTTTTAGAGATGGGCTCTTACTTCAATTGTTGGTGCATCCAGTCACGTGGGATACAAATACTGACCTCTCAAAATTCGATTGCAGCCACAGCACAGGTAGCAGCATGTTAACACAGACATCTTTAAGAAATATGTCCAAGATGTCGGTGTGAAAATTCCTAAAATCTGATGGACCAGTGTCTTTGACTATTAGCTAGAATAAGTGTATCGGTATCAGCAAAACTACTTGTAGACTTAAAATCAAACTCAATCAACACAAGGGCAAGATCCAGCCCTGTCCGGCATTCCTTACTCAGAACTCCTGTAGGCTTGAGCCATGTGATTTCAATAAACATTATTGTGTGTAATGAGTGCTGTGGAAGGTCTTTAAATGGCAGGTTCTGACTGCTGCACCAATGGCATCTTTATTCAAGGTTCTGTATTCCACAGGCAGTCAGCCATTCTGTTTGTTTGGAAGCTTCAAATCTTCTCATTCATTATTCAATTTCAACTGATCAGGCTTTATTTTCTTTGCCTTAAAGACTCCTCTTCACAGATGTTGCCTAACTGCCTCCATGAATATTGAGATAGCTGAAAGTGCAGTGTCATGGAAATCCACCGTTAGGACACACACTTTCATAGCTGCTGTTCAGGCCTTTTTGTATAAGTGGAGGTTTTTTGAGCCATGTTACAATTTTAAAAATTCTAAATGTAGGCTGGAGAGGTACCTAGTGCCAGGTATGGCATTTCAAACTCATTTCAAATGAGTTTGTTTTGAAGAACTTGCAGATCATGATTAAGTTGAAGAAATTCAGGAATTTGATGCTTCAGGGGTTTTTTTCTGCCTACTACTGTAAGCTATAACTTTTATACAATACCCATTTCTTGATTATTTATCTTAATTACAGTATCTACTCAGAGTGGGAGTCTTTCAATCTCAAGGTGTCAAGGTCTCTGAATTACAAAGGAAATATTTTGTTATGTGGTATTTGTTTTCTAAAGTTCGAAGGCTGAAACTGCTTTCCTCCATAATAGGCAACAGTCAACTGTAGTGCATAAAGGCAGTTTATTTAATTATCCATGTGGTAGGAATTCCCTTTGGAAACTGCAGGCTGCTGGCAGTCAGGCTCAACAGCAGCCTCACAGGAACTCATCAGGAATCTCTCATCAGGAAGTCAGTTCAGCTTCTGAGGAAGTCCAAATGAGATTTTGAGTTATCAGTTGGTGAATTGTCTGAGAAACAAAACCTTTATACCCTATAGCAGTGCTGTGGTCTGCCTTCAGTTCATTTATAGGGAATGAGTAACTGCTTATCTACATTTCCCCTGATCAATCTGTAGTAAACACTGGAGGTATCACTTTTCACAGGCTGCCAAGAGCAGCATCCTCTGTCCTCCCTGCTTGGCTGGGCAGTGCCCAGAGCCCAGGGATATGGCACACCTTCCCAGACCCTGGGCTTGTGTTCTAATTCTTGTTTCTGACTGTGCATGCGTCTTCTGGTTTTAGACCTCAGCTTTAAGCATGGGGCCATACTATCCATGCCTTCTTATTTCTAAGGAGACTTACCCAAGGATTATAACAGGATAGAGCTATTGATTCCAGCAGCTGACCACAGGGAGAAGCACACCTCAGCTTACCAAACCTGGCTCATTGGGCATTCGCACCCAGCGGTTGCTACCAGGTCAGATGGGGAAAACTGAGGCCTGAACTCAAGAAAAGTGTGAGAGTTATTTACTGCCTCTGTGTCTCCTAGCAGGAGAAGTCCAAGGTCTGATCTACTCTGAGACGTCTAATTCTATGTTTTAAGTTAAGGAAAAGCCAGTCTCTATATATAAACATTTTTTCCATTACATTGTTTTCTGGATGTGTCCATGTTTTGTAGTTTGTTGCTGACATTCAGTGCCACCACAGCAGACACAGTGTATCTGAGTGATAAAAACTGAGTTCCTAAAAAGGTTCTTTATCTT
Source organism: Dicrurus megarhynchus (assembly GCA_013399195.1). Lineage (NCBI taxonomy): Eukaryota > Metazoa > Chordata > Aves > Passeriformes > Dicruridae > Dicrurus > Dicrurus megarhynchus. Next base: position 42,569 of record VXAD01008592.1, read on the forward strand.
TCTAATGCTTTTGAGAGGTTTTGAGAAAAAAACTACCAAAATTACATCACAGTTTTGTGCTTTCAGTTTACCATGCCTTATTCCATTATTTCCTCACAGTGTCTGAAGTTCAACGGCTTTTGGCTCATCCGACTCAAGCTACTCCGTAAGATCCCAAACTAGACCTCTCACTTGAAAGATATGGAACAAGTGTCTGTGCTTGTGGGGAAAAAAGGTGTTCATTCATTCTCTTTTTCCTTCTTCCCCAGGAACATACAAACTCTCCCCATGTCCGTTCTCATGTCATGTAACACCTACGAATAAATCAAATTGCTGTATTTCTAATTCACCTGGCCAGGAAAAGACCAGGAGCAACAATGGCACCCCGATTTCAGAACTGCCTCTGAGAATATCCCAGGGAAGCTACTGCTGTGCACCTTTTAAAAACTTTGAAAGCTCCACAGGTTCAATACAGCTGGTTAGAGAGGGAGTAGTTTTAGAATTTACAGTGGTAGTTACTTTTTTGGTTATACAAATAGATGTGTCAAAATCTTAGCGAGAAATAAGAGATGGTGGTACAATACTTTATTATTATTTTAGATTCTTTTAGCAGGTGCTTTTTCTTAGCAAGGCATGATGCTTGCCTGTTTCACGGATATGTAGAAGTAAAAGCCTTTTAGAACGTTTTTATTTCCAGTTTGCTTCCTGGTCATTTAGGGATAGATAAAAACCCAGGTTCATATGATTCCAGGCTGCTGCAGCCAAGGACCAACCTACATTGACTGGTGGAAGAATAAATCAGTGATGTCTTGTACTAACTTTTTCCTTTTTTTGTATTTGCATTCGTGCAGGGAACACACGAGAGTTTTTGTATTTCACATGCATTTATCTAGAGAAGATTGACCCTCTAATTTCTACAACCTTTTAAGTTATGAACTGTAGCCCAGTTAGGCTCTAGTAGCTCAAAAGCGCTGGAGTAGCCAGCTGAAGCCAATTTGGTTTTCAGGGGTATTCAAGATTCTAAGAAGTTCTGGATTTCAAAAGGCAGATTGTGTTTCTCTAATCATGTTTGTTCCTTCTCTTCGGCCATTGAACCAATTAGACACCAAGAAATATAGTCTAAAAAGACAAAGCTCGTTGCACAAAATTCTTACAGAGTTAGTTGAAAACAGTTTTAAAGACTCTAAATTTTTCAATTTAAAGCAGCATATTTATACTTTTCCTATTTCTGTGTTTCCTGTAAAGCCAGAGCCAAACTACCTGTCAGCTAAATGATGCTTTGGTGGAATAGTTAGTTCTCATATTTATTTCTGATTGTGTCATTTTTTGTCTTTTGATATTAACATACTTTTATTTCCAACTGATGACATTTGTGCTGGCAATGTAGGATATTTGTGAGGAGAGTTAGGTGATAAAGATATCACTGGATAACTGCAGATAGAGAACAGTTCTTTGGATGTGCCCTTTGTGCACCTGTGTGGATCAGGCAGGAAGAGTTAGGAATTTCCTTCATTTTTTTGTGGCATTTTCTTTCCCAGCACTTTGACACATCTTCAGGCCACCTGGCCATCAGTCCAGCCAGGGTCCAGTGCACAGATGGACCTCGAATTTGGCAGCACCATAGAGGCAGTATCTAGTTCTAGCTGCATTTATGTTTTCCCTTGTTTCTTTCACATCCCATTAGTATTAGTTTTTGCTTTGAGAACATAGAAAGCCAGAACTGAAGTGTACAAATATTATTGTTCTGTATTAATGACTTCTGTATCCAATTAGTGAAGATGGTTATTGCAATATGTTCTGACTTGCATTGCACACAAGAGACAATAAACAAGATTCCCAAGAAGCAGGTTTATAAATAGCTTCTCTGCAGTATTCCTTGACTGTCCCAGTTCCTTTGGTCCGTCACTTTGCCGGACAGCAGAGTTCAGTTGCACCAGTGACAAGCACTAGTCACAGGGTAAGGGTTCCATCAGAGCCAGAACAGAGTGCAGGAAGTACCAGCTTTCCCTGCTCCCCCTCTGTTTCTTGTAGGATAAGACTATTTCAGTCTTGTGGCTGAAGCAATTAACATTTCATTGCAGGTAATAAAACCTGTTTGTTAAGTAGATTTTTAGGAGAGATGCTGTATTTTAACGGACACGTAGTAGCTGGCTATCAACTGTCTGTGCTCCCTGCCTGGGGACAGCAGGCAAGGTTTATTAAATATTAAGAAGCTGTTCATTACTTTATGAAACTATGACAACAGAACATCTGAATATTTAGAAAACAGTTAATGTTCTTTAGAGTAGCTGCTTCAGTTTGGGGAAAGGACTAATGTTTATCTGGCTAAACATGCATTAAAATGTAGTGTCTTCTTTGAAGTTTGCTCTTTGCTCCTGCTACTTGAGAATGTTGAAATTAACCCATGCTGCATGATTTAGAACACAAGTGAAAGCAGAGTCTCCTTTTAGAGCATGCAGGAAATCAGATGTCTCAGATAAACACCGGCTTTTGAGAATGTCTTTAAAAATCCCAAAATCCATGGAGGTGTACTGTGTAGAGGTTTGTCTGTCACCAGTAATTCTGAAAGGTAACTTCTATCTTTGTGTGCAGCATACAGAGGCTATTCAAATTTCATTGCAGCTCTCAAGGAAAATATTAGGTCTTTGCAAAGAGACAATAGCTTGCTGAGAAAATATCCGCAGATTTTTTGGAAGACCTTCCTTCACTTCAACCAGAATTTGATGCAAGGTGAAAGCTCTTTGAATATTGGCTGTTTGGTAAACAAGGAGGACCTTCAACACTGATGAAGCCAATTACATACTGTATTTGTACCCACTATTGCTTGTATGGGATGAGCCAGAAAATGAAAAAAAAAATCAAACCAACAGCTCAGAACTTTCTTTGGTCCTGATCTTGCCAGTCATGCTGAGTGAGCAGAATCTTGTTTCCATGTGGAGTAGTTTGTAGAAAAATTCCCTCAGTGGTTACCATTGGACACAAGATATTTAAGTGCATCTGTTGTGAAGGACAGGCAGCAGCATGAGACATGATTTTATCTTAAATGTATAGAGTGACAAGGGTCACAAATATATTACCACGCAGTGATGTGCAGCTAATGTTTTAAGAGTCTGGGGAGTGGGGGGCAAACCACAACAACTTTTGGTCTTGTATGGGCTCTAAAAGTGTTTCCCAGGCTTTACAATATGGAACTAGGGAACCCTTTTGTAGTTTTTCCAGCTCAGCACTAAAAATACTAACAAAGAGAAACAGCATTAGCTGGCAATAAACAACCATGATGTCTGAAAATGATTGTGCATTGGTTCTGAGACACAGACTTGGTCAGGTAATTGTCCTGAGTGCAAGAACAGCAGAGGGTGAGGATGGACTAAAGTAGCCTTAAGTCATCTTTCTGTCTTGTACCCCAAGCTGGATCCTGAATGTGGCTTGATTGTGCTATTGTGGCAGCAGAGAGACTGAGAAGGGAATAGGAACTCAAGTGGGACATACAGTGCAGCTCACTGCTTAAACTGGTAGAAAAGAGCAGAATATACATGTGGGGACTGAAGACATTATAGGAGGCTATAGGATTGTTTTGTCAGAGAAGACACTACAGTCTGCGTTTACTTTCAGTAAATGGCAGCTGCAGTGGTGTTGAAAATGATTTTGGTGCAAATCTGTTTCATGGGAAGTTATAACTTCCTGACTGCAAACTACTGCTTTCGAAGCAAGGCGGCCTTTCTCTGGAGTAGTTTAGATGTGCTTAATGCTGTATGGCAAAGGAACGAGCAAATTCCAACTGCCAGTTCCATCCCACCACTGTAACACAAACTGCTCGCTTCAGTACTTCTGGGTAATTACTTTGCTCTCTTGTTAGTTGTTCTGTTCTTTGGGTTCACCTGACCTGAGAAGATGTGCTCATGTCTCTTGGCCGTAAGGATGTCTCCTTCCACTGGGTTTGCACCTGTGTTTTCTTTGCCCTTTTTCAGTTCTCTGTTTCTCAGATCTTCTATTTGCTCTTTTCCCCGACAAACGCTTCTTTTTTTCTCCCTCTGCCAAGAGCTTTAATTGTTCTTGGCCTGTATGTCTTCCTTAAAAGCTCCTTGCAGCCTTTCACTGTCCTCTGTATTCAAACTTCACCTTCCTTCCAAATCCTTAGTCTTTCTGAGCTCCCTGGCTCGTCCTGCCTCTTTCCCTTTTGGCCATGTTTCTCTGCATCCCTGGTCTCTGGATTACAGCCTTCCATGTCTGCCACTGAGCCAGAGAACGGTGAGGAGCAAGTCCAGGGAACAAAATACCTGAGCCTGGGAAGAGTCAGAGTGGGTGTGGGCTCACTCCTCTCTCACCCCTCCACAGCCAGTGCATGAAAACTGGGCAAACGTTAATTTGCATGGGTACATGACTGTGATAGCAGATTTCCATGGTTTGATAATAGAAAAATTTTCATAACAGCTGCTCTGGTGAAGTTTCTGGCAACTCTGGGTTCCTGTGGACGCTTCCATCAATATGTTGCAAAGCTTGTTATTTAGGGAAGGGTAGAAAATGGTCTACCCAATAGGCCAGAAAAAGCAAGGGAAGGCTATTCAATTTCTTTCACTTGCTGCATTTAATAAAGAAACTGGTGTATGAGTTTTGTAGGGGAATGGCATAGAAAAGGGGAAGAAAACCTCTATGGGGAGCCAGATTTCTCCTGAAATGCTTTAAGATTAACTGAGGGGAGAGGGACAACCCTAGAAACTTTTCAAAAAGGAAGACCTATGATGGTGCAAACTGAGGCAAATTTCTGCTTTTTCAAGTCTCCTTGAACTCAGATTTTTCTCATCTGTGTATGAAGTAAAGTTTAGAGAATTTTCTGTTTTTCTGATCCTGCTTTCTAGTAAGTTTGCAAGTCTCCAAGTTCTCTCTGAGCCTTTGCAGTGTTCTTCTCTAGTGGGAACCATCCCTTGGGTTCTTCCCCCACAAACAGTTCTTTGGTTTATAAAGGAAGCGCTCTTATTTTGTTTTTGTTGCTGGCGTCCAAGACTGACAAATGGGTTTAGTCCCAGGCTCTTCTTTCAATTATTAATGAAAAATATTGTATTACCTGAGGCTAACCAAACATTTCGTTCCATTTCCAAGCCTTTGGCAACCAGCAATCTCATTGCTGTCTAAAATGCAGAGAAGAAAATCTTTTGCCCGTTCCTTTTTCCTCCTCTGCTTCTGCCTCCCCTCCCTCCCTTAAGAAATTCACTGCATAATTGCAGGATGACTCCAATGAGTGTGCTAAGAAAGCATTGTTATAAATAAAAGTGAACATCGTGCAGTCTGATTGTCACTTGTTTAGGATTTAAAGTATCAATTTCTGAACATTACAGAGATTTAGACGTGGGTTAATTAAACATTTACATACATGTGTAGAACAATATATTGTATGATGCAATAATATGCACTTTAATCAGAATCTGTGGGTGTTGTGTGTTTGCTTGTTCCATGTTAATTGGTATCGTGCTGGCTCCTAGCTTAGGTCTTTGGCTGGATGGAACAGAATAGACATGGTGTTTTAAATATTTTAATTAGGACCAGCAGTTCCCGGCTCACTCATTTCTCATTGGATTGTTTCTCATGCATGAATAAATTAGCTAGCATGGAAGCACTTTGCAGAAAGTAGTTGCCCTCTAGCCATAAAATGAGTCCTGTTCATTAATACTTTAATGAAATTAGCTGTGAGCAAAATATCATTCCTTTTAACTGTGTTCTAATTTCTTAATTTTAATTAGGCACATAATTGTAGTATACTGAAATTATCTTAATGTACAGCAAGAAAAGTTCTATCACTATGGGCCTGTGGCTGAAACTTGAGCATACTTGCAGCATATTTCAGCTTGCAATTTTTCTCTTCAACTTTTCCTAGCTAATCAAAATCTTTTCCTTGCTTTGTGCTATTGCAACATGAAGTCAGGAACTGACTAATGCTTTCAGATACCAGAAAAATTAAAAGAATCCCTGATACTATGTTTTGTTGTTGGCAACATTCATTTGACAGCCCCAGTTTTAGAATCCAGCATAACCCAGGAGCACTTCTAGGGAAGCACGGAATACACAAAACCTGTTTGTTGTTTTGGCTTTTTCCCCTGACTTGTTTCATGCTTTACTCACCTGGAGTCGCTACATTTAATTTATAACTATACAAACTGAGGTAGGAAGCAGTGAGAATGTATGAAAGCTGAGAAATTTAGATTTTAGCAGCACTAGCATGTCATCTTTAGTAGAAAGTTTAATTAGTATAAATTAGTCTAGGTTGTTTTATAGATGCTTCTTGTTTCCACTTTGGCAGATACTGCTCTGGTAGATGCAGTTTCTTTACTGCAAAGACAAAACATTTTCTGACTAAAGCATCTGTTACTCTATGTGATAGTAAGTTTGACGTGAGTTTTTTGAGTGAATGTCCTCATCCTGATAAAGAACTGTGCGTAGAAACACTAAACTAGATACATTCTTTTTTAATAGGAGAGCTAAGGATCTTCAATCCAAATTTATGTCAGGGGGGATTTAAACTTCGGCGTTTACTACTTCGCTCAGAATTGCAGAGAACTGGAATAAGAAGCCAGAAAGGAATCTCGAAAGTTTTGAAATACTGCAAAGGGGGCACATATTCAGTCCTAGAGTTTTTGCATCCAAATCCTTTGAAAACTAGATTTTGTATTTATCACTGTATTAAGCAAAGAGAATTTCAAGCAGTAGTGACTATATAGACATGAAATGTGACCTCGACCCAAGGAATTTCAGGGTCAAACACTGGCACTTTATGTTGAATGTAGCGGGTTTGTGCAGTGATTTGTCTCTCCTGTCCACTGCTGTAGGAACCTGTTCTGCACAGATCTGCAGGTGTGTGTGTAACCAGCTCTCCAGAGCTCCCCTGATCTCTGCGGTGCACTGAGGAGGTGAGCTCCAGGTTCCTGCCCTCCCTGGGGAGGTCACTCATCTTTTACAGCGTGATGGGGACCTTTGTTGAAATTGAATTTCTAATTGAAATCCTTTTTGGCAGTGTATTTCACTGCCTGCTGTAATTGGCACCTGCTCTAAATAATATTGATATTTCTTATTTAAATAATAAATTATGGCTAATTGTAATACTTCATTATGCCCACAATTAAGTGAACTGAGGTTAGTTTACAATTAATACTAATACTAGTTGATGTGCAATTTGAATGCAATTTGCTGCTGTTAGCAGATTGCCAGTGGAAAGAAGAAAGCTAAGGGATTTCTTGTTTCCAGTGGCAATCTTGTTTTTCTAGACAAACAACCTTAAATAAAATGTGAGTTATATTCAAATAACCAGGAAATCCATTAAACTAAACGTTCTGCTTTTATTCCTGATCAATCATTGTCACTTTTCTACTGGTAAACACACACTCAAACCTTCCCTTTGGAGAACCTAATTCTAATTAACATCTATTAAAGATTAGTAAAATTAATACAGTGCATCTTTAATTGTTTCATGCTACAGGGGACACAAAATAAGTTCAGAAAACTCGGGTTTCACTCAGGCAATCTCCAATATGAGGGATTTGTATCAGAATGGTCAGTCTGTATTTGATCACAGATTGCTCTAAGAGTGTGAAGAGACACTGTAAAAAGAAAATGGGAGTGGGCTGGAAGTTTAGACAAAGAAATAGGAGATTCTGTGACAAAAAATCTCCACTCTAATCTTGTTTTCTTCTGTCTTTCTAAATAGCTGTGTGTCATAGGATTTACTTATCAACTGTAACATTAGCATTCAAAATCTTTTTAGATTCCCTGTTGTTATTCTGAGATGCCATTTTTAAGGCACCAATCACTCTCTTCAGATTGCATCTGCCTTCAATCAGTGGCGCATCTGATTTCATTATAATTACGTTATCATTTAGATTAATCAGTATTTTGCAGTTTCAGTTGATTAGAAAATTACAAGTTGAACACAGTATTCATAATAAAAATACAAACTAGATGGTGAGAAAAGACTGCTGGAGAACAGTGGGTGTTTAACAGCCTGTCTCTAATTTTGAAGTCAGAAAATTGCTGCTTATTGTTACCACAACTTTTGTAAGTCCTTGATAACAATGAAGCATCAATGCATCAGAAACCAACAGCATATTGCCCTTCAGAGGGAGGAAACTGTTCATTTATACAGTTAGGGAAAATCTCCTTTTTTATACAGTGTGTATAAATCCTACCTCTCCCAATGAATCAGCTGCTTTGAAATTCTGTACCTCTTCTCACCACAGCATTTTTCTTAGAAATTCAGAAAAACAATAAGCCTTCCCTAATATTTTCTGTTGTGGCTCACAGTTCTGACTAATTCTTATTTGTGGTCAGCTCTGTACACTTTGGGGAGACTTTGAATCTGTAAATTATGGAATTGTTTAATAGATTCAGAGAAGAGTGTTATGGAGTTAGGCCTGGTCAATCATATGGCAGAGGATCAAAGACTTTTATTTTAACTCCTCTTTGCCATTCCTTCTTTGATAGCGATGTTAATCCTTCCTTTATAAAAGGAAATAGCAAATATTAATATTTCTAATAGTAATAGTTGGACTTGTTGGAATGTCTCTGCTATAAGTTGTTCTTACAAATATGGGGGCAATGTATCTGTGCTACAGATCAGACTTATTTACTGTATGCCATGAGTGTAATTGTATAACCATAAAGATCTGGAGCAAAATGGATTGAACTGCCAGCTCTGCTACTCCACGTGCACCTTTATCATCTGCACTGAGTGGCTACCTCCAGTTCCAAAAAAGCTCGTGGGAAATTATTTTTTCTTCCTGCTTGGGCATCCTCTATCAAATCCTTTTTGCAATCTTTCATGCAGATTTACTGTATTTTCTGAAAGAAGAAAGCATAAGTAACATCCTCCACAGGCTCCAAGTTCTCTACAACCTTCTCCTTTATTTCCATCCAAGAACACAATCATGTGCTATTGTATATCTGTTATGGAATCTACTCCCAATGCCAAAGGGCTGACTGTGACACACAGCATCCAATGCTTGGAAAAGATGTCTGGCTCCTCGAGAGCTTTCTAGTAAATTAACCCAGTTCAAGCAGATAGGACAAGGTTCCAGGACTGAGAAATCAAATAAAACCAAGGAGAATATATTTCCATGTCATATTTTTGCAAAACTGCAAAAGATGGCACTGAACAGCAGGGAAAGATACTTGACAAATATTCATCCTTTTAAAAACATTGAATTTTAGATGGTATTGCCTTTTTAATAGGGAAAACATTGGCTCCTTTAGTAGCTTTTCTACAGGTTGATATTCTGTTGCAGAATATATATTAAACAAAAAAATCAACCCAATTCATGGTGGGCATCCATTGGCCTTGGATGTCCAGCCTTATAAAACACAAAAAAGCAGTGTCTGTCACCACTCTCCGAGGGTCAGGTCTGTTTCTCCCCTGTAATCATGAACATACCTTGTGAACACACCTGCTTGTTTTGTGAAGCCTGTGAAAACAACCTAAGAAACCACAATGTCATCAATATTTTTCTAGCACGTATTTTCAGACTTCACAAGAGAGATAGTGGCGTGAGTCTGCTACCACAATAGCACTGTAATAAAGTACTCATTAAATTTATGCAGATGGTAGTTTCTTTCCAAGGAAGATGTATTGATGTTTACCATTATGAATATGAAATTGTTAATTGTGGATTTTGAAACTTCAAGAGGCGTTTTGAGCATGCAATTTATCTTATGACAAAATTTATCCTAATAGAGTTGTGTTGAGCTCTCAGAATGACAAAACCAGCAGGGCAGTCAGGCAGACTGTCCCTGGGGGGAAAGAATTGTTTTGACATCTCTGAATACAGTATTTCTCCTGGTTTTTTCCTGGACTGATATTACAGATGCTGTGTTTGGAGCCTCTACAGGCATGATGCTGCAAGCTGGTGTCTGAAGGGGGCTCCAGGTCTGTGAAGAACACAAGCTGTGTGTGTTAAAAATCAGTTGTTATTCAGAAACGTAGAGATTCCTGATGTCTGGAACAGACACTTTCAAACCAGGCCTCCTCAGGTTCATGTGCTGCAGCTTTCCCAGGTAAAGCAGAGACGTGCTGGGACGTGAGTGTGGAGTTCGTGGCCTCATGTCCCAGGCAGAAGGAAGGGCGGTGTGAGGAGGCACCAGCAGCCACCCCTGCTGCAGGGAGGGCGCCGCTGTCTCCCTGCTATGCAATGGTGGGGCTGTGGCTAAGGATAAAGTGGTGTCTTGATGGTGGCTGATTTCAGTTTTGTTTGAGTCGCCTCTTGCTGGGGTTAGTCTCCCGACCTGCCTTCCCCACGGGACTTGTTATTGCCATGCTACAATACAAAGTGGTTTTTTAAAACAAATGAAAGAAAACATTTTAAAAACCCAAAACCAAAACAAACTTTTGGGTCTTGAGATTTAGAATTAACATTAACTTTTTTACATTTTATAGACACTTAAAATTTTTAATTACAACTTCTTGGGATTGGGAATATTATCTACTTTTTTTTTTTTTTTTGTAACCTTTTTAGCTTACCGTGTTGGAAGAGGAAAATGTGACTTGAAGTCCCCCTGTGAGAGGGGACAGGGATCACCAGGTGGCGTTGGATCACACAGACTTCCAGCCTGCCTTGTGCCGTGGGAGCTGCTGGGCAGTTGTGGGCAGACGCACCGCGGGGCTGGGTTTGCTGCAGCACCGCAAGTCCGCACGCACCCTTTCCTTTTGACTTCAGCAAAAGTTTGAGGCACGGCTGCTCTGTGCGCAGGAGCTGCTCATGAAAAGGTTCACAGAAAAAATGCTGCTCACACGTTGTAAAGAAAACGTGGAGTTGAAGCACCTCTGCAGTCTTGTCAAAATGCTTTATATGAAAAACTTATTTTCTCCCCAGAATAGCAGTCTTGAAAAAATTATTTTAATCAAGAGCTGGTTGACTGACTTATTGAGTATAGGAAGCATTATTTTGGAGTGAAGTGGTTGAGCAATTTCTATTTTTTTTTTTTTTTTTTTTTTTTTTAATAGTGTCTAAGAGGTCCACTTAGATCCCACACTTATGGAAGTAGGACAAGACAGTTACTGAGTTTTCTGCTTTACTTAACTGATTTTTTACATTATTAAACAATGCAGTGAGACAGGAAATTAAGCCAGAATAAATTACACACCTGTTTAATAGTGTAGTTAACCATGGGAATAAAGTCTGTAACTCAGTTTTTCCAAGAGGTGTATAAAAGCTCAGCAATGGACATGGTCAAATACAATATATAGCTTATCCATGACTCTTGAGCTCTCCTATCTTCTCCACACAATTGACTGAGAAAGGTGGAGAAATTATCTTTTCTCAATGAAATTGTTTAGAGACTTCTATCTCACTGTCACATCATGCTCCTTTTTCCAGCTGCTGGTTGTTAGCACCTGAAAACCCATTGTGCTCAGCTGTTCTGAGTAGGTGCAAAAGCAAAGGTGGCATTGAGGATCCTTCTCTTCCTTAGAAAGCCAGTCAGAGAAGAGGTTCACACTGAGTGTGAGAGCACTTAAAATTAACATCTTTTTCACATGGATAGCATTTTGTGGCAGATCATTCTCTTAATAAGAATCAATTACCTGTTCTTTTTTCTTTTTTTTCTTTTTTTTTTTTTTTTTGAGAATCCAGTTGTATGGAACAAATCTCAGGGGAAGTGTAAGATTATGTTTTTAAACCATTAATTTCTTCTGATTATCATACTGCTTTCCTCATGCTAATTGCTAAACCCGGTGGGATCTCACTAACATGAGATACAGCCAGGAACAGACAACAAAATCGGAAGGTAGCAGAAGTGGTGATTTTAAACCCCACTGCCACGCTTATGGCACAGTACTGAGGGATGGAAAAGGCCAGTCCATCTCTCTTTCTGCTCAGTATTGTCCCCACAGCACATTGTGAATGTGTTTTGTCTCCTGTGTTTTATGTCTTTCAGATGATGTAGGGAGTCTCCACGCTTCCCTGAAGAGATTGTTTCATAAACTTGTGCAATTTATTGTGAGATGCTTTGCTGGTGTTCTACTGTAATTTCCTCATTACTGAGATATAATTATCAGTAATGTAATTATATATACTGTAAGGGATTTCTCTTCTCTCTGTGGTATTTACACCATCTTTTAGAATCATAACCATGTTTCTTTGCAAGCCTTTTAGCTAATACGTGCATTTATAGCTTACTCTTTAAATGGTTCAGCATTCTTTATTCAATCCTTTTTCCCTTTATAAAAAAAATTAATGAATCATGGTAAAATGTGACTTATTTTGAATGAAAAACTTTCAGCTGACCAAAATCTTGCCATCAAAAAGATTTTTTTAAAGGAGAGAGAGTAATGGATGTTCTTTGAAAATGCTTGCTTCCCTCCAGATCATCAGTGTTTTGTTGTTGAAGAATCAGTAATCCCCTCATTACTGGCAGGTCAGTAGTAAGTGTATATGCATAGTTTATATATATATAAAATATACACTTATGCACTATAAATTGCTTTCTTGGCAATGTTTACACATAGGTGCTGATAGTTAGGTGTTACAGGTACTGTGTTATGCCAGTAAAAATACATGTCAGAGTGACTGCCATCCACTTGCTGCTTCTAGGGCGGTGATGCTTTGCTCCTCCACGTGCTGCTCTGAATCTCCTTGTAGGATATGGTTGGCATTATTTCCCTACCTTGGATGCTGTGGATCTCTCTTTTGTCCCTGCTGCCCCACCTCTGTCTACAGCAGTGTAATATGTACTTGTTTATAGTACTGGCTTTTAAAGCTCTTTTTACTTTACTAATGAGAAACTTGCTCCTTTCTTTGGTGGCGGTCATCATGGGATTATCCAGCAAAAAACAGTTGACAAAAGAAAAGTTTCCCTATGACTTGGGGTGTTCCAAGTGAAGGATATTAGTGTCAAGAACTGCAGGCGTGATGTAATGAAAGAGAGAGTATTCCTGCAGGATTTGTCAGGGAAGGGAACTCAGTGTCTGTTGCCAAGAAACTGTCACACTTGCCTTAATTATGATTAACAACATACACATGTATCTGAGAAGATTTTTTTTCCTCATTGACTTTTGTAGGATGTCCATGTCACTGCTAAATATTATTTCACTGACATCTGCTATTGTAGTTTTTTATTATAAGAGCTGGTCTCTGGTGCATCATCCATCTATGCAGAAAAATTATTTGCAGTGACTGCATCTATTGCCAGTTTCAAATGTCTTTATCGGCAGATTTCTGTTCTAGGTAGCACCAAACTGCATTTATTTGTATAGCTCTGGGCAGTTGTATAGCCTAATCCTGGTCAAGAGGGAAAAATTGCTTTGAACCATGAGGAATAATGCTGGTGCTGTTCGTGAGCACGGTATTTATCAGCATATTGAGAAACTGGCTCTAAACCAACCAGAGTAGTTCATAATCTGTATTGATGAACTGCTCAGACTTGCAATGAATGCACGAAGTTTTCATTGTAGAGTTTGTTATTCTGCCTTTTCTCTGTCTCATTTGTTGTAAGAGGAATGACAACTATGCATAATATATTTTTAAAGGGAAAGTCATAGTCTGGTCCATACATTGTTTGCTTTCAAACACTTAAATTCCAGGATCATGACTGTTATTACAGCCAAATTAACTGTGCTATAGGTTCTTATTTTACAGTTACTTTATATCCAAAAATTATTGTATTTTCTAGGAGAAGTCAAGAGAAATCAAGCAGAAATCAGTAGAAACCAGCGATGGTATATTCTAAAAGAAACGATGTATTGAGAGATAAGCCAAGAAAATTTAAACCCACCTTATTTCATAGAATCAAAAATAGTCACGGCTGGAAGGGACCTCTGGAGATTATCCAGTCCAACCCCCCTGCCCAGGCAGGGTCACCTGGAGCAGGTGACACAGGAACGCATCCAGGTGGGTTTGGAATGTCTCCAGGGATGTATACATACGCACTTATTTATGTGTGTTTGTATATATATATATATAGACACACACATTAAGGCTGTCCAGACATCACTATACTCATTGAATTTTCACTTTCTCGTTCTCTTCATCTCATTGTGTTGTGCAGGTAGTTATTGGTCATAGTCCTTCAAAGTCAGCAGTGGAGAACTCTGTCTGTTTCTTGTTAATTAGACATACAAGCTCTAATTGGCAACACTTAAGACAGTCAGGGAGTGTACAGAGCATTCACTCACCGGGAATTGTGTTGGCAATTGATCTAGTCAATGGTTTGTACTCCAGAAGCATTTACTTATTCACAGCTGAGTGGCTCTGGGACCAAAAGACAACTGGTTTAGGTATTTGCAGCTACCAATTAAGGTTCAGAAGAGCATGGCTACTATTTGAACATCTGGCTGGTTTACGGTGGGAAATATGTATGTGGGCACACTTTGAGTTATAGTGTACATCTACATATTCAATGAAAATTGTTCTGTAAATGAATCTCAGAGCATGAGGAAAATGGAAAAGGTGTTTCACTGAGAGTGCCAAGCCAGGTCCTAGGAAACCTCTTAATGAATACTTCTGTTTTCTGGGGAGTAAGTGAGGAGGGGGTGTTTCATTCAGACTTGAGGATATAAAATGAAATGCAAGTTAATTTGGAAAAAGGGAAATTTTGAGAATCTCTTCCCTTTGGAATTACTGGGATACTGTTTTTGCTTTAGTAGTATTTACCATCTTTCTTTGTTTTGCTCCAAGTGATTTGGAAGCCAGTCTTGCACACTGTTAGTCTGCCACTTCGATTCCCTGGGAGCTAGTGCAGTGTTTATGTGGAATATTCTGCAGCATTATACACTGCTCTCACACATCCATTCTGGAGCAGTGGCAATGGCACCTTGACCTGTGCTCTTGGTGCTTGTGTTGCTGAACCTCTGAGCTGATTTGACCTAGGCATCAACTTCCCTGTTCGTGTGTTACCTGGTTTTCACATCCAAGAGAGAATTCTAAGATATTTTGCCCACTGAAACTAGAACTGACTTCAGCTGCGCAGGAAGCAGGGCTGTATTCACACCCTTAAAAATGCTGATTCCACTCAAGGCACCTGAAGCTGTGACTGCAGCAAGGCAGGCTCAGCTGGCTGAGCTTCACTCCACAAACCATAGGTTACACCTGGCCTGCAGCTACAGCAGGGACCTCTGCCTGGGACCTTCTGCACCAGAAAGTGGGACAGCCCTACTCAGCCCCTTTTCCCTGGGCCACTGACCCACTGTCCTTCTCCCTAGCACCTGGAAAAGAAATGTAACCTTTAGTTGCTGGGGCTCATATTTTAACCAGCAGCCTTGGCAAGCATATTTCAATTCCTTTCTTGTAATCAGGGTTGTGTGCTACTTCTGTATACAAAAGGAGAGGGTCCTTGGCGATGAGAGGAATGTGGAATGTTAATTTCTTTCTGCAGTGTTGCTGTTCAAGGCTCTGTCACAGGTACCAATTGAAAATTAAGTTCTCAAAGTCACAAAATTTCTGAGGGTATTTAGCCTCTGAGTTGGGAGTTGACAGTGCCCGATATTTAAAGACCTTTCTTCTTGTGGTTCCTGCTGAGCCTCATAGCACTTTTCTAGATACTCCAGAGAGCTGGGTTTGAGGGGAATTAGTAGTTTAGAGGGAGGTGCTTGTGCCGTAATCATCACCCTACCCTAGAGCAGGCTGCCTAACGCAGTTTAGAGAGTTGAGAATCTGTGCCAGGAAAATAAAGCAAGCTCTGTTCTATCTGGATGGGCTCATACTGGACTGTATCTTGCCTTTGGCCATGGGTTGTATCTGCACCTTTTACCAGGAGCATTTCAAGAAGCTGTGGGCAAGCATCTGGGCAGAAATCAGCCTCCCCAGACAGATTTGTAGAGGATTGTTTGTGAAAGAGGTCTGGTCACTTACCTTAGTGGGCTTCGCAAGCTGAATGAAAACACTGAGTAAGGGCTAAACATTTTGAATACAGTACTGTGCATTTAAAGAAATAAAAATAAATTCATATGAGTTTAGTGTTAAAAGCAGCCCAGTGGAGCTAGATTATGTCAATAGCTGAATTATGTCAATTTAAGAGCTACCTGCAAATTTTGTCAAATAATGTTAGTTTAGGTCATATCTGTAGAAACTAGATTATTTCATTGCATAGCATTGTAAAAATGCTATGAAATCAGAGATGGTCTTGCTGGCCCACATGTGTTTTCCTACTAGCAATAAAACTGATAGGAAATTAGTTGGTATGATTCAGATGAGGCCAGATCAGAGGCAGAAGTCCCACTGATTTCAGCAGGAAAAGGGATTGTACATGAGCAGGGGAGGGGGAAGGACACTGCATAATGCTGAGATCTCACCTCAGCCTGAAACTGCTGCAGGAATGTGTTCTGAAAGCAGAGAGACATTATCTTATTTTAAGATAAGCATGTTTTACTTATTTTAAGTTTAGAGACAAAAGGAAAAGGCTTTTTAGCTTGTAAAAGAGATTCTTTCATCACAGTTAAATTTTTTAGTACAAGACTAACTAGAACCCAGAATTTGAAATGTGTTGACATCGAAGGGATTTTTGTAAATTCATATGCTTAGGTGACTATGCCAGGAGAGCTGCCTTGGAGGGATTTTGTGCATTTATAGAAAGATACTAACAATTTTAAATCTCCAAAGACTTTCAGTTAACTTGTAATCTTAAGGGTATTAACTTTACATTCCTGCTTTTTCAGTCTGGTTTAAGTGTTGATCTGTGCATCCAAAATAGTAATCTTCACATGTGGTACTTCTTTGTACTGCTGTTCAGTTATCAAAACAGAGATGGAAAGGTTTGTGGATGTTTTGGAGGGTTTTTTTTGCAGAGAAGGTTGTTTTATTTTTTTGTGTACAGTCACAGTATACTTAATTTTTTTTAATTAATAAGGAAGATTATCAGTGTAAATCTCACAGTAAAAAAAAAAATTAAAACCTCTACTCCTCACTAAGAAGCATGGCTTTTCAGGAAGAAGCAAAGACTGAATTTTACTAGTTAAAAAAAAAATGCCATTGCAATTCTGTTTAACAAGTGCTATAATTCCATATCCTACCTGCCATTGCTTTAGAGATGTGAGACTCTGAGGTACCATCCTGATTGCTGTGACTGACACAGGTATGTTCTGCTCCTTTGGCAGCTGGAGTGCTACAAGTGCTCTCTCCTTCAGCCTAACTAGACTTGTGTAAAGACCAAACCAGAACAACTGATTTTAATCACCAGGAAAAATAAGTGTGTCTCAGCTTCAGCTAAACTTTCGTAGTTCCCTAAGCCCCAGAGCCTTTGGAGAGTTCATCCTGCAGGCTGCCATCTGATCTAACTTCTCCGTTCAACGCTCTTCTTCCTTTGTCACTGTGATTTCTGTGGTTTCATTTCTGCTGATACATTCCCAAAGTGCTAAAATCTCGAGAATTACTGACAATTTTTTATTTCAAGTTGGGAACAAATTCTGAGCGAATGACAGTACTTTGTTCACCGTATGGAGACTCTGATCTGCAGCCGTTCAAGTCTCCTGCCAGCATGTGCTGTCCTGGGAGGTGGTGTGTCTCTGTGTTGGTGTGAAGAGTGTGTGCACACAGATGGCTGCAAAATCCATTCTTGTGGGTTGTAGTGGCAACTTCCAGTTCCTTGTGCCCAGAGAGCTACATCAGCTATTGCAGAGAAAGAGTTTGTGTATGTACGTGGCTGGACTCAAATGTGCCACCACAATTTCTTCCAGTGAGCAACCCTCTTTTATTATCACTCTCCTGAAAATGTGCCTGACAGGCCCCGCAGGATTAGTTTTGGCTGAGCTTTAATTTGCACCACTGAAAGTGCTTAAAATTATTGTCAGTTCTGAAAAATTCTAGTGCTTTGAGAGGCACTTGCTGGACTTAGGCTTGGAGAACTGGTATTGTACCTTTGAATGGGACAGTGAGTGAAACAGATAGAAGTGATTCACTGTGTTCAGTGTGTTTATATGTGTAGACTATTTGGGGTTTATTTTCTTTTAAGTACCCACTCAAAGCAGTGTAAATTTTTTTCTTCCTAGAGCTTACCTTAAGATGTCACTTTTCTAGTTGTTCTGAAGCTTTCAGTTCTGAGCTTGCAAGAGTTCAAGAAGCTACACAGTGTAGGCAAGATATCCTATAGCTCTGCAAAAATCTGCGTATTTTTCACTGTGTGAGTGCATTGACTGTTTTTTTATATAATAGTCACTGAACTAGATGACTGAGCTCCAAGACATTCAATTGCAAATAATTTCAACCATGATCCTTAAGTAGCAGCTCAAGTAACCTGATGTAGTGATTTTTCAGTAAGAAAGTAACTTGTAGCCAGCAATTTTATTCAAGTTGACTTTCTTGAAAGAAGGCTGCTTGTGGCCATATCAGTGGCATTAGTCCCCTTGTCCCTGACCCAAAGCCTTTCTTAAAGCTAATCTTCAGAGAAACCCATGCTACATTTAACTTTGGTATCTCTCATGTGGGTCTCAAATTTAACCAGACACGGCCAATCTGAATATTTCCTGCATGTTAAACAGACCATTGTAAGCCTTTTCCTCCAGGCTAGATTGTTATAAATGCTGTTTATGATCCTGCTATGACAACTGTGAAGGACATGGCAAAGAATTTATCACAGGATTATTCATCCGCCATCAGAATACCTAATAAGATTCTAAATGACCCAAGATGATAATAAGATCTAGCTTGTAGCAATAAGGTATTAATAAACTGGTTTTTTTCAATAAGGAATTGTCCTGGCATCATTACCCTGACATATTTGTTTTCCTTCTATTTTGCTGGTAACGTAGCTCTGGTGTTTTATACAGCAAATTTATAAAACCCCGTGATGTATGAAAAATACACCACATACGAAGTGAAACCCATAGGTTAAAGCCAAGAGCATTCTGTTTGCCTATGTCATAAAAGAACTAGATTTTTTAAGTCATAGATCCTAATTTTTCCATGCTCTTTCACTTTGTGTTTAAAAATTATATATAGAAGAATACATGTCCTACATCCAAGGCCATAATTCAGATGAAGGGATTTTGTCAAAATCATAAACCCAGAAAGTTCAGGTCAGGTGATTAATGACTGGCACTGGAACCCTGAAGTCATCCTGAGCTGGAATTACACCTGAAATCCTTGTTTGCAATGTCTCAGACTTTAAAACCAGTAGCTTCCTGGAGAAAAAAAAAAAAAGCTTTTACGATGGCATAAGAAGCTGTCAATTTCTGTTGCTGTGAAAATGACAGATGAAAAATACATAAATGTGCAACTGGTCTGATTAGACAAATAGTCCGGGATCTTCCTGAAGACCTGATGTCAGTACAACCTGTTCCTGTGCACAGCTGACCCTCTGCTCCCTGCTCCCCTCCCAGCGCTGGGCTAGGGAACTTCCACCTTCAGTGCCCCACCAGCCCCACAGGAAAGCCTCTTAATGGGAAGAAAAGCTCACCTGAACATGGAGTTTATGAGGAGGTAAGAGATGCCAAGTACAGGAAAGGGCAGACGTGTGAAACTGCTACCTATCTATTAAAGCTATTGAACTGGTGATAAAAAGCTACATTACTCCTTGAAAATGCAGAGCTGTTACAGCTTGTATAAATACAAGTCTGCACTGGGTGATCTCAAACTCTCACAGGTTGGTTCCCCTCCTGCATTTATAGGAAGGGAAAGCATGAAACAGGTGGATTGTTTTGCTCAGAGCTCTGACCTGAGGCAGTGACGGAATAGTAATTCCTGGTCTCAGTCAGTTACTCTGCCCATCAATCTACATCATGACCAAGGTCATTTTCTTTAGAAAGCCAAAGATGGGTGTATATCTCATTATCACTTAAACTTTTATCAAAAGTTTATTCAAGCTGGAGAGAAGTGAGATTTGGTGCAGAACACCATAAACCCTAAGGCATAAAAGGGATTTGGATTACTTGAGCTCTTTGCTTTCTGTCATGTTCCTGGTTGGAGAATTGAGTGGTTGTACAGTCAAGTGACCCGGTGACCTTGCGGGGCTGGTTCATGATAAAGTAAGCTAGCATGGGACCTCAAACTCTTGTGCCCCTTCTCCTTTCTGAACTTCCTTTGGGAACGTTGAGAGATTGCTCTGCCTTGCTTCCTTCATCTGAAGAAAGAAAATCAAAATATTTCTTACTGTAAGGGAAGGTTGTGAAGGCAACTACCAAATATTACAGTAATGGAAGTGCTCAGCCACTACTGGAATGGAAGACTTGGGAAAGTCTAACAAGGTCTCATTTCTGAAGCAGTAGTTGGTGCTGTGCATATTTGACTTTTCTTTCTGATGCAGCAAAAAAAATCATTTGTGCACCTATTTCCCATGTATGTGTTTCTATAGGTGCTGTGGGTACAAAGGGAATATGCACTGAAGTTTGCAAGTGTGAAATTAAAGGATAGATCTGAACAGACAATTCTAATTGAAAAAGGAGTGGGATCAAGGTTTTGATCCCATTTAATTGTGTTTTCCTCACTGACCTCTGATATTTTTTAAGCCGCTATTCACTGAAAGCTTCTGCTTTCTAACACCCCTCTTTATAGGGAATAAGCAGGTCATTAAAATAGTTGGGAAATAAGTAGCAAAATATATTATGTGTTTTTATGTTTTACCTTCTTCCTGTCTGATGGAATTCAACTTGGGTGCACCTGGGGTGGTGTTAATGGTGCTAAAATAAACATGCTAGAAAGTTGTAGTCACATTCATTGCTGGTGATAATTCCTTTACTTCACCAGACTTACCAATACATTTAAAAACATACATCTTCAGCATTTTCCCGTGACTTACATAAACTTTGTTAACATTATAATATGCAGAGATTGGCCACATTTTATGGAGAAGGGACTTGTGTCAGCTCTGATGAGCCCTGGCAACAGGAAATTTAAAATTCCCTTTGCTTTGACAAGTCTTCTATGACACTCCTTCCAGCCTGATCTGTCCCTTTGCAGCCACTGCTGATCTCTGTGTAAAAGGTGAGAACACTATGGGGCGAGAAAATAGAGCGAAGAACAGTAGAAGCTGTATAAAGGATGGCATGGCTGAGGGGAGAGGCTTAAAACAAAATATTATTGTCTATTAAGCTGAGAAGAGTTCTTGCTGCTTTGGGGATTGGAACTACAGTGAATTGCTTGAGGAAGCTGTTCTTTTCTAGTTGGTTTTTTTTCTTCTGGTATGGATGATTTCCAGGAAAAGTTGAGTACTTACATTAGTACAATCTGGTAAAATACCTTCCTGGGTTTGGCACTTGCTTATTGGGCTCTCCTTCAGATATGTTTGGCAAAAGGGGGTATTTTGTGAAAGCAGATCATGACAGTGTGGGGCAATCCTCAGTTTTCTAGGAAGCAGAATAAGTTTTCCCTTTCAGCTGAGAAATAATGTTCTGTGAAATCTGTAGAGAGAGATAAAAGCAAACACTACCTAAGCAAGGGACCAGTTGTGAAGTTGGCTGGGACGAGCACCTGGCAGGAACTAACAGCGTTCCATCAGTAATGCTGGGAACAACCCGGGAAACAAGGATCGCTGCTTCCCTCGGCCTGTCCTTTCAGGAGATGTCTATGGCCTTACTGCTCCTCCACCTACAGTCCCCATCTCCCAGTCTCCCAGAGAAACCCTGCTGTTCCACCAAGCATTGTGTGGAGAGCAGAAGCAGCTTTCCCAGAGCTGCAGCCACGGGGCTCGGGGGTTCCTTGCACAGCCCAGGCCAGAGCCAGGCCCTGCAGGCAGAAGCAGAGGCTGTGCAGGTGAGGGGTTGAGAGGCAAGAACCCAACCAGCACTGTCTGAAGTGGCGATAAAGAGCTGTAAATGTGGTAGGGGCAGGTCAAAAAGGTAGGTTCAGCTGCCCTGCCTTGGGCATCAATCTGTCATTGATAGCCTGAAGATTTTGTAGGATTGCGGTAAACCACAATTTTGTCCTCTGGAAGAGAAATGCTTTCTGGTCCCCAGTGCCTTGTATTTCGGACTGTTTAGGCTGGTTCTCTGCTACTGCATCTCCAAGGAGTCTTCAAACGTCATTCTTAATTTTCTCTAATTCTGCCTGTCTTGCTGTCAGCTATGCCAACACAATAGAGAAAGTAGGCAAAAAAAAGGAGAGAAGGCATGGGTTTTTTTTCCTTTAAGTTCTCAAAATAAATTAAGGAGAAATATTTATCTCTATAGTACTTCAGATCCACTGTATTGCTTCATCTGCTTTCTCTGATGTGTCCTATTTAGCTCTAGTAAGTCACAAGCATATTGAGGGCAAATAGTGGGTACAAATCTGGCAGAAAGCTAATGAGCTCTCCTGTGATTATCAGTAAGGACTATGACTCATTAAATCTCATTTCCTGAGAAAGTCCACATGAGTAGAAGAAATTATCTGGAATAAAGGTCCAAAAACCTATTTCAATCAGATTTATAGGTGTTCTTGTTGCAACAAAACAATCAATGAAAACAGAGGAACCTTCTAATGAGACCTTTTGAAATGGTTACCGTTCAGAGAGAGGGGTCTGTTTCCCTTTTATTCAAGATTCAGGTAAAATACCTGCCGTTCTCCCAGACTAAACAGGTTGATGCATGTTGTGAGTTTTTTCAGTTTTCATTTTAGATGTGTGATTATAACTGATATAATAAATAGATGCTTGTGTGCAACGTGACTTCCATTCAAAACTATGCTTAAAAATGAACCTGGCTTTTCCAGTTTTGGGTAGGTTGCAATTGCCTCAATGCAGCGTTTTCTTCTTGGAATGGGGGTACATTTTTCATGCATTATTTAGAGAGGAAAAGCCTCTTCCCTGTTGCAGTGAAGAAGAAAGACTTCCATTGATTTTAATGAGCTTTGGCTCACCCTCTGATAGAGCAGCATTGCAAGAAGTTTTTGTTTTGGCAGTTTTTATCTTTGTGTAGAGACCTGTGGACACAATCTCCCGTTACGGTGCATGCTAACATTACGTGGAGGTGACAAAGGAAGGGTTGGTGTGGTCTCATGGAGTGAAGAGTAGACACCCATCACTGCCTGACACATGAGGAACATGGGCAGCTCTTTGCATCTGTAACTCAGAGTGTGATCTGAAGGCCCCAGCGACTGAGCTGACTTGCCTTCATAACTAAATTCTTGCTGTTGGGAAGGACCTCAAACTGACTGCAGCAAGCTCTGGTTTTGAACTGTTTAAATGATTGGCTTTCTGGGATACTGTGGTGTGATGATACAGCTGATCCTGCTGGCACTAAATTATCTTGGAACATGGAGATTTAAGTAATATAATTATTTAACAACAGAAATGTATAGTTTAGTTTGATCTCACAAGCTGGGATCAGAAATGAGCCCAAGTTGAACATCTGGGGAATAAGAACACAGATGCCTTTCTGAACAGCTGAGTTTTTTTCAGTGTTTTTATCTGAGCTTTTAGGTATAAAAAAGTGTTGTTTGCTTAATTCAAATCCACTTCTTCTGGCATGAGAATGAGAAATATTGATGTTTCATCCAGACACAGTTTGAATAACATGACATAAATATAGGAGATATGCTTTTCATGTGGACACCTTAGCAAATGTATGTTAGCAGTTCCATTTTTGTATGTGTTTCCAGAGAGTTGAGCTTTTGTTGAAGGGTTGTTTCCCTCCACTGTAGCTGTTCCCAGTTCCATACAGCACATTACTCGTAATCCTTGGGATGTGTTATTCAGGAATTAAACAAAAACCCTGGAAAAATATGCTGCTGTTTATAACTTGAAAAGGCATTTATTAATATGAAGATATAAGGTAGGAGTCAGAGAGGAGCAGTTGTTTATGTGCTATGAATCACACTTTTCTGTTTGGGAAATGAAAGTTATTTAAAGGTTCTGTGTGTTTGTCAATGGAACTTGCTCCAGGACTGTTTTACAATGTCAAAAGAAATTCTGTGCTATGTGCAATACAAAGATGGGAAAAATTATGAATTCTTACCAAAGAAACAAAGGAGTTAGAGAAGTGTAAGAGTTCTTCTGGTAATATAACCTGAAATTATGCTTCCCTATGTTAGTCAAAAATGACATTTTTAACCCTATGGTGGGAAAGACTTTGGAACACCATCAGCAAGTAAGCTTCCTTATCTGGCACATTTGAAAGTCTGCAGTTTATATGGCATTTTAAGTTAAAAATGAGTAAAGGATGGAAAAGTTAGATTATCTTGAGGGTTTTTCTGATTGGGTGGTGGAGCAGGTTTTTTTTAGACTGGAAATTGAAGGTTAAAATCTGAAAGACTAAAATGATAAAGCAATACAAAGAAATGTTTGGAAGGGCTTCAGAGTTATAATGCTGCAGCTTGAAGGAGGCTCTTTAAAACTCTGGCATCCTCTTAACTATATTGAATACATTCTGCACTTAAACTGCACCCAGGGTTGGGAGCACAGCTTTGCATAAGGATGCATGGGACATCTTATGTACATCACACTGGGATTATGGCAAGCAGTGATGTTAAAATAAGTGAACAACCATTCCAGGTTTTTTCTTAAAAGCCTATCCATATTTTAGCCTTACCTCTTTTGGGCTAGGTAGGGGATCTTGATTTTTCTGTTTATTGGTATTTGACAACAATATTCAAAGATCTTGCTGGTACTTGGGAGGTAATGTATAATATCATACTAATGAACAAAAGGTTCTTGTGCTAATCCTCTGAAGGCCTCTGGTTTGGAGAAATGCTGTTGAGAGCTATATTAAAGTCTAGAGAGGTTGATTGGTTGTGTGATGTGCATAACTCCGTTTAATGCCAGCATGACATTGGAACCAGACCCTTCCAGGCTAATTCCCTGCCTCATTAGAAGCCAGTGAAATTCCTCCAGTATCAACTAACATGTGTAGATGTGTTTTGTTTTGCAGACACTCTATTTCTGTGTAAAGTGTAGACTTTTCAGAATAATCTGGAAAACAGTGGACTACAAGGGAACAATCCAAAGGTGGCAGAAACACAGACAAATGTCAGCTGTGTGCAAGCAGAATATTGGTCAAAGGCTGAAGAACACATGATGAAGGGGAAGGGGCTTTGATGTATTAATAGCATTCAAGCATAATCAATTTATGTTGATATAGCTACAATTTGTATAGACTTAGATAAGCCTGGAATCCATCAGATTACCCTGTCAAAAGCACACACTGAGTATTTGTTCCACCTAATCCTCACTGGTAGTCCAGACCCTTCAGAAGGGATAAATCAGGAGCAAAGTAACCACATCAGGTTACTCAATTGCCACCTCAAAGCTATTCTTAAGCTAAATATGGACATCTTGCCTATCAGTCAATCAATTCAATCAATTTCTTTTACCTCTCATTGTGCAAGAGGACTGGCTTTTTGGCAAAGTGATAATAAAATTGTAACAAGGTCCAATTTTTCAAATCAAAAGCTAGAACTGTGCTTTGGGGCTACATTTTCTTTCTAGGAGTCTAATAAGGAGGGACAGGCAATTATTATTATTTATTTCACTAATTAGCTGGATAATCATTCACTGTAAAACTCTTCAGTGTTAGAAATATGTTCCTTGTACACTTTGTTTAGCAGTTTCCTTTTTATCAGACTGAACCACTGTACGACATCTATTATTAGTGGGGCAATGGGGACCACTGGAAAAAAAAAGGAAAAAATAGAGGGATAATTTTTGATCTATGAAGATAATGCAACAAGAAGCAACAGTCCATAAAAACATCTCCTTTCAGTCTCTGAAGACATAATGCTTTATGATAACCATAAAACATTTTAGTGCAAAATAAATTGCTGTCCTATTCAAATCCTTAAGTGTACTACAGTGGATGTCACTGAAGACATACAGCTATTTTTTCCAATACTGAGATATATTTTATCATAATTTGTAGTGCAGGTGACAACCTTGCACACATGATTGCCTTTTCTTGCTTAGTTAGCTTGGCAAGGTCAGAGTCCTTTGGCCTTTTATGGATGTAGAACTATTAGGAAATAAACAGGATAACCAAGTAGCGTAAAGACAGAACTTGTTTCCTTGACTGGTTAGTCTTACATCCCTAAAGATTTCATGGTGTTCTGAGTATGTACTTACTACTGGAAATTATTTCTTTTTAAATGCTGTAGCAAATTCTTCTCACTTGTAAAACACATGGGTGATTTTTCTCATTTTCTTTCTATTTTTCTTTCTAATTTTTGTTTAGTTATGTTTTCTCTTTTCTCTTCTAGCTAATGAATGACATATTGGTTTTGGAGCTGCTGTGAGGAGAACGAGGAGTGTCAATTAATGGAAAATACTGCAGCTACAATTCAGCCCAGAAGTCTTGAGCCAGGTAAGCACCTCAATTTCCTGAGAGTTGAATTTTTCTGATGTCATTTCACATTTTGCCACTGGTGAGGTTCTTGAAACACATAGTCTCAAGCAGCTTCTAGAATTTCATGTTCCCTTTTTGCATCAAAGCAGTGGAGAAGAGAGTTTATCGTAAAGTATTTTTGAGTTACTTCTGCTGATGATTATGCCTATGTAGGACTGCACGGAAAGAATATAGGAAAATGCTTATAATGGTGACCTAGTTAGCAAAATCATTTAGGAGATACATCCCCACCCCATAAAAGTATTTGCTTTGGCTGGTTTGTTTAAATCTGTTATAAAGTGTCATGGTTCATCGAATGGAATGGGAAAAAAAAGAATTTGATAAAGTCTCTATGGAACCATAGAAATGTGTAAGGCCTGGTTGGTGACTTTCCTGTAAGTTCTATACAAGTGTGAAGGAAATAAATGTAAAATACATTTTATATGTTTCCCTTTAAAATACACTGAAGTTTCTGAAATAGAAAACGGGTCACAACAAAACCTTACCCTCTCTCTTGAGTTGTTGGGATGAAATTGTGCCTCAAAGGAAACCAGTAGGGTCTTTAATATAACTTCAGCCACAAATGTGCATTTTTGTGTTGATTTGTGTGATGATGATGTATTTGAAAATTTATTTTTTCCACTGTAGTGTGGAAGAGCCTTTCTCCCATGGTCAGTGAACACAGGCTGCTGGCATTCAATCTTTTACCAATATCCTGAAAAGATGTGTGTAAAATTGTCTGATAGTTTGCCTCAAATGACTGTTCCCCCAGACGAAAGGTCCAACTTGAAAATTTCAGAAATCCACAGAGATTTGATGATTTGGAAGAACAGTATTTGAGTCTGTACACCTATGCATTTGTGTGAGTCAATTCCTGTGAGATTCTTGGCAGGACAAAAATTTCCATTGTTCCTTTCACTGTTGCTTCCAATCAGTCACGTTCACTTAAAAATGGCTTCTCAAAGGTTTTTAATTGTTTTCTGTGTTACCAATATGGTGAAGGTGGTATATTTTAAATACAGAGTGTTAGCCAGTAATTGGATAAGAGAGGGTTATGAGCAACCTTTTGGAGTCTCAACTAGATATTACAGCATCTATCATGTATATATCCCTTATTAGACTACTTAGAAATGTGCAACTAATATAACATGACTTTCTTGATGTCTGCATAATATGATTGACAATGCATACCATGTAAGAAAATCGTTACCTAGGGAGATGGGGATATTGGGACTTTCATTCTCTCTTTTTCCATGTTTTCCCAGTTGTTGTTCATTGCTTGTTGGCAGTTCATTTTAGATTTTGCAAATATAAAAGCAGCTGCAGTAGTAATGTTGAGCTTTTGGATTCAACAGACGCATATATTTTAATCTAAATGACAATATTTAGCAACAAAATTGTTTCATTTTAACTTCACTGCATTTCTTAATCTGTGGGAACTATAATTTAAAAATAATGAATGCAACAGGGTGAATATATGGCTTCCATTAATTCCAAATACTGCTTATTTCCAGCACTTTTTAATTATTTGAATGTAGTTCTCAATATATTTAACTGAAGTGGAAAAATCATTCAAACCTCAGACCATTTACGATTGCGGGTGTATCTGTAACTTTCCTTCCAAATTACTGAACTTCAGAGTAACGTTTCATTTTGAGTACCTATTTTTCCTGAGTATTAGAAAGCGCTACAATAGTTGAAAAAGCAGTTGTGAAAGATGCAGGTTTCATAAACAATGAACATCAGAGGATGTGAGTTAATAAATTGCAGGTTCTACAGCGAAATTTTGTTAAAGGCTGACTTAAACCCCAGGATGGTAACTAAGATAACTGAGAGGCTGTGCTGCATTTTGCATTCTTCTTTTATCTTGAAACAGCACTTTCTCGAAGAAACAGAGATCCACAGGCTGTGAGGGTTCCTTGATTGCCCAGAACCATCAACTTTAATGTGTTCTTTGCACGTCCTATCTGCAGGCACAGGGAGAGCTGCCATGCCAGGTCTCACATTCTGTATGGTTTTTGCTTACCTGCTTTGTGGATCTGGCATGGCACTGTCTTCTCCTCATAGAATGATGTTTTCTTCTGATGGCTGAGACTACGTACTGAGTTCCTTCCTTGTAGTTAACATAATCATTTACAAAATTTCATACTATCATGGACTGGAGACAGAAATCATAAGCCTGTTTTTATCATGAGGCTTATAATTGCTGCACACTGAAAAAGTGGGTAGCAAAAACTCCGTAATCTTTCCCATGTTTTCCTGACTATACCCAAAACCTCTTCATAAGGAGCTGCATGTGACTCAAAGCTGCATTGTGTGCTGGTGGCAGGACTCTGATGTGGTGTGCATTTTGGAGCAGTGTCTGCACTTTACCTGCCTTGTGGCTTGAAACAGAGCATGAGGACTGACTGCGAGAAAAACAGATGCATATATTAATGTTTCTCTTTTTTTTTTTTTTTTAATGTATTCTTGTGCATTTTTTTGTGTTCAGATAGACCTGGGCCCTCATGAAGAACTAGTTCAGATATTACAATGTGTGAGTGAAAAAGCATTTGAGCAAATAAAACCTACTTTCCTTGCTACTTAAACAGAAAAAGATGGAACAATACTTGATTGCTATTGATTCTGGTCAGCAGCTGGGTTTGCAGCATGAATACATGCTGTCTGTTCTTAGCCTATGATTCCTCAATAGAAATCAAAATACCAATTATAGTAAACTCTTACGGCATCTATTGGTTTTTCATGAGACCAAAATTAATGGACTTTCTAGGAGTCTCAGGGCAGCCTAACACTGACTGTAGCAGGCACTTTGCATCTGTTTAGCCATCCATTTAGTCAGCTTGCTCATATTTTGCTGCCACAGCCGCAGGTGGTGAGAGAAAACAAGCCTGGGGCCAAAGCTTCTTGCTTAGGGAGCTGTGTGCTAGGGTTTTTTTGCTGCTCTGCCATCTGAACATATTTTGTCAGCAAGGGAAGGGTAACGAGAGCTGGGAAAAGAGAAGTTACCTGGTGAGTTTGTTTCAAGAGCTTTACCCTGTAACTGACAGGTCTTAACTGCTGAATTCCTTCATTGACTTCAAGGTTAGTTTTTCCATTTTTTTCAAAGTGCTGTACGCTCTGTCTTTTGCACTTGCACGCACGCTCTGGCTCTCCTCTCTTCATGTCTTGAGCTGACACACCAGCTCTTCTTATCTTTGCAGACTTCTCCACACCTGTGATAGTTTGGGGTTCTTTTCCTCCTGTGTGCCAGATCATTAGTTTCCCCTCTATTGAAGTCCTTCTGATACCAAATCCTGTTTTGCAAGGGCACTCAGGGTTAATCTCTCACAGGAACTCTACTCCAACAGAAGAATGTGTTTGTGATCGAGCTTTTTAATTCCCTGTTAGTTGGTATTTTATTCCAGAACTATCTTACTGTGGTTGTAAGTCCATGATTTATCTCTAAACAAGTGCCAGCTGCTGCTGACTGTCAGTAGCGGACTGAGTGACCACAGTGGAACAAGTACTAAAGTCTTTTCTCAGTTTCTATTCCAGGTACTAGGAAAATTTCCCAATTTGGAGTTTAAACAGGCAAATAAACCATGAAGAAGCTGGCTTGTGTACATAAAGAAGCACTTCATGGTGGGGACTGGCTCATGCAGAGGATGTCTGACCAAAATGACTTCCCATAGGGAAAGAGTAAACATTAATTGTTAATCTCTAGTGGGCCACAGCTTTTCCTTTTGTGTTCCCCAAGCTGCACTACAGGCAACTGGTATGTAGGATACACAGTGTGGTTCTCTTTCCTGAGAGCTGGCAAGACTTCTAAGATGAAAAGAAGAATGCAGTAGTTCGTGTCAATCATAGTCATCATAGAATCATAGACTGCCCTGGGTTGGAAGGGACATAAAAGATCATCTAGGTCCACTCCTTGCCATGGACAGGGACACCTTCCACTGTCCCAGGTTGCTCCAAGCCCCATCCAACCTGGCCTTGGGCACTTCCAGGGATGGGGCAGCCACAGCTTCTCTGGGCACCCTGTGCCAGGGCCTCACCACCCTCACAGGGAACAGTTTCTTCCCAATATCTAATCTAATCCTGTGTCAGTTTGAAGCCATTCCCCCTTATCCTGTCACTCCGTGCTCTTGTAAATAGTCTCTCTCCATCTTTCCTGTAGGTTCCCTGCAGATACTGGAAGGCTGCAGTCAGGTCACCCCAAAATGTGTAGCTGTGCTCAAAAGGTTCAGCCTGTGTTCATTTGAAACAGCCAGGAGCTCCAGGGATTTACCCAGATTGTCTTAACTGGTGCTCCAGCAATCACTCCAGCTGGAGATTGTATATGTGAAATTAGAGGCACTGGCATTGTCCAAAGCTTGTGTGTAGGTGTAAGAATTGTTCATTTGTATGAAATCCCCTTATTTTATAGAAGTTAGAGTTGCTAAAAACTGCAGGCCAGCTACTAAGATTTTGCCTTCGATGTCTTCAGAATGTTCCAGCCAATTTACAGGCAACTGCGTGGTTATTTGCAGGCTCAGGGCCTCAAAGCTGAGGAACCCAATAAATAAGAAATGTGTATAACTAAATATAGCACCTCTACTTCATCATTTCATTCCCTTCCACCTGCTTCCAAAGAACAAAGATTCAGGCAAAAATCCCTCATGTCAGGTTTCGTATCTGTTGCCATATTTCTGAGTGAATTGCTGCTCCCCACTGCCCCTCCCAACAGGAGTTCACAGAAGTGCAGCAAGACCTTATTATTCTGTTTATGATAGGATGGTCTATTCCTGTACGATGCAGTCCATAGTAAATCCAGCTACAGAATTAATTCTGGGCTTGTGAGGAAGAGATGCGAGTGAAAGCTGTAATGATTTACAGTTTGACGATGCAGTTGATATGAAAATAAACATTGAATCAGTTTCTTCTATATGTCTCAGTTCCATTAGAATAATGACAGTAGGTGACATTTTTCACATTTTAATTGGTGTTTTGCTGATTTTATCAGAATTTCTGCTGATCAAAGCAAATTGGCTATTTATTTATTTTGCAGTGATGCTAACTAATCAGTGGAAGTTTAATGTACTGTAATGAATTTTAAATATCCTCCTAGTCATTACAAGTGTGTGAATCTAGAGTCTCTTTCTCGTAACCGTTTGAATAATTAATTACTTGAATAGCAAAAAAAGGTAACATTTAATATAATAACATTTTCTTTGAAATATTTCCCTGCACGTTTTATAGTAGCGTCTCAAATTAGCAAAGGATAATTCTGACCAATGCATCACCCCTGCATGCACACAGCGCACTTAACCTAATTCTGACTGCATTGGGTTAGGCTGATAGTAAATACCTTAATTACTAGTTTATTTCAGTAGATCGTTAAATGACAGCTTTTACATTATTTATCCTTCAATGTCTTTGTTTTAGTAGTTTTCTTTTATGTCATTTATCTATACAGGCTTTTAAAAAAGCAGTGACATGCTTCATGTCACAGTATTGTTTTCTACTGATCATGGCATGCCATAAATTGTCCTCATGAATAGAAAAGAAAAAGGGAAGTTTAAAAAAAAAAAAGTAATAGAAAAATTCACATATTTGGTTCACTTCTGGATACAATTCTTCACATATCCTCTCGTCCAGGAAAGAACTTCAACGTTCGTTCAAATGTTTGGGACTAGAGCATGTTCCCTTAATTAGAGTGTTAGTCTTTGAGGACTTGATGCCAAGTTGAAAAGAATTTGGTTTCAGTTTACATACTTTCCCTGCACATCTGTCATCAGACCCTGGGACACTTTTTGACACTACACTGTGCATTTCCACGCTTTGCTCGGAACTAGACTTCATTCCAATATATTGGTAACTGCTTGTGAGATGTGAGAGGAGTGCCTGGGGTGTCACGTGTTTGTATTCCGGGATTTTAGTTGAGGCAAGACAAACAAACAAGAGAACCCTTCTCATTCTTCCCGTTGTGCTAAGAGTTAGTCGAGTTCTGCACGCAAAAGAGGCATATTCAGTTCTCCGAATGCTGGGGTTTGGAAGGGACTTGATGCCATTTTAGCTTTAGTGCACATGTTCTTCCAGCGTGCCCTTTTTCAGTGGGATGCATGGAATGACATGGATGAGTTCCTCGGCAGAGGATACGGAGTTCATCCTTTAACTCAGGAGAGGTGATGCGTTGTGCCTGTGCAAGGAAAGCCAAGTGCAAACAGTCAGTCCAAGAAAAGCTGTTTTACACTGCCACTACAAGGCACTGGGAGGGGTCTTTAAGAGAGAACAAAGTCTGGGTTATTGTAAAATGAGAGAATCACTAGGAGATTTGTGCTGCTCAAAAGAAATATTTTAGGTATGTTATTAAACACTCTTCAAAGCTATTGGAATCCTCCATCTAAATCACTAGATCAGATGTAGATCCTGCGTATAGGGAGTAGAGGGGGTTTTTCATATGTCTGTTTGGATCATTTTGAGTGTCCAAATAAGAGATTTTAACCTTCCTTGAGAGCATCTAAATGTGAAACTGTAGACTGATTTCAAAGTGCAAAGTGTAAATACTTAATTTTCAGCTTAAGTGAAAATTCTCTTAAGGCTTATTTTATTTATTTTTTAAATTTTGGCCTCTTAGAAGTATGTGGAAGCAGTTCATGAATTTTGAGGGGTTCTTTTGCAATGATGTTTTAATAAACAGTAATGTTTTAATAAAACAAAAATTACAAAGTAATGAGTTGGTTAAGATGTCAGTGATTAGATTCTGAACCTGCTTGTTAAAATTCATCATGCACAAACAAAGACAATTTAAAATGAAGAGTGAAATAGTGTTAGTGTAACAGAAAGCATCCAGACTCATCCAGAATTCATATCTTCCACTGAGACACTGTCGAGAGGGTCTACCTAATTCCAGTAAGTTTTAGGTCTAGTTTGAGAAATAAATTTAGTTGGTCTTCAAATATTCTGGATTTGAATGAAATGACACAAATGGGAATTATAAATATCAAATTCACTTACAGGCAAATAGTTCCTCTCTGTCTCTGACCATTTAAGATCTTTAGACAG
Organism: Dicrurus megarhynchus; assembly: GCA_013399195.1. NCBI lineage: Eukaryota > Metazoa > Chordata > Aves > Passeriformes > Dicruridae > Dicrurus > Dicrurus megarhynchus. The sequence continues at coordinate 75,759 of VXAD01008592.1, forward strand.
GCATGGCTGATGTTTTGAGGAGCCTGGGAGGGGTTGTCCATGCACATCTGGAGAGTCTCCAGCCCCTGGCTGAGCCTGAGGGATGCTGTGACTCTGGTGCCTGAGTCTGGTCTCTGAGGGGGGCAGTGAGAAGCTCCCCACAGATTGTTCTGGGCCACTTTGGAGCTGAGGGACAAGGGACTTTCCCAAACTTGCTGTAACAATGATAGAAAACCAGCAGAGCTTCTCCCATTATGAAAAATAATGGGCAGACAAATGTGCGTACGATGTTTTGATTATTATTTACTCCAGAATATGCTGAGTCTTACCTTTGCTACCACAGCCAGATCAATATGATACTCCCAAAATAATACTAATAAAAAGCTTACTTGAGGGCATTATACAAAAAGACTTAACAAATGAAAGGAAAGACACTGATATATTGTGATGTTATTTGTTGTCCATTGCTTCTTGTAGTGCATTTAACATGTAAAAAAGAGCTGCAATTTGTGGAAGGAGACTGATTTTGTACCAAAATTTTTCCTTACTTATCAGTAACTATGCTGGAATCATCTGGTCTGTTGGGATTTGGTAGCTTGAGGAATTAATGAATATTCATTCCTTTTCCCTGGGTACAAAGTAAAATAACTAGTAATTAGTATAATATTTAATACTCCTATTCAAAATAAATAAATCTTTTGTGAAAAAAAATCTAATTATTATAATGTAGCAACTTCTGCGTGTGTAACTGAAATTGGATATGCTGTTTTGAAAATGCTTTTAAGCCCTCATTTACATGTTTCCAGATCAGTTAATTATTCCCCTTGTATGCATAAAACAGAACTCTGGATTGTACTTGCATATATTATTCATTTTGCTATCTATCTTCTAAGTTTAGCTGATTCTAATATTTTAATTTTACATTATTATTATACCAGTGATATTTGTCTTCTGATACGAAAATTATTCTTGTCTGCACTTAGTTTTATGCTCATTTTTAAATGAAGTGTCTTGCATGGTAGTAAGTGTGACTATTACAACTCAGGTCTTGTGTTTTGCTTATCATTCTGAATTAGTCATGTCATGTGTTTCTGAGGAAGGGGAGGGTCTCACATGGGGACCTTGGTTTTGTCAGTGAGGTCATGAGCCAGAGAAAAATGTAACTGATAAAATGAAGGGCAGGAGCCTTGAAACTGGTTACCCCAGTCAGAACTTGGGAGTTGCTCTAATATGGTCTGATTCAAAGCTTGCTGGAATCTGCAGATGGATTCGTAGTCACTTTTAATGAGACTTTTCGTGTTTATCTCAACATTAGTTGTTGAATTAATATTTCCCTGGTATCCATTTAGGTTGTCATTGCCACAGCCTGTAGATCAAGGCCATTCCTGGCTATGAAAGTGTAAATGGGGAGATGTTTGATACCAGTGAGCCCCACTGGAGCTGTACAATTCCCTTGTGGGCGCTGGGATGTACAAACCAGCACAGCCTCGAGTACACCACTACCACTGGGGCTGCCCTCTGTCCTTCAGAAAGATGTGAGCTGGGACAATCTCTGTGTCAGTGTGCTTGCAAGTCCATGTGTGGTAGTCACACAGACACGTAGCTTGGGAATCCTTGTTGCCTTCTGAGCTAACAAATTAGTAAGTTCCTGTTCCATTTAGTATTGATTTCCTTCCCCCCAAGAAGGAAAACTCCAAGGTGCAGTACAGGCTGTCCCTGAGCGCCAAGAGATGAGCCCTGTGTGCTCTGACTGCTGCTGTGGTGCCTCTTGGTGTGACAGATGGAAGCTGAGGATTCTGCCATCCACATCCTAATCTTGATGAGATAACAAACAGAAATAGCTTCTTACTAATTTAAATTTTTCCTTGATTTGTTTTACGTGTCTCTTTTATATCAGAAAGAAACTTGAGCAAAACTTACCTTGTACACATTAAGGGTTTGGCTAACCCTGTCATGTCACATATTTTTCTTTCTATTTGGCAGAGCATTAGAATGTTCAGTGAGCTTTGGTTAGGTGGCAGGGCTTTGACTAGAGCTGACAGCCACAGAGCATGAGAAACTGAGGTACTGAGTGCTCTTGTTGAATAGAAGTTTAAAGTTAAGGATGTCTGAAAGGATGACATAAAATATCTGCAGGATTCAGGAAGAACTGCTTACAGCAGAGTGATAAATGCCAGGGAGGAGTTTAGAAGCAAAAAGTATCTGGTTTAAATGAGATTAAGATACCACAGCATTTTATGGACACGCACAGAGAAAACGTTTAAAGGATGCTGACCAAACAGGAAATTATATTAAATAGACATGGAAGAAAGAGGTTTGTCACACCAGATGATTCTTCCTGGCTCACAAGGCATTGCTCTCTTTTCTAAGCTTTTTCTGAGAATACAGAAGGAAAATTGTTAGAACCACGATTAGCAAAATGTGGGTTTTTGCTCTATGTCTACTTACACTCAGGAAGCCACATTAAAAGCCTGTGACGAAGCTTACCAAGTCAAACCCTGAATGCTGACTTCACTTACCTGGATGACAGGTAATGCTAGCTTTATATGGGCCTGAGTATTACAGTACTATTTATTTTTCTGCAAGATCCTGATCATTTTCAGGGCCCAGAACATGATGTTTGTCTTTTAGTAGGTTTTTTTCCCCGTGTTCAAACATGACTCATTTATTTAATACGTGCTTTTCAAACTTTGCTTTGAAGAGCAAATGACTAATTTACCCAGGGGTCTGTTCAGGTTTTCAGACATTAATGAAATTGTTTTCACCTTTATGAAGTGAATGAATAGGATTATTCCCATTATAGAGATTACTAGTTGAGGTACAGTGTTAAAAAGTAATCTCTAACTTTGTGTGCAATATTTTTTCAAGATGCAGCATTTTTTATCCTCTTAGCAGCAAATACTGCGTTTGTATTCAGACACAACTCCTATTGATTTGGGGCACAAGTGAAGGTTTCATCAAATAAGATTTTTCAATAACAAATTATGAACCTAGAAATGAAGGGTGTGCTATGAAAAAGTTTCAAATGGTTGAATCTCACTTTTTTTTCAATCTTACTTTGATAAGGAACTCAGTGGTGGTTTGGGATAGATTCCAAAGAAGCAGTCTTCTTCCCAATGCTGAACAACCTCTGAAGGTTTGGGTTTGTAAGCCTGGAAGATTTCTCCAGCACCATTTTTGTATGTCCTCTCCAATTTTACTGCTTTTTCTCTAGTGGCATTCTGATAACAGAAATACTTTCAGCCTACTCCTCCCTGGTCCTACTGTCACCTGCTTGTCGTGTGTGTGCCCATGACCCAGGACTCTGCTGACTGTGGTAGCACAGCAGCTGCTGTGGGAGCAAATTGTCTCCCTGGGGCAGGTGGGTGGGAGGCACTGCTGCCACAGCAAAGCAGAGCAGTGATGATGTTTGAGGAACCTTGCATTCCATGGTAGGGCTGGGAGATGGTGAGAATTCTGGTAGTTTCTTTCACCCACATCTTGTGGGTTGCTGCCTCCTTTCTGGCCTCTCTGGTCTGTCCCTGTCCCATCTCACTGCCTCCTTAACTCCTTTTGCCCCAAATTTATTCTCCGTCTGTTCCATCCCAAGGCCTCCTCCTCATCTTTCTCCCACAAGATGAACTCCACTCATGTACATTCCAGCCAAGTGGAGAGATTGCAGGTTCACTTGTTTGTGATTGCAGGAGATTATTGCATTTTCTCAGGCTCTCCTGTGGAATTTTCTGTGATGTGGATCTTCCTCTTTGTCTTCCATGTTCCATGTTTTCCAGCCTTAGAGAAAGTCTGTGTGGGCTTCTCCTCTCAGAGCCATGTGTCAGACTTTGCCAGAGGCTGGCAGATCTCACCGACTTTTGCTCTTGGCTCATGTTTTTGATGCTGTCACATCAACTGTCATGACTTTGTTTTTAAGTGAAATAGTAAATTGAAAAGAAGGAGCATGAAGGATGTGCCAGCCTGCTGTTTTACATGTGCTGGCCCAGAGTCCTGCCTGCATACAAGGAGCTAAAGAATTGCAGGGGAGTGACCAGGCTTATTTATAACAGTGAATTTGAGAAACCCTTTTTCTTTCTCTTCAGTGCTGAAACAACTGAAGGCCAGTTCTCTGTGTGAATACTTCGAAACTCTTTGTTTTAGTTGTATTGCACTGTACATTTTGCTTCAGGTGCTGTGAAGTTTGATATCAATAAGTTCTAACTGAACTGCAGGCAATAATGCTTTAGATATTCCTTGAACATTAAGAATTTTTGGACAGTGTTTTCAAAACAAACTGTTCTTTTATTTTTATTTAGGATCTGTAAGTAGGTGATTCTTGGTAATTTTTTTTCATTGTTTCACTTTGATCTTTCTTAATAATTCCTTTTAAATTTTGCATTGAAGTATATTAATGTAAAAAGTATAAGGACTTTAATAACGAACGCAGTCCCTTGGGGCAGGAACATGCCTTACCAGTTTTGTAAACCTTTGTGCATATTTACAATGCAGGAAGAATCATTGATGGTAATACTATGAATTGTTTTCTAATAAGTTTATATGGAAAGGTTGTGCTAGAAAGGTTGAAAAGACAGAAGCAACAAAAATGAACAGGCTTAGAAGATGATGTTATAAAACCCTTCTACAAAGCGTTTTATTGGGTGGAAGGTAAGAGAATTTACTGTTCTTCCTCCAGGTAGGATAGAACTATAGTTAGGGCCACATAAATTTTGACTTCTAACATTTAAGTTCCTCCAGTTGTCCTTCAGCTCAGCTCTGTCCCCACCTCTGTTGTGTCAGAGGTATTGTGGTAAATTAAAAAGATGTAATTCAGCTGTGTTTGTGTTCATCATCTCTAGGATGTTGTTAAACACTGTCTCGCTGGAGTCAGAAGTTGGTGGACTCCTTTTGTCCCTCTTGTGCCATAACCTTTACTACAGCACCTGATTATTTTTCCTCTCATGACTTAGCAGTCATTTGCCTGCAGTTCCCCAAAAACCATAGAATGGTTTGGGTTGGAAGAAACCTTAAAGATCATCTCTTTCCAACCCCTGCCATGGGCAAGGACACCTTCCACTATCCCAGGCTGCTCTAAGCTCTGTCCAACCTGGCCTTGGACACTTCCAGGGACGGGGCAGCCACAGCTTCTCTGGGCCCCTCTTTTGAAGCCCTTTTAGACACTGAAAGGGGCTCTAAGATCTCCTCAGAGCTTTTCTTCTCCACGCTGAACAGCCCCAGCTCTCTCACCCTTTCGTCACAGCAGAGCTGCTCCAGCTCTCAGATCGTCTTCATGGCCTCCTCTAGAGTGGCTCCAATCCATGTCCTTGGTGTGCTGAGTGTCCCAGAGCTGGGCACAGCGCTGCAGGTCGGTCTGACAAGGGCCAGTGACAAGGGCATGGAGCAGATGGGGGCAATGCCCTCCCCTGACCCTCTGGCCATGCTCCTCTGGATGCAGCCCAGGACACGGCTGGTTTCCTGACGCTGCTGGATCAAGTCAAGGCTCTCATCCACCAACTCCCCTGAATCCTTCTTGGGGCTGCTCTCACTCCATTCCCTGTCCAGCCTCTGATTGTGCCTGGGGCTGCCCTGACCGTGCACAGGCCCTTGCACTTGGCATTGTTGAACTTGATGAGCTTTGCAGAGGTCACCTCTCACTCACATTCAAACCTTTTTCACCAGCTGACCTGATTCACCTGGCTTTTTCTTCTTGTGAGTGATACGAAATTGCAGTAAACGATTAAGTAAGAAAGAAATATTTTATTCTGCTGATATTTTGGCATGTGTAGCATTTCTCATTTTAACAACATAATTAGATTGGGTTTCACTAAATGTATTGCTGAGATGAATATATTTATTTTAAATGGTTCAATTTTATTAAAGTTATATTTTGAAAGGGAACATTTTTGTGAAAAACAATCACGCTAGATGTAGTATGTTTTATAACTGCTTTGCATTTGTCATGTATATCTGTTTTTCACAGAGGCATGCCAAGATTTATCAGTAAATTTCTGTGTTTAAAAAACGTCAGCAGAGACAATTGCATAGCATTTTACATAGGAAGCCCATTGTAATCTCCATAGAGTTTTACCTCCTTCCCTTCGGAGAGGAAAAATTAAAAAAACAAACCGAAACATTTGACAGTAAGAATTTTTTTTTAGGTTCCTACATTTTCTTTGGCCTTTTAGGGGAAGATGTGCCTGAGTAAGAAATTAGAAATTAGAAACTGTGCAATGCAAAGTACCAAGCATTCTTTGAGCGTGAGGCGCACACTGAGATGGGACAGAAAACATTCCTTCTCCTGGGGATGTGACTGTGTTCATGGTCTTGGCTTTCTTGGGCTGGACTTTTTTGGTTTTCTTCTCTTGTTTTTGGATTGTAGTTTTTTTCCTCCAGTTAATTAGCAGTCAATTCCTAGATCCATGAATCAGGGATTTTGCTGTAAATTAAGGAGTCAGGTCGCTATGTCTTATGCTTAGACTGGCTGGGGTGGGACTATTACAAATTCTTTGAGCTTCCAATATTCCAGAAAGCATCTCCAGAAGTAGGAACTACTTGCTATTTGCATTCATGTCACAAGACTGGTGTATCCTACTGCACTTGCTTGTGGTGTATTTTTTCAGCACTTTATTTCCTGACAAGCCCAAGGGGTCTTGAGGTACCTATTCCTTTGTTTTGAAGTAGCCAGTTCTTTGAAAAATCCATTTGAGGTGAGTGCCTTTACATCTCCAGAGAGCTCTGGTGGAACTTTCCCAATATACTTCGTGTTGCATATTAAATTAAATTGAAATTCATGTCCCATTGGAATATGTCAACTATTAGGTCATCTGTGAATGTTTTAACATCAGTGAAGCCACATATTCCTACTTCTGCTTCTATGAATCCAAACCTTTCACACCAGGGAATTGGCAATGCTGTCTGAGTTTGTTCCATAAAAACAGCTCAGGTGTTCAGTAACGCAGTGAGCAAAAGCCTCTGGGAATCATTTAGCTGCTGGGCATGATTGCAAACCTTTCCCTTTTCCTTCCAAACACCCACTAGTCAGGTAACTGAGATGTGCTATTATTGATCTGCAGAGGTACCACTGGGCTAGTCACTTGTCATACAAAATGTGTCAAAATTTGCACATCAATTGCGGCAGTTACTTCAAAAATCACACTTCTCTATGAAAATAAAACAGAAAATCACACGCCACTTAAACACCTCAGCAATAATTCTCTTGCTTCAGGCACCTGAGCTGTAGGAAATGTTGGCATTTTCATTCCAAACCTTTTTTTTTTTTTGGAGAAATTTAAAAGAGCGCTGTCAATTCATGCCATTTTGAAACAACCACAGCATGCATGAATGGGAGAGAAAGATGGCAATTAGGCTCGTCAGCTGCCCAGTGTTTGCTTTTTTCTTACACTTGCCATCCTGCTTCTCTTCTCTGCTCTCTTACTGTAATTTTGCACAATACAGTGAGGTTTTTTCTCAGCTGCATACATAAAATTCTGCCAGAAAACTGCTTTGGCATGAACATGTTGTGTCCCACTACATGCCCAAATCCAAATCAATATATGAATTTTTCTTTTCGTTTGGAGATAAACGAAATAAATCAGTAATATAACTGATCCTATTGAAATTCACTGTTCAGCAATATGAATCTCAGGGTGAACTCACCCCACTTTTCTTCCTGAAAATTTCTAGCTGAAACACCTTTCTCTAAAGATGTCTATATTTTTTTCACCATCTAAAATTACATTGGTGGGACATGGAAAATTAGAGAGAGTTTAGTTTAAGTTCTGAAAATAGTTTAAGTTCTGAAATAGAACAGTTTTATATTACTTCTTCTTCTTCTAAGATCTTGGGTGACTTTAAAAATCTTTCAATATTTTGCATTTATTTTAGATCAATGTTTCATCAGCACCATAAAAATACTTCTTTTTTTTTTTTCATTTATCATTACCAGCTTTTTAGGTTTTCAGACATTTCCCAGAGAAACTACTCTGGCTACTAGGTAGCTGGAATACTAGATAAAACACAAAATATAAGTGAAATATTTGCACAGAAAAGTATTGTTGATGTGCACCTTACAAATCAAAAGGAAGGCTCTTGAGTCTTATTGCAATTAGGGATCAGTGAAGTGGTTATTCTATTAGCAATGCAGATTCTCTTGGAATAACTAATTTTGTTCTACATTTATTGAACCTAAATCAAGCTAATCCTACTGAAAAAAGTTTTGAACACAGTGGTGGCCCAACCTGTCACCTGGTAGAAAAGCCTTGCTGATTGCAGTGGGTGGGTTGTTGCACTTGTGACAGGCAAAAGATTTCCACTGAGGTGGTAACATTGAGTTGCATAAATGAGACTGCAGAATGAGGATGGGGGAGGCATCCTGACTGGAGAAGAGAGCTTTTCCAGTGCTTATTGGCTCTGGTGTTCCCATCTTCTGAGCTCAGCCAGGGACTTTGCATCACTGAGCAGCTGCAGGATAGAATTCTGTCCCTTTCTTTCTTCTTTCTCAGCTCTCAGGGCTTTTTTGTTTATTTTTTCCTCTATAAAAGCAGCCAGTAAAGTCTGCTCAGGTGTGGTCCCCTCTTTCTCTTGTTATGCTCCTGAACTTTGGCAGAGGTGCTTTATCGATGCTTGGGGGAAGTGAAAAGGAAACAGGAAGTCCAAATGCTCGAAGCTGCATGCACAGACATAACCGTGAGACTAAATAACCCGTGTGGAATTGGGGTAATTTCATGGGAAATGAAGTTCTGCTAAACAATTTTCAAAATTTGGGTCTGTACCAAGCAATTCATATGGTAAATCCCTTTGGGCTTTCACCTTAACATATTTAGACAGCTTAATGTTTAAACAATTCTTTTATTAAGTGAAAAAATTCTTGTTCTGTTCATGGGATTGTACAGCCTGTACTTTCTGAATGCAGAGCTCTAGGTGTCAGCAGGATATCCCTCAAGCGGGTTTGATTCATGGGATCAGGGGGTGACCTTGGAAGAGCATCTGGAAATTCCAATTATTGCCACAATTCTTCTCACAAAATATACAGTAGTACAAAGTAGTTTTCTATCACAGCTCTGTAGTATAATCCTTTACTTGCCCAGTTCACTTGGGTGAGCTTATTTCCTACCATAGAAATACATTTTCTGTGGCTGTCCTGCTGTCTTGGGACAGAGAAATTCCCATTTTAGTTTGTGCGTGCTCAAATACAATCTACATGCAGTGTACTAAAGCACAGAGAGTAAAAGCAGCAAGACTCCCTTACTGAGTGCATGGAAATCAGCTCTCCATTAGCATACACTCTGTTCATCTCAACAGACTTACACCACCCAGACTCTCTCACAGCGTGTCTGTTAAATCTTGGGTTCTTTTTCTGAGTGACAGCTATCACTGAGTGATGCAGCCTGCATCTCAGTAGAACTCTGAAGGGAGCAGCCACAGTCCTTTGCCTCTCGACTAACGGCAAAATTCTGTGCAAGTGTCTCTCACGGCTTGCTGCAGAGGTGCTCGTGCGTGGAGCTGCCTCTGAGACCTGGCTGTGTGTGGAGAGAGAACTCAAACATCCAGATCCCATGCTGGTGGAGGATGGGTTTGTTGTGGAAATTATGCCATTACAGAACTTACTGGGAAAGGGCATGATTGCTACTTTGTGGATAGTGTGCCCCACGCTGGCTGACTGAACCCCAAATGAAATGCCACATGGAGAGGCCCACAATGCATTCCAGTTGTGCCATTTCCTGGGTTTGTTATCATCTGCTCTCTGAATTATCAGGCCTGGTGTGCTTGTAAGAATCTGATCTTCTCTACATTCTTTTTCAGTCTTTTGGTTGCTTGCCTGACCTTGTTTTTATGTTAGTGGGGTTATTGATGGGAGTAGCCAATGAAATGGGTAGTGAACATGGGAAGCATTTTCAGAATGAGTTATTAAACTCCTGCCAGAGCTTGCATTTATTATAATTATCACAAAACTGTTATGTGGCCCCATAAACTTGCATGGTGATTTATAAACTTAGGCTTAAATTTTGCTAATGCCTATATGTGATTTTTTTTTTATTTCTATGAAGGAAGTTATACCTATTCTTTCTATAGGTAGGGTTGGTTCCTATATGCAGAAGGCATTTATTTAAACTGGAATGTGATTCTGGAAATAAAACCCAAACTAGCTTGCTTGCATTTCTAAAGTCTCAGTGAAGTTTACCTGCAAAAATAGTATTGGTCTAACACTGCAGGGCTCTGAATCCTTTTCATGCTTTTTAGTACCACTGGAAAAACAAGATAGTCATCATCTTGCACAGTGGATTTTAAAGCAAGAAATACAAAACTGGGCCTACAGAAAACTGCTTTCCTGTTTTCTTAGCATGTTAGCCAGGAGCAATAGCAACAGAAGGTCTTTACCTCGCAGTGGCAGATGGTTGGATGTTACATCTCTGCAATGTTTAAAATTCTTGCAGCTTTTCCAGCTCCTAGAGTTGATCTAGAACAGCTCTTAGTAGCCTTATTTGATTATATTTTAGATCTTGATTAAATTTGATTTACAGTTTTATTTCTTCATTAAATTAGATTTTATGTTCTTAAATCCTTGAGTTTGCAGATCTCTTTGCTCAAGGCCAGGACCTGTGCTGCAAGGTGGAGGAGGCTGTGTGACTGTGATTATCAGGTGTCCAAGCTGCCTGTGCCCAGCTGAGAGTCTAAGTGTAGTGGGGAAGTTGGGTTAACAGGGAGTGAGTGCCTCATTAGCTGCTCTCCTCTCTCCTTGAAACACAGGCAGTCCCGGTTTGGGCAAATGCAGTGATACTGATGGCTGAGTGTGTTACTCAGCGCTGCTTATCAGCACACCAACAATTCATCCTGAGAACTGCTTTGGAGCCTGTGTCCTGTCTGCACCCAGCACCAAGTGTCTGAGGTAAGATGGTGCTCGAAATATGCTTGAATTGTCCTCGGCCTTGGATTAAATGTCAGACATCAGCACAGGAATCGTATTCCATGTCAGGATATCAGCAGGGAAGATCCTTTCCAGCAGAGTCAAAGGAGACCATTTGAAGTTAGGACTTTGAATATGCTGACCTGAACCAAGTTCACTTTTCTTGCAAGGGCACTTTTACCGCCAGGGATAGGCATGAGCCACTGGCTATTTTCTGAGTAAGGATAAAACGCTCCTGGTTTTGCAGTTTATTACAGCTTAAGTTGCCTAAAATAGTTTTGACTACACCATGCCAAAATAATTTGTGTCTTCTGAGAAGAATGTGGTTTTATTCAACTTATTTTCTGAACTCTGCTTGGAAAGATTGTTTATATTTATGAGAGGCTCTACTTAAATCATACAAAGGGAATTTTCAGGAAAATAGCTACATAAATCTTAGGAAATGCAAAACTAACAGACATATGAAGGATTTGTATTTAGAAAAGAATCTCCCAGTGGGTTGTTCTCAGCAGAAAATGAAAAGGTCTTTTTTGCATTCAGTTGAACTATTAGTGTATTTTTTGCTGATATAAGCAGTTGTACAGGTACGACCACTGTCACAGTCCCAGATCTCAGTGCTGCAAATTAGCAAGGTTTTAACTTTGCTCCAAATATCATGCTAGCTCATTTTCATTATGAAAAAGGTGGGGGGAGGAGAATGGGACAAAGTACCTATTGGCAAAGCACATTATAATTGTTTAAGCAGGCCCCACAAGTCATGCATTTCAATTATTTGTTCAAAGCTGTCTGCAATTAAGAGTTGCAAACAAGGTTTTTGAATGCAAAGTCAGACAATTAAAATGTTTCATGAGTGCTTTAGAGAGAGAAGTTCTGAATTAGCACTTTGAATACTCAAGACCTCTTGTTTCCTAATCTCCCTTTTACTCTGTGGAAGAGAGAGATGTATATTTTTTCCCAGAATTTTTTTCTTAAAGCCAGGCTGATCCTAGAAAAGATTGAATCATCCTGGTCTTTGACTTGTACATTTGAATGTCTTTTGCTCCTTGAGAGATCATCCTTTTTGCCTCATAATGGTCCAGGTGGAAAAAAATTGCTTTGCCAAGTCTGGCTTGTCCTCAAAGGGGGGTTGTAAATCACTTTGAGCATCTCTCCCTCTTGTTTAAACACCCAACACACACCCCCCCACCCCCCAAATCTCCTTCCTTCCCCTTTGAAGAGGCAGAACTATTCTAGCTGGTGATTTGTGGCACTGAGACTGCAGCCTCTGTGCTGGGTAAGCTGACAGACAAGATGTGGGAGCAGGGATGTGTTGGGCTGTTAATGGAGTTCTGTGCATGGTGGTGTTACATCTGCTGGTGGGGATCAGCTCCCAGGGAGAGGATGAACTTCTTGCTCTTTAACCATGAGAAACATACTTCAGTTCTGTGGTTCCTTACTCCTTTCAGGAGAACAATGCTGCTCAGGGCTGGGGTTTTCCTCACTAATGCCATTTGAATGCTGTTTGTTTGCATTTATAACTTGCAGTTTGGGAGTTTTTCAGCGTGGCTTCTGTTGTTTTTGTGGGGTTTTTTCCCTGCTTTTCATGCTCAGAAATCCACAACCTGAAAGCATTTGACAGTCTTTCCCCTTTCACTTCCATGAATCATTTTTAATGGTAACCTTTTTGATGCAAAGAAGAGCAAACTGCTGCATAGTTTTGGGTTGTGTAGTTAAAGGTGCTAACCTGTATCAATTTTAGAAAACACATCTGGTATTGAACTGCAAAAGAAAACGACAGGTTAACTAATTACTGTTGGAAAAGCAAAGACGACATGGCTTGTGGTATGGCATGCAAATTCAATTGTCATTGAACTTTACTGGGATTTGATGATTATTATCTAATAGCCTATTTTTTATGATCCCGTGTTCTGCATTGCTGGAGTGGGAACTGAGAGTACGTAACAAGGTTTGATACTGTTAAGGCTGAGTGATAAAGTTTATTCTGCTGCTTGGGGTTCTGGGATAGAGAAAGCAGAGGGAAAGAAAAGGAAGAGCAGGGTTGCAGTGGGGATGCCAAGGCAGAGGGAGTGCTGCTGTTGCAGTTGTCTCTGCCTGTTCTTTGCTTTGAGTTGGGGGTGTCCCACCTCATCAGTGTTGGCTCAGGTGGGGAGTTTGCCTTTCAAGAAAGAGCAGCGTGAGGGGCACACTGAGATGGGACAGAAAACATTCCTTCTCCTGGGGATGTGACTGTGTTCATGGTCTTGGCTTTCTTGGGCTGGACTTTTTTGGTTTTCTTCTCTTGTTTTTGGATTGTAGTTTTTTCCTCCAGTTAATTAGCAGTCAATTCCTAGATCCATGAATCAGGGATTTTGCTGTAAATTAAGGAGTCAGGTCGCTATGTCTTATGCTTAGACTGGCTGGTGTGGAACTATTAAAACTTCTTGGATAGTGCTGAGAACAGCAGTGATTTCCTCCTGAACAGTGTATGTTTAGAAACAGACAGAAGTCATGGAGGGGAAACCAAAGTTAGCCATTATTTGTGATGCAGGGAATTACTATTTTTTGCTGAATACTTGTACTCAACATCATTCTCAGCTACCCAACACTTCATGTTTTCTCTAATGTTAGAGATTTTTTGGCTAACTTAAAGTACAACTGCTTTTTATTTATCTAATAAGTTATCAAATGGGAAATGTGTGACTGAGTTAGGAAAGAGAGTAACCATAGACACACAGGCTGGTGATGAACTGCAGACAGTACCAGGTCCTGCATGTGCACATTTTTCAAATTCTCTCTTCGCTCATATCAAGCATTTGCGCTACCATGTTTTTGCAGAAGACTTTGAACCCCTGAAGACAGCATTTTATCTTGGGTGACAATGAAGGAGGAGGGGGACATGTTTGGAGTGATGGTGTTTGTCTTCCCAAGTCACAGTTACCTGTGGCAGGGCCCTGCTGTCCTGGGGATGGCTGAACACCTGCCCAACCATGGGAAGCACTGAATTGATTCCTTGTCTTGCTTTGCTTGGCTTTTGTGCATGGCTTTTCCTTTCCCTGTTAAACTCTATCTCCATCCATGAGTTTTCCAAGCTTTCCCCCTTCTGATTCTCTCCCCCATCCAGCTGGTGGGGGAGTGAGCAAGTGGCTGGCTGGGGTTAAACCTTTGCATCAGCCAATGAGATGTCTGAAGGACACCAGCTGGTTCTGCCACTGATGTCTTAATAACTTAAACTAAAAAGACCAGGTTAGAGCATGGACAGTAATAGGGTTAAGGGCTTGTTTCTAGACCACAGAGCTTAGCTAATGCTGCTTGTACTGAACTGTCATCTGGAACTTCAGGTAGGATCCATCAATACTATTACTACATATAATAAGTTTGCCAAGAATTTTTATCTACCAGGGATACAATATTAGTAGCCTAAATTTTTTTCATTACAGAAAACTTAAATGGGCACAGCTCCTTCAGTCTCATCGCAGGGAGGGCTGAATTTCAATCAGAAGACAGATTTGCATGAACCTGGATGTTCATTGATGGCTGTCCTTGATATTCTTCCACTTTACTGAACTCGAGCAAAAAGGGCGTTTGTGTTAAGAGTGTAAAGCAGGTGGGGGTTTTGTATTAAGGAGGGATGCTTAAAATAGTTTATATTGGATATTTAGATGCTACAGGGAAGTTTCTCAAACAAAACAAAACCAGCAAAAAACCCCACCAACAAAACACAGATTAATGGCCTCAGCAGGAGAGCAGCTGCAGTCCCCTGCCTGGGTTAGTTTGTATTCTCTGGGTTGGCAGTGTTCAGCTGAATCCCTCCCTTTGTGCTGTGCTTCACCACCTCTGTTGGCTGCACTGCCCAGCTTCTCTTCCCTGCCCCAGGTCTACTGGAGAGCACTGTCACTGCTGGAGAGCTGGGCCAGAAAAAGGCCATTTGTTCTGTCCCCTCACACCTTTCCATAGCAATGCCATGTTCACTTCCAGCACATCAATTAGAGGTAATTCTGGCCAGCACCCATGTTCACACTCGGCTCTTTAGATCTTCATGGCACTGTGCAAACATTAACTATTTGATCTCTCCAGAAGAGAGGGAAGGGTAGGTGGGAGTTTTCACTGTCAGTAAGGGAGTGTTTCTAAGGTGCTGCTCTCTGTCAATGGCTCCTGACTTAGCCCATGTGTCTGGGTGGCTAATCGGGCACATTGGCTGCACCCAGCACAGTTAATCACCTGGGACAGCTGCCTGCTTTCCCTATCACCCTTTTGTTGCTCCAGTAAAGTGGGATTATTCAAGTATTGTTTTCAAATGTATGGGGCTGTGAATTTCCAGTGTGACAAGAATGACTGTCCAAAATTGGTAGGCTTTTGTTTGAAAGGCAGTGAGTGTAGATCTGGCCCTTTTTTGCATGCAGCACCTCCTTTAGAGGCCCTGATCTCCCACCTTCCGGGAAGGGGCTTAGCCCAGCTTGGCAGCACCAATGCAAATACCTGTACTGCTCATGCAGTGCAACAGAAAGGGCCCACTGCAAGAGGCCTGGGAAGTTCTCCAGCTGTGGACACACACATCAGTTAAACCTTGCTGCTCTGAAGGGCCTTCATTTTATTTTTATTCTGATCTACACTGATTCTTGGGGTTTTTGTTGTTTCTTCTTTGGTTTTGCTTTACATGTCATGTTCGTAGGAAAGCACCAGCTCCCAGGTAAGCATTGACAGGCTCTTGAAAGGGCTTTCAAAGCTCTGCTAGTGCTGTGAGATTTGGCACTTGAGTGAGTAAGGTTTTCCTCACCTTGTAAAAGGGAAGTAGCATATTCAGTGGTGAACTTTGCAAATAGCAGGGCCAAATGCCGAGGGGCAGCTGCACCTTTAGGTACCTTTGTCCTGTGAGCAGACCTAGAGGAGAAAACCATGAAAGTCTCACTTATCTGTTTATCTAGCTTGCAGCAGTCTGATGCCTTCTGCCACCTTTACTGATAATGGTTCCTTTGAAGTTGAATACAAGTGTGAATTTATGGTTTTGTAAAGACTGGATTCCAGAACAGGTCATAAATTACCTTGTTAGACAAAGGCTTCTGGGGAACAATATTGCCTTACAATCCCTCCCTGTGTCATTATCTTGATGCATTTCTAGCATGGCAAATAATTGACCAGAATGACATGCTGACCAGCTCTCCAGTCAAGTTTTGAAAGTTGTTTGTGTAAACTCTTCTAGCAAGAATAGCAAATTACATACCTATAGCAAATTCTCATCATTACTCTTAAAATGAGTCTTGGGGCCGGGCCAGGTGACCTCGATATTCTGAAGCCAAAGAAAATAAGGATCTTTATTTGCTTCAAGTAACATTTGTTTAATTCCCTACTGTTTCTTCTTAAAAATAAAAGCATTTTGAAATGCCAAATGCCTTTCTCAGACCTTCTTAAGATGTGAGAATAAACAGCAAAATGAGGCAGGAGGAGGAGTGAATACATATTTCAGCTATGCATGAGTGGGCCAGATCCTGAAAATTGCCTGCTTTAGGGAGAGCAGAGACCCGATCTGCTCCTCAGTGAAGCTCCAGGTCGGGTAGCAAGGCATTCCACAGCCAAGAGGTCCGTTTGAAATCCGTAGCTGTCCTTGATGTTCTTCTGCTTTACTGAACTCAAGCAAGAAGGGAGTTTGCATTTAGAGTGTAAAGTGGGTGGGGTTTTTGTATTAAGGAGAGAGGCTTAAAATAGTTTATACTGGATATTTAGATGTTACAGGGAAGTTTCTCTAACAAAACAAAAACGCCCCAAAAAACCCCAACAAAACCCCCACAGTTGCTTTCCTTAGAAAATAATGGCTTCTGTGGTGGAGGGAAACAGAAAACTGTCATCAACATGATACCCATGGGATTTGTACCATGGCTGCCTTATTCCTGCTCTGGTCTGGGAGCCAGCTTTCTCAGGAAGACCTCATTCCCTATGATTTATGACTTCCAAAAGTTCCCAGTTACACAGCCATTTTTTAAGTCCCCTTTAGGTATGTAATTATGATTTTACTACCTTAAAAAATAATTTGACTCCTGTCTGCTTCACTGAAGAATTCCAGAGTTCAAAAACAGACGCAGAGCTCCCTGCCCTTTTGAGCACCTGAATGTCATACTTGCTGTCCCTCATGATCTGAACTTCCCTGGGCTGTTGCAGTTCTACATTGAATTGTTTGTTAAATATACTTAGATGCACTTGTCTGTAGCAGAGCACAAAGTGATTCCTTCAAGAGAAAATTAAACTGCATCATCTCCTAATGATAGTATTTTTATTTTATGTTAGATTTATTTAGCTCACGTTCCTATATAACTATAATTATTTGTAAATATTTATAGTTAGCTATTAATATAAATGGATTCAATTATGTTCCTGTCTTAGGCCAAAACAGAATTTAGGGCCATCTTGCAATTCAGGTGGGGTTTGGGGTTTTATTTGTTTTCTGAAGTGCACAATGCTCACTCTGCAAAAAGCTGGAGAGTGGGCACGCTGGAATCCTCTGTTTAGGCACTGTGAAAGAATTTGTATAAAAATTCACAATTGCCTTGTAACCCAAGATTGCTCTCTTCCCTCTCTTCCTTGAGTCTGCAGGGCTGACAGGATTCTCTTGTCATCTGCTACTAAAGAGTGACAAAAAAAAACTTGGTTGGAAATGACACTTAGTTCATCTGTGATAAAATACATGTTTAATTTTACTGTTCCATTTTTCCTTCCCAGCTGGCTTGCTCCCTGGAAATGGTGACTGCACTAAAATGAGGGCTGCCACCCCTCGTTTCTGGCTGGCATCTCGATGAGCTGTTACTAAGTAAGAAATGTCTGAGCCTTGTCTGGACAGCTCTTCTTACTGAGGGTTGAAAAGGAACTGTGGTGTGAAAGGAAAAGCAAATAGACAAATAATGGAGTAATCACAGATGCAGGCATACCGGGATGTGTGAAAACACTGTGTATAGATGTTCCCAAAAATTCCTATTGAATTATTCTCACTCACTGGCTAAATAGGTGGCTGTCCAGCATACAAAGCTTTCAAAGCCTTTCCGAGGCATTGCATTGGATTGCTCCTGTGCCAGCACTTTTTGATGTCCCAGAAAAAGGTACATCTTGATGTACGACACACAGTAAGAAATTTGAAAATAATAGATTGCATCAATTCCCTTTGACAGTCTGGTTTCTGTCCACTCCATATAGATTTTGACAGATAATTAGCAGGGCAGATACAGTGCATTTGAGGAGCAAAGGCTCTTATAACCTGTGGACAGCTAGTTTGCCATAAAAGCCAGATTATGCTGTTAAAAGAAACTGCAAAAAGTTAGATTGCTAGAACTTTGACACTTCTGAAAAGAGATCATAGAAAAAGGTTGAATTGGCTTTAAGGCAGGACCTAACAAATGGCAATGCAGTTGTACAGTGTGTGGGATGAAGTGGTAACCTTGTTATTTTATCTAAGAAAAGACTGCCTATTCAGAAACATCACAGGACAGTGTTGACATTAGAACAATTAGGAAAGGGTGGCCCTACTGAAATGCAAAGCACCAGTAAACCTCGTACTGAAGTGTTTGTTTCCTTCAGCAGAGCTTAAAAGATTCTTAAATGCTGGATCTGTGGAATCATATGCTGCTAGCTTTTATCTTGAATGTATTTTCTTAATTTATTTTCTTATTTGCCTGACACTAATACTGTGATCTGTGGTAGACAAAATATAGAGCACAAAATACTGCAATTCACAATCCCGAGTCAACAAATTTCTGTCTTCAGAGTCTGTCCTGAGAGACACTGAAGTGTGGGACCTTTGCTGAACACCAGTAACTGGAACCCAGCTGCCGTGGTCACCTCGAGCCATCAGCAGCCACTTCAGCTCTGCAGGGCTTTCTTGTAATATCAGAGAGAGTGTTCTGGGAGGGAGTGGTTTCATTGTTCATGGTTCTCCTGTTTTCACAGGAAGGCCTACATTCACAAAGCAGGTTGTCCTGTTAGTGTCATTAGTCACATAAATGCAGTAGATCTTAGTTCGTGTTATGTTTGGGGGAAAAGTGGGTGACATATTTTCAGTGAAAGACTTCTGGAAATAACTTAGGTCCTCTAGGATGAACTTAAAAGTAAAATGTAATTGTGCCAAATTGAGACTCAAATTTTTCAAATGAATGTGATATGAAAGTGTGATTGTTAAAATTTTGTGTCTATTTTGTATTTATTTTGTGACTTAAAAGGCAGGTACTTTAAAGCAGAAAAAAAAAAGGATTTTATTTATTTTCAGTTTGATAAAGGATTTTTTTAATCTGATCTATTAGAGCCATTATTTAGAAGTTAAGAAAAGTTGATGGGTGCTGCTTCTATTCTGTGTGCTGCAAGTCCAAAGAACTGTTGCACAAACAGAGACTGAGCAGTTACAAGAAGAAAGGGAAAGAATAAAATTATGGAGGCTGAATGTGCCAGGCAATGCTCACTCCTTTAATTGGGGCACAGCGTTGTTGATTAGTCAGAGCAGAGGAGAATCAGATCTCTGAGCTAATATTCTGCTCAATTAAGTTCCAGCCCCAGACAGGCCTAGCTAGAAATGCCCCAGTAACTGCGACGTACCTCCAGGGGGGGAGTAAGGCTTAACTGATGTTCAGGAGGCATTTGAAAGGGTCCATCAGGGGAGCTGTACAGCATTTCTGTGTTGTGTTTGTGCCAATGAACAGTTAAAGTTTTTACCAAAAAATTATTGTTCTTCAAATTTACTGTGTGCTAATGACAGGCTTAATTTTTTCTAAGTGCTGCTGTGTTGTTTGAGCTTGCAAATCACTGCAGGTATTAAGAAGGTAAAACTGAGGTCAAGTCAAGTGTTATTGCTGTTTGACATTATTTTTGCTAGAAAGTTAGGGAACTTCTAATATGCCATCCAGATTTTTGTTTGATGAATGTCAGTAATAATGAGACTGAACAGCTGAAGCCATGTAGCCTTGTCAATACATGCCAGACACATATCGTTTGTTTTATTACAGATATGGGCTTTGATCTTTCTTATGTTTGAAGACTTGATTAGGCCCATCTTGTTAAAGACATACCACATGAAAGCTGGGAATTGGTTCCTTTAATAGCAAAGCTCTTGAGGAAGAACTCCTCAAATTAAAGAGTAGAAAACACCTCCTAAGGGCTGTGTAAACCTTCCCACACTCAGTATGAAATGTATTTGCAGATGTTTCTGTGCCAGAATAGTGTTTCTTTCCCAGTCTTTCAGTGGAGCTCAGAATTCTGGATTTGGCTGTAGAGGAGTTGTTTCCTGAGCCAGCCTTACCTCACGTGTCTGTGTCCTGAAGGAGAAGGTGACTGTGTGTGCTCTGAGTGCTGATGCAGGGGTTGGACACGGGCTGGCAAAATAGACTAGACCAGAGTCTTAATAGCTACACTGAAAAATACCATTGTACATATTTCCCCTTAAGTCTCTATTAGTGGGTATGACTTGAGTTCCAAACTTTTTGGCACTTGGTCGTGATTATCTCTGTTAGGAAGGGAGTAATGTAGCTCCTAGTGCTTCTCCTCTGTGAGTGTATTCCATCCTGGCACAACACAGACAAGATTTTGCTGGTGAGTACTGAACAGCAGGCCACATTAAGATGTAGCCTAATGCTGCTCCCAACTTCTTCATTTATTTAACGTTAACGGGATTTCCTTTTTTGGTCCAGACTCTTTCAGTACGAGACAGAAATAAAATTATGCCTAGAATAAGAAATAATGATTAGCTTGAAAATATAATTTCTGTAATTAAAAAAAAAAAAAAGGCTTTATTATCACACTTTTGTATTGTTACTTTTCCTGTTGCTTGGTTACCGGGTCATAGAGAAAACTACGTTTTGAAGAGAATGTAAGTTAATTATCAGCTATTCCTAAATCAGCAATTAAAATCTCACCTCCAGATTTCTATATGTTTTACATTCTGTAAGTAGCAGCAGAAAGGAAGAAAATATTTTATTTCGGCTCCCCACTCTACCAAGAAAGTGGGCTCGATGTAATGGTCACCCTTGCCTGGAGAAGTTATTAAGGTACTCTTGGATAAACATTTTCTAGCAGCTGCTTGCGAAACACAAGTTTTAGAACGGCTTTCTGTGGAAGTAGCCAAGAGCCTTCCTGCCTCTTTCGTTCTCAAAGTCACATTTCAGTGTGTGCTGTGGTGGTGACAATCACTGTAGAATCAGATGAAGTCTGTGTCTCAGTCACAGTAACTTGTACCTTATGTTTCACCTCAGCAACAATTTTGCGGTACTTCTGACCCTCTTGTTACTTGGTTCTAGCAAGTGACCTTCAACTTGACTGAAACACCCAGGTCTTGCTCTTTATGAAAGCAATTTCTGGTGGGCCCAAGTCTAGGCACCCAGTCTGGTGCATGGTGGCAGCTCTGGTGCAGGATGAGCAGCTCTTGGGGCAGGTGCCCCTCTCTCACCCACGGGAGTGCTCGTCCTGACCCAGGGGGATGGGGGAGCTTGGGCATCGCTCTGCACCCACCAGGTTGGTCTGACCCTGCTGCAGCTTTTGTCACTGATGGGCTCATTGAATGAGATGGTAACATTTAATTACATTATGTTATAGATTTTGCTGTATAGGATGCTATGAGGATTTATTTATTTTAATAGTGCAATCTGTTCTGTTCACTGGTTTAGATAGAGGAAAGTTTTAACTGGAAGGCTTCAGATTTGATTATGAGGTTCAGGTTATATTTTTAATCTTGTGTCTGTTAATCCCGCTTCTTGAATTATTGGCTTTTTGCATGTGCAACTCCCATGGAAATAAGAGCAAACATTTAATTCTTTTCCTTGGACAAGAGGAACCTCTTAACTCCTCCACAGGAAATACAAAGTGGTTGAAGCATCTGTGTGAAGAAAAGATAGCCAAGAGAAAGAAATAAACAAAGAAACAAATCATCTTTTGATTTTAATCACTGACTCACTACCCAATAAATCCATTTGAAGTATCCGCTGCAAAATCCCAAGGCATTTAACATTTGTTGGGAGTTTTCATTTTCTTAAAAATGAGAGAAATCCTCTTGAAAATTTCATGGTTATGAAAATTTAATTTAGACAGAGCAATTTGTCACTAGCTAAATATTCATTAAAACTTTAGCATGGACCCATGTGTAAATTCAGTTACTCTGCGCTTGCCTTGGAGCTCTGGGGATTTCATTGCAGCTTGTGTTCCTCGATGAGGGTGATGAGATTTGAGCTGTTCAGTTGCTTTCAGGACTCCTGACTGATGATGTCAGCTCTTTGGGAAAATCTCTCAGATGCTGTAGTTTTAAGGTTCTTAAGGGTCTGTTTTCTTCTGGCCTTGGGACAATGCACAATTTTCAGTGTGCTCTGAGTGGAGATGTGCAGCATTTGAACCTTCACGTTAGACACAGATTGATTGGTTGAGAACTTTTATTTGTAGTTTTGCATTGAGGATAATTTGTTTACCAAGGACAATGATATGATGGAAAATAACTGTATATAGTACTAGGTGGCATTTTGCTGTGGAAATTCTGTGGTTTGTGGGGAATTTCTATTTTCCTGTTAGTATCAGCAGTGAGGGATGTAGTAAAAAGGAAAAGAAGCAAGCTTAATGTAAACTGTGTGTTTGAATAAATGTTTGCCCACAGGAGCACAAATATTTCTCACTATTCTGGTCTAATTTTTTTTATGTATTAAAAACTCAGGGTCTTCCTGCATCATTAGTTTTATATCTATTTACAAATAATAAAAATCTTCATTTGAAAGAGGTTTGTGGTAATGAATTTTGAATACCATGTTATTCTTTTTCATAAACAGGAATATGAAAGCTCTTGAAGTAAGACACTGCAATAACTGCATAATTACGGTGGAGGGGTTGCCCTCCTCTGCACCCTCCAGCCTAGGTAGGACCCAGATTCCAGAACCTGGCTGACTTTTCCTTTGGTAAAGGCATGCAAAGTATTAGGTATGTCAGTTCATCAGTTGGATTGCTAGCCTAGGGTTGTTTAAAAGCAGGTGCTAAGAATAGGTGCATCAGTTAAATGCTCTGTGATGAGGGTGATTTATTATGGGAGGCTTGAGCAAAAAGGAAAATTGTCTCAAGTCAGATGAACAAAGGGTGGCTGTAATTAAGCTTGTATTAAAGATGAGCACCGCAGACTCTCAGCCACTGACTTGGTGTTTGCTGTCTTCCACTGATACTGTTCTGCACTGGCTGCTTGTATTAAATCCACACAAAGGGGCACATTCTCTGTTCCTACCTGGCTTTTCATAATTATCAAGTTGGAATGACCTTTAAAAAGCCAGATAATATTTTATTTACCTTTTTTCTCCCATTTACTGCTAAATGTTAATGAAGGTAAGAGATTCAAATCCTTGCAAATAAAACATTTTAATTGACTTCAGTGTAACCGTAACAGTAAATTGGCTACTTTATATGGAAAAGCTTTTCAGTATTGTTGAAACACACTTGTACAGTCCTTTCATCTGTCCATAGACTCAGAAATTAGAAGCAAACATTTCCTTTGTTTCCAATGACAAGGGGTTTGAGAATATTTTGAGGATCGATTTCCCCAAGACTGGTTGCTGTAATCTAGCACTGGTCAAGTGTTCCCTTGAGATACCCCTACTTAAGCCCTTGCTGCTTACTTTCCAGTGCTAACCAGCTGCCGTCAGTCCTAGCAATCGTTACAGTGGCCAAGATTTCTACTTCAGCTTTTCAGGCTACCTGTTCATTTAGGCCAAGCTGAATGTCCTCTATTGTCTAACAGTGCTGTCCAGAAATTGCTGAGTTTGGCCTGGTATTTCAGCTAGTCTGAACATAATTGCATCAGTGCTTTAAGATAAAAGGAGCATTTTATTGCTGTATTCCTGTTAAATGGAAACAGATTAAAACTCTCATTCTCTTCCTAGGAAATTTCCTCTGAGTAACTGGGGTGCTAAAGTTCCCACCCCTCCATGTGGGCTGGGGGCTGCTCCTTACAGCTGCAGTAACCCTTTTGCCTTGTGGGTTAAGAGGATGGGGGGAATGGGGTGGAGGAGTTACAAGGTTTAATGTTGTCTTCTAAAGCAGAACTGCCTGACTGAAGTGGTGCTGAGAACCATCCTCCACTCTGTGAGCGGTCTTGTCTGAAGTTACCTAAATACCAAATTGAAAAGACGGTGGTCCAGGTACTGGTGAGACCCTGTGTCCGTGACAGGGCAGGAGCAGAGTTATTGCTGCTGTCACAGCAGCAGCCAGCCTTTCCTGACAGACCCTTCCAGGTGAACAAGCTCTGTGAGACTCACAGCTTGTGCTCCTTGAGTCTTGGGGGTCCTGTGGCTGTATCAGACGTGTTCTGTGTTAGAAAGAAGCAGCTGCTTGGATCAAGCCTCTAGAGACTCATACAGGAATATTTCTCATTCTTTTCTGCTGTTCACACTGGGTGAAGAAAGGCAGATTGGCATTGGTGTTGCTGAGGCTACCTTGAATAACACGGGGCAGTGTCACAATTAAACAGCGCTGTGTGGACTGATACTTGGCTGTGCAATTGCCTACACTTGGGGGTTTGAAGTAGCAACATGCTGACCCAGGAAATAAAAGACCAAATAAATTTTTAACTTTAGACCCATTTTAGTTCTGCTTTAACCGAAAGCAAAACATCTACTGGTAAAGGCAGAACCAAGTCCTTGGAATTACAGAATCATTTAGGTGGGAAAAGACCTCTGAGATCAAGTCCAAGCTTTAACAGAGGACTGACAAGCCCACCATAGCATCACGTTCTTCAGTGTCACCCTACACATCTTTCAGTGTCTCCAGGGATGGGGACTCCATCTGGGCGCTCCAATCCACTCTATTCCCTGGGCAGCCCTTTACAGTGCTTGACTGCTTTCCATGAAGAAATTTTTCTTAAAATTCGACCTAAACCTGTCCTGGCACAACTTGAGTCCATTTCCTCTCACCCTGCTACTTGGGAGAAGAAATCAACCCCCCCCAGCTCCACATTCCTTTAAGGAGTTGGAGAGTGATAAGATCCCCCTTGAGCCTCCTTTTCCCCAAAATAAACACCCCCCAGCTCCCTCAGCTGCTCCTCATCAGACTTGTGCTCCAGACCCTTTCCCAGCTCCATTTCCTCTCTCTGGAGACGCTGCAGGACCTCAATGTCCTTCTTCTCATGTAAGGCCCAGAACTGGACACGGCCCTCGAGGTGTGGCCTCAGCAGTGCCCAGTACAGAGGGCCAATCTCTGCCCTGGTCCTGTTGCCACAGCACTGCTGGTGTAGGCCAGGTGCCCTTGCCCCTCCTGGCACACTCCCACCAGGGGCACACTGGATATCTCTAAATACCGAGGTTCAACACTAAGAGTTGTGTAGTGAAGCAAGTCTTAGACACTAAACTTCTTACACACTTTCGACTTCTAAAATAAGGCTTGGAATGTGTCAGCTGACATTGATAACTAAACAGGAGGATGTTTTTTTCTGATTTTGCATAGAGTACTGTTTTTGGCCACGTGAAAGTGTTTCATCCCAACATTGACTGAGCTAAAGAGATAGAGAGTTTATTCCCAAATTATTCTGGCCCTGATGTAACCCAGAGCCACCTCTTCCAGCAGCTCTGTTTTATGACTTGTTACTAGAGAAGAATTGGCATAAAGAAGTAGGATCCTCTGTTGTCTTTGTGTCACAGAGCCCAAGGGTCCTGGAACCAGCAAAATCCGGACTGGGGTTTTACACTCCTTACACAGCTCCAGGTAGTGGAAGAATTTGCCCTTAGAAGAATTTACTTTGCTGCCAGCACGTGAGATGCCTCCACAGACTGTGTGTGGCTCATAAGCAGAATCTGTGCTCAGTACGATTTCCTTCATTCTTTCACTGCAGCGGTGCTGTGTTTGCTACGCCGCGCTGCCTGCCGTGAATGCATCAAAGCTTTGCTATACTTGGGGGTTGTGCCTTCTTCTCTTCTTTTCTTCTTGAAAATTGTTGCAAAAACTAAGCACAGCATATGGGAGGAGAGGAGGGGTTGACTGGGTAATATTTTTACCAGTATGTAAAGTGGATATTCTAATTTTAGTTTTTGTAGAAAGCTTTTCTGACTAGAGTGGGAGTTCTCTACATGGTAGACAAATCTTTCTGTAGTTATTTTCCAGGCAATCTGATAGTTCATTGAAGATGAACATAAAATTCTGTTCCTGACTTGGCAGTTTAATTTTATTAGTATTGATAAACTATTGGATTATTTTGATTCTAGTAATTACACATTATTATTAAAAGAAATAATCTTCTCAGTTATTTTTATTATGAGTCAGATCCAACTTATTAATTCAATTTCATTTGCAAGCTGATTGTATAAGGAACTTAATTTTTACTGTCCTCAAAATTGTCATGAACCCAAGAACCTTTCCAAAATTAGAGTTCCGAACTTCTCTTTACTGACTTGTTATATTTTCAATTTAGAAATCCAGCAACCTGACTGGTTTAGGAAACAATTTAGCGAAACTATTCAAAACCTAATTATCTTTCTTCTCTTGGACAGGTTGATTCTTTTCTAGTCAGTACTTTTCTGTCTTCCAGTGGAGGGACTTTCTTTGCTTTGTGTGTGCTGGGCTGAAGTCTGCAAGTGCTTTTGGGAAGCTGAGTCTCCTGAGGAGGTCACATCTGGTTACGTGTAGCTCAGAAACTCTAGGAACAACCTTCATTGGCCTGAACCTAGGTAGCGTTTCAGAAGAGATTCCCTCAATAAAATGTTTTCCTGTTTACAAAAATCCTTCCAAAATATGTTAAATACAAGTTCCTTCAAAGAAAAAAACCTCTATGTATTAATAAAAATTATGCTGTGGAAAGATCAGGGATTTACAAACCTGTCTGATACATATGAGTTACCACTTTTGTCACCACAGATCCTCATTTTGCCCATGTACTCTCAGGAGCAGCCTGGTGAACACAGAGCTCTCTGACATCTTGTAAAAAAAAAAAATTTTCAAGCATTTTGCGAGTTTGGGAACTGCATTCCACAGAAAATAGCACTAGAGATCTAACAAGCAACGTGTTTGGTCAAAGCTTTGTGGTCTCTGAGGAACCTTTGAATATGACAGTAGGCTGAACTATCATTGCAAGTGATTTAGAGAAGCTTGGGGCATTGAAGGTTTTCTGTTTGCTGCATGCAGCTATTAGAAAAATAAAATTTGGCAAAAGATTGGACTTCTCAGGATTTGTTCTGTAAATCAGACCAAAATCAGATTGAATCCTTAGAACAAAGGCAGATATACTTTGCATTTGAATATAAAACCTATCAAGTGGGTGGTGGGGAGAGAATGGGTAAATAAATACAAAACCTCTTAAGGGTTTCTTTCTGGGTTGGTTTCAAGAATGTCCCACAAAACAGGTTTTCATGGTTGTATGGGGCAATGTGATGCCATTCAACTTTCTTTCCTTTCTTTAGAAATTCTGAAGAAACTGTTGAAAACAGCTTCTGGGCTTTTACTAAAATAGTTTCCAGAGATGAGGAAAATGAGAGAATGCATATACAATCTTAGACAAATGATCTGCTCATATATTGAAGCCTGGATTGTAAAATGACTGCTGTGCCTTCCCGTGAATGAATATTCAGTGCTTCCCTGCTGGGTTGGCTTTTCCTATTTGAACCAGCTACAGCTCTACACTGTGATTCACTTGTTACCAAATTAAACTCTTTACACACGTGCAAGATCCAACTTTATAAAGTCAAATTTTTGAAGTGCTTTCTGGTCAGCCCCTGTGCCTGTCACAATCTTCATAACGCACTGAATTAAGTTTAAAATATCATCCATGTGTGTTGTTTTCTCCTGGCTGTTGAGCAGCCCTTCTGTACATCACGCATTTTTCTGTTGACACTACATATCACTTAGCAACCCAGTGAAAGGCCCTATATGCATTGATTGCACACAATTGTCTTTATGGGGTGGAAGTGTTAAGTGAATAAACCCCCACAGGTGACCAGACGGTCATTCCTCTCATGTTGATAATCTGTTTACATCAAAATATTGTTTACTCAGCTCTCTGATCTTCAGGAATCTACACGAAGCTGAGAGAATACAGTTAACTCCCCACACTCTGACACACAAGTATGAGCTGTATTTACATTCTCAGAGAGGGATAGATTAAGAAGAGAAGGATTGTTTTGTCTTTAACTTAGCTCTCCCAAATAAAGCATTAAAATGCATTTGACAGTTAACCACAGATGATAATGCAATTTTTATGCTGTGGTTCCCATCATAATGGAGAAGTTACAAGGCTGTCACTACACCATAAAGAAAGAATCTTTCCTGCAGTCTCACTGCAGTCTTTTCTGCTTTCCTCTTTGTAAGCACTGTTACCAAATTACCTTTGGAGAAGTTTGATTGTTTACACTTACTTTTCTAGACAGGGGGAATAACTGAGCTTTTAAAATGAGCTACAGTGTTCTCCCCAGACATTTCCCCTCGACATAAAGTAGTCCAAAGAGACAAAAATAGTTTTCAATTCCCCAGGGGTTTTTTTGTTCTTTTTTTCTTCAGTTTTATTTGGCTTATTATATCCTTATTAATTACTGGGTGAGGGGATGGAGAGGGGAGTGTGCTGAACTGGAAAAAGACATTTCCATTGTTTTGTTTGTTGACAAAGATGTAACTTCTAATGCAAACAGATTTTTTTCTTTTCAATTAAGGCTTTGGAAACTCAATAGTTTATATCACAGAGAGAAAGAATCAGCACTTTTGAACCTTTTTTGCCAATTTGGACAATTCTGAAAGATTTGAATGAGATGAGAAATCCTCCCTTCTGAAAAGATTCCAAAAACGCGTACCCTGAAGTAGGTGAAGCAATAGGAAAATTGCATTCTCCTACTGTGAATTTTTCTGGTTTTGTTGTTATTGTTGTTATTTGTAAAGGTCACACTGAAGCATCTGTTAAAAGTGCAATAAGTGTAATTGAATTAAGGGAGTCAGTTATATCTGCATTTTCTGTTGGTTTTTTTCCAAGTAGTTAAATATTATAGTCTGAATCTTTATAGTCCCTTCACATATAACAATTTTTTAAAGATTCTACTGGAGAAGCACAATAAGGACTTTAACAGGGCTCTGGAAATCCCTGTTACATCACATAGTGACTGCACTGGCAGCACAGTTTGAGTTTTGAGCTTGTAAAATGAGAGCTGGGCCATACACATGCATGTGTGTTACTGCAATGTGTGTTTTCTGAAGTCACTTTAAATCAATCTTTGCAAAGTCTGGTGAATAACTGAGCTGGGTTTTCATTACGTTGCCCATCTTGCTCCCATTGAAGTCCATGTGCCCAGTTTTGGTGTACTGACAAGTCCTATGGAATCACACAGGTCTTTGGTGAAGCCCATGGAGTTATGGCAGTGATTAATTTGGCACTTCAGCTTCCGGGGGATTCCTCAGGTGAGGAAGGCAGGGACAATTTGGCCCGGGGATGAGACTTTCCTTGCGTGCAGTGAGAGCCGGGTTGAGCCGTGTGTAGCTCAGCCCTGCTCTGGATGGGGCACAAGGACAGGTGTGTGACTGCTCTGCAATTCACAGCACAGGGTGATGGGCACTGCAGGTGCCTACAATCCATTGCCCTCTCAATGCCTTTGGGATAAAGCTACTTTTTATAAGCTGGAAGATCAAGTTGATAAATTAATTTTTGGTAGAATCACCTAAAAACTCTATTTCTGTACGTTAACTAGGAAGGTGATTGCTGATCTTTAGTTCTGCCACTGCATGAGTGGCTGCTTCTATAAACATTTCACTGTTACAAGTAAGATTTTTCACAGTATTAACTTTAACAGCATGGGTGTTTGCTATGGAATAAGACTTTAAATCGATGTTCTGCCATTTTTCCAGTTAAAGCAACAGAGAAAAAAAATGGAGCTAAGGTTATGATAACTTCTGTGATAATATTGTCTTCTGATACAGAGACTTTTCGATAATTATATGAAAGTCAGAAGAAAATAACTATTATTTTTCCTTAGGATATCTTCCATCTTTACAGCATGGTGAGTTTTGTTTATTTCTTCATTAATTCTGTAATAAACCCAGTTACTTATAAGTATCCTGTGTTGCTTGTATCCTGCTCAAATATGTATTGGTTTTTTTGCTAAAATCAATTTTCCTACAAAATACTGACTTCACATCTCAAAAACTGTTGATTTCATGGGAATGCACTTGAAAATGCTAGGAGCAACTTAGAAAAACCTGGAGGTTTTTTCTGTCTTCTAAAAAAACTACTTTGTATTTCTTTGTATTGAAAAGATGCCAGACTTCGATCCTCATTTTCATGTGTTCAAAAGTTTGGTTGCTCAAGCCAAACATTTCCAAGGCTTTTTTAATAAAAAATGAATTAGTAAATGCATTTCTTCCTTAAAGAGGTAGTTTTTAACATACTGTGGGTGATGCTATTTGCCATTCCATTCCACTCTGTTCAGTCACTGTTCTTAAAATCATTAAATGGGGGTGGGTTGGATTGGAGGGGGGGTGACAAAATTTAAAGACCGAATTGTGCATAATGAAGGTATGTAGTAAAAGAGCAGTAATGGAATTGCTGAATCTTCATTTGAATTGTGCTGCTTGTGCTTTATCATAAACCCTCTCTCAACCTATAATATCTTTGTCTCCGTATTTTTTTCCATTCTGACAAAATTCCAGGCCTTCTAAGTCTAATGATGTTGACATATTAAAATGGTAGGGAGAAGAATGTGAACTGAGCCCCTCCTTTTCGCTAAATGTTATCTGCTTAGACTAATATTGCAATTGCCACCCACTGACATAATTTGTTTCACAGTCACAGCCTGGCAGCATGAATCAAATGTTGACATTCTAATTTCATGCACACATGGGTGTTTGGCTGAGCAGGCCTCAGCCTCTGAGCCATTCAGGCCATACCTGTGTAAATCAGGGAGACAAGGCCTTTTCACAGCCGCCCAAAGGCTGTTCCTACCTTCCAGCAAAGTCTGGGCATGGATAAAGCTGCACGGCCCTGCCCTCTGCCCAGGAGCTCACACTGCTCCCACTGTACCAGGAGCTGGACAGGCATGTTTACAGGAAAACTAGTAATTTAAAAAGATGTATTTTTTCAATTCAGTGTGTTTAACAGATTTTTCTCATAGTTCCTGTATGGAATAGATGAGTTTATTCTCAAAACTGTTTAACTGTTTCTGTATAACTGGCTCAAATTTAAAAGATGTTACAATTTTGTTTGTGGAGACTGATGTTCATTAATGATTGTTGCAAAGATGTTTCACCAAAGTTCTCACTCCAAGTAGCCACCACTGGAGCTAAAACGAAATTCAGCTTCTCTGCACACCTAATCTGTAAGCACGCTGGCCAGAGAGAAAACTACAGCCAGATTCAGGCACCCACCTGCCAGATACTGGTCAGGGGCCATGAGCCTCAACTCCTCTTCTCCTTTTAGTCTCATAACTCTGCCCCGGGAGTAGGGCAGGGCCGTCGTCATGAAGAGGGAGAGAGGACCTGGCGTGTCTGGGTTGAGTTGCCTTTGCCGCAGGAAGGGAGAGATGTGCCCCTGGCACAGAGTGTGAGGTGAGCAGTGGAGATGGCCAGGGAAGGGCTGTTCCTGGCAGGGATGGCTGCCTCCCGTGGCCTCTTTCCTCTGCCCCAGCAAAAAGCCTAGCTTCTTGTGGCTCTTGTATGGCTGTCTGCAGTGCCATGGAATGGCCAGCTTTGCCAGCTGCTCTCTCTGAAGAGAGGTGCTTCCCACTTTGGTTAGTGACAAGTGCAGTAAGTGCAGTCCTGAGGCTTCTTGGGATAACCATGGCAAAGTCAGCCTCAGAAACCTAGCTTTTCACTACAAATACAGTAAAAGCTTGCAAGTATCCAAACGATGGCTTTTTCTGTCTCCATTTTGTAATTTTGTTTCTCTTCCGTGCAAAGTACAGTCAATTGTAGTGAAAGAGCAGATTTAATTTGCTTTGAAGAAAGCCTGTTGTTTTTCTTGAAAGGCACCCAAAAGTCATAGCAAAGCCAGAAGAATGGCTTTGAATAGTTATTCACAGACCTAGAGGAACTCTCCAACGGCACATGGCAGAAGCATTCCCAGAGCTCCATGGTGGAATCGCTGAGAAGGATGCCAAGGAGTTGCTGTGGGGCTTGGTGACAGCTGATTGTTGAGCAGAGCAAACTGTCAAACACAAAAATACCTGCCTGCTGCTTTCCCAGTGTTGTGTGTGTTTGGGAGCTCTGAAAGATCTGGATTGTTATCAAGTACTGATGAGAATAATAGGTAGTCATGAGCCATGTGACATCCCTCTGCTTCAATTCATTATGCTCCAGAACTGCCTGTGGCTGGGATCCAGTGCTTCAGCGTTGGCATCCCTGGATCTGACAGGAGTGCCATGACTGTACTGTGTGGGGACAGTAAAATATACAGATCTCTTGTCCTCTGGAGGGATTCCAGACTGTGCATGCACGGCCCATTGATGGGCTGTCTACACTGAGCTGGAAGACAGGACCTAGCTGGCATGGGCAGTACTGCAGCAGTGGAAAGGGAACAGACTTCAGCTAAGACACTTGGACAAGTCCTTGTGTCTGAGATGTGCCAGGTCTTTAAAGTTCGTTCAGTGTAAAAAGGGACTTGGGCTTTTTTTTAGTCCAGAAGAATGACACTCAGTAAACTGTGCAGAAGCAAATTTACTTCCCTCAGAAGGATGGAGAGCTGAGCAAACACTGCCAGTATCAGATGTGCTGTTTCAGGGACGTGTGAACATTTCAGACTGGAAGCCTCCTGAAGCAATACTGAAACAATTACATTAAAGCTAGCAAAACCAATTATCAAATAGAGACTGATGTTACCCACAGCAAAGACCCTGGGCAAATCTTCACTCATCCTTAAAGAATAACCTTGGCATCCCCACACAAGGGATGAATCTCCACACACACTCCGAGAAGGGGTGTGTTAGAAGACCCTGCCATTAAAAAGTGGGACTGGGCTCTGGTGGTATGAAGTGATCGACTGTCCATCTTCAGGCTGGCTGTGCCAGCTCAGCAACTTTAGATAGGTTACCAGTAGTATCATTTGTTGCTTCCTTTTATCAGGTACTTTGTTTTTCCTCAGAATGTTTAACTTTGGGATTAATGAGTCAGGCTGGTTTCTGCATTCTTCAGCACCAAAAGCAGCACAACACCCCCTGCTCCTTTCACCACTGAGAGCTTTGCTAATCAGGCATTGTTCAAGTTCTCTTACCCCCACTGTAGGCAGAGCATCCTGCTACAACAAGTTTCAGGAGTCTGGCAAGATTTACTATTAGCAGTTAGAGGAAAATAATAATTTGATAGGAAAAGGAAACAAACAGGATGTGGATGGTGCAATGGGTCTGGCTGATAAATTATTGTATTCTTTATCAACTTTTTGTCATTGTGTTTCAGACTCTGGGCATGCTGAATGTTTTTATTACAACCTACAGTTTCCCAATGTCCCTGCATTTGTATGCATTTAATGTTAGAAAAAACCCCACAGGTTAATATTGTTGATACTCTGCAAGACAATGTGTCAGCATTTGTATTTCTCCCCGGAGGCACTAATGAGATTTTTTGGACTCCCTGTGGTCTCCCCTATGCTCTGAAAGAGCCCTCTGGCTTGCCCTCAGCTCTTCCTTTTCCCAAATAAAGAAACAAGATATGGAAGAAACCCAGTCCTCTTCCCTACCTGCTCTACGTGCCAGCAGGATTGGAGCTGAGACTCGTTATTGACAAGCTGCTCTCTTCCTGCCCGTTCAAGGCTTGCAGGTGTCAAATGCAGTCGATGCCTGCACCTGCCCACTTGACCTCGGCCTCGCAGGAGATTTAATCAACTGGCTGCTAAGAAAAAAATAGTCAAAATTTATTTTGATTTGGTTATGTTTTTCTTTCTCAGTGTTTTATTTATTTGTTTGTTTGTTTTCAGCCATCTGGTTAGTCCAGAAGGAGAGAGCTGGAAGGGAGAATTTTTTGGTTTGGATATTTTTATATAATGAGAACCTGGCAGTGGAGCTGTATGAGCATCTCACAGAGAAGAAGCCTGATCAGCTGGCACCTGGCTTTGTAGCTCCTGATGCTGGCTGGTTTCTCACCAAATTGTGACCAAAATAATGAGGAGTGAGTTTTAGATTGACCTTTAAAATTCCTTGAGAAAACCAAACTGTAACTTGCAGCTTTTCTGCCTGCTTAGGTAAGGTAAACAGAGGGAAAGGAGGGTTAAATAATGTGCTGTGTAGTGATATTGCTGTGCAGGCACAAGCAGAGAGCTCAGCAGGAACACTTGCTGTGCAGGAGCCTGTGGGGGTCTAGGGATGGCTCTGGGTGTCATCGTGTCCCTCGTGAGGAAGCCCAGGGCCAGAGGGATGCAGGCGCTGACACCAAGAGTAGGGTTAGAGCAAACGAAGCCTGAGAGTTGATTGAAGCATTTCAAATCTCTCCAAAGGTTTCTTTATTCCGTCAGGTCAAACATACAGTGTTTGGATTAGAGAACGTTATCAGCTGGGCCAGCCTCCTAAATCAATTAGGACTTGAAGGGCTTAGTGGCACATTTAGAGGGGCTTAGTGATAAATTCTGTCTTGTTATTTCCACCGAAGTGGCAGTAGCTAACGGGAGAGTAACTAAGGTGGTGTCTGTGAGAGAAGGAAAAGGCAGCAGAAAGCAGTGAAAATGAAGGTAGAGAAAATAATTAAGAGATGTCTGAGAATAAAAACACACGGTGGTACTATTTGTCCATCTCGTTCATGAAAGCTTATGTCACTAGAAGCAATTTGAATATCATCTATTTGCCTCAATTTCTTTAGAATTTGAGTAAGAATATAATCACCTCCCTTCATGGAGTGCTGGGTGGACTGTTTTGTTGTGTGAGAAGGTTTGTGCCATGACTGAAATGAAAAATCCTTGCTATTGCTACAGAAATCTCCATGTAACTGTGCCTCTCCTGTCAGGAGCAGAAGCCAGGCCTTGTTTGCAGGTCATGTTTGCTAAGTTGTGAGCTGCTAAGGGCAGGTTTACAGTGATGGGAAGTGATAAATGCCCTTGGCAGGCTCGTTGGCTCAACCAACATCCACACGGCAGCTCTGGCTTTGGGCTTCAGCTGAGTCATGGAGAGCCAGCTCTAGTGCATCTGCACTGATCCCCCAAAACTTTGGGTGCCGAGGTTAGCACTGGCAGGACCATCTCCAGTGTCTGTAGCCTAAGTCCAGCAAGCTGGTAATTTCCTAATGCTGTTACATCTCTTTTAGAAATAGAGACTCTCTCAGCCTGGCAAGGATGTACAGAGAAACTATTACGAAAATTAAAATGTCACAAGGTTTTTAAGAAGAGTGTCTGGATCTCAGCATGAACAGCGTGGAGGTTATAGTAACTGTGATTTGTGAGGAAAAGTGAGTGTGTGACAGAGGGTTATGTTTGGCACTGTCCTTCATGCCAGCAGGGTTGCAAATTTCATTAACCATGCCCACCTTGAGGGTGGTTTATGCAAGGATTTGTGTTCTCAGATATCTGGGAGTGAGCTTACTACATCCTTTCTAATCCTTTTTTCTTAAGTAAGACTCCTCAAGACCTTCTTGTGCAGTAAAACAGGCTGATTTGTTGCTTCCTTTCCAAGAAGGGTAAAGCCAAAATCCCCCAAATATTCAGCTGGAAATGTAGTTCTGGTGTAGTTAAGAGTATGAGTGCAAATATTTCTGGAAGGAGTTTCCTGAGATTTGAGCGAGTTCACGTGCCTTTGATAGGGGCAAAGTATGTCCCTGGAGAGCCAGGTCACTGTGGCTTCTGACCTTGTGCTTCTTAACCACAACTTAGTTATTCTTATAAAGATAACTCGTGGAAATTTCACAAGTGCTTACTAACTAATGAGTAACCTGGCCTCTTCCCCCTCCTCCCAACTCTAGCCAAATAAATCTTGAGGTAAAAATAACTCCATCTCTCCTTTTATGTAGGGAGAATATCTTTAATTTTCATGTGTACTTTGAGTGCAGTACTCACATTTAAGATGGTAGACAAAAATTTCAAGCAAGGCACTAAAAAACCTCTCGTTCTGTATTCTATCCATTTGTCTTCCCTTTGTCCTTAATCTTGATTTGCCCTGTAGGTTAGTCTTATCATAAAGACAGTATGAATGACTGTCTCAGCGCCTTTCCTCATTAATGCTGCAGGAAATTGATGAGGAGATCTCTGCAACTGTGGATTTTTTTGGCAAGAATTATGGCCCCTATTTATTTTGGAGGGACCCATGTGGCTTTCTAAGTAAATATATGTTAAAATTTTCCCCAAAAATAAATAGTACAAGTAATTGCTTGATATATGAAGTTGACATTTTGGCTTTGTGATTTGCTATGATATGTAAAAATGTAATTTCCTCCTTGGAAAGATGCTATTGCAGAATTGTAGGTAAATTAAAATCAGTGGTTTATTCAGAAGGTGAGTAATAGACTCTGTTTTAATATATCAATATTTATTCTGCAGCTTCTCAAGTCTGCCCAGATATGTGCCATCTAATGCTAAATGTGTGCTGGCTGTGCTATTACCTTTGTTGGTAATTGAAATGGATAAAGATTGATGGAAGTGTCTTGCACACTCACTCCAGCCAGGATTTGTAACGAGGATTGCTCCAGATACTAAAAGAGCATTACAGGAGTTTTACTCTGAGTATGATATTCATGTACTCTGTTTACTGACTTGCTGATAGGCACTCCAATAAGTGTACTTGAATTCTAAGAATTCAGAGGATGAAGTGTAATTTTGAAAGTTTAATGAAGCTGTGTCTGCTGTTAAATCTCTGCCTTGAAGGAATCTGTTGGATAAGTACTATATTCATAGCTGCTTCTATTTGTGCATCCTTTTCTAATTAAACTTAAAAACAGACTCCAAGAAAGAGAAGTAAATGGCTTCATGCACTGAGCACCTTTTGACTCGCTGAGGTGCCCAGCGAATTGACGCTGATAAAGCTTTGGACACGTGCCACATTATTAAAACTAATGGCACTGAGCTGGATGGCAGAGCTGTGGGGAGGAGGAAGGGGTGGCCAGTTCTTTAAAAGAGCCTTATGCTCTTTTAAGGCCATAAGGCACCTCACAAAAACAAGCATTCCAACAAAAATAGGTTGAAAATGACTAAGTTAATGGAATTATTGTGATTTTTCTGGAGTAAATCTGGCTGCAAAGCTAAAAACAATTAAAAATCCCTTAATAATAAAATTAACAGAATCTGTCATGATTTTATGTCTTGCAGTTCATAATAAGGTTCAACAGTATAATTATATCCATGCTGATGAATTACAGAAAACCTGTTCCTCTGCTTTTGTTCTTTAGTTGATGATTTTCCTGACTGAAACTAGTTAGTTGCTTCCCCAGAACCTGAATGTCTGAACAGTTGGCTTTGGATCATACTCTGAGTTTAGGGATTGCTGAGTAATATCCAATTCAAATGGTCTTCTTCTATTATATGGAAATACAAGAACGTTTATTTCAATTTGTCTTTAGTTTTAAGCGTATTTTATGAAATTGGAACATCTGCAGTTTGAACCCCAGCTGTAGTGAAATGAATCTCCCTCTGTAATGTCACGGTCTCTTTGCATAATTTGATGGATTGAGCAGGACTCCAGTTTAACAGCAGCAAACTAGACTCTTCTTTATAAAATTTGCTTGCTCACTGACCTTTTTTTTCCCCCAAGACCAATTTTTACAAACGTACTTCCTTGGAAGTACACTTGAGAATTTTTATATTTGGGGGAAAAAAAGTGGGATAATTATTCTAAAATACATTTGTATCTCTTGCTCACTACGTGGTCTTAGAAATGTGAGTTTTGTTAGGTGACAGTTATTGGTTTTAGAAGTTGGACTCTTCTGCGTTTTGGTTTCTCTTTGTGTGGCAAATATTCATGCAATTGAATTTATGCAAGCATGTGCATGTGTGACTGAGAATTATTTTCTTCCACCATTTTGTCCTCATTAAAATTTAATTAGTCTGGGTTATCTGAATGTTGACAGAAAAGAGGATAAAAGGTCAGAAACGGGTAACACAAATAATACATTAATTTGCTATAATTCTCTAGCTGGCATTTCTCTATTACTACATATTCCAGAAGACTTGAAAAAAATCTTTATATATACAGATTTCTGCAAACTGTTTTTTTAGTGATTATGGGACCAAGCCTTAACTGAGAGATACTGGCAGAAGCTAAAGGATTCCATGTGAATGGAGTATTCTGATCCAAAGGAAAGCAGATTTTTCTTGGCTCCAATACTTCATTTCAATCAACATAGATTCAATTTTCTTAAGAGCAAAATAGAGGCTGTCTTTTGCCAGCACTTTGAGTAAGATTGAGACCTGGCCTCCCATACTGTTGTACAGGACAATTCTTATTAATTCCTCTTCCTGCTGGGAGTGTGGGAGTGGGAGACATTAAGCCAACACTTGTGTTGTTATTTAAAGCCGTGGGATAGGATCCCTAAATAACAGCTAACCCTGCACAGGAAGTTTGCATATGGCTATTGACACAAATAAATAAGAGAGGGAGCAAGTAAGGATCATTTGGTGATACAAACTCCGAATAAACATTCGATTCAGTATCGTACCTGCGTTTTGGAGTGGAAATCCTACTGCAGATAATACTTCACAATTACAAGAATGCAAATCCAAAAAAAGCATCTGGAGGTTTATTGCATGATCTACTATACTTGAGAGCTACCAGGTCTCCCACTTGTCTGACCAGGAAAGAAGCTGGCGTGAGGACATGACGGTGCACAAAGACCTGCATTCACTTCCAGCTCAGAGCTCCTGTGTTACCTCAGACTCATGCCTTTAGTTTTTGTGCTGTTGCTGCAACAGGCAGCAAAAATCAAAAGTAAGTTCAAAGAAAAGAAAACACCACTCAGCATTAGGCCTAATCCAAACCCCACGTACTTCAAGGACTTTCCCCACTCGGGCAACAGAAGACATGACCAAATCAAGCACAGATGTTTTTCGAATGCTGGAAATATGAAGACTTCTTAGTGCGGGTAGAGACTAAGGAAAAAGGTGAGAACAAACAAGTCCAACATGTTGACAAGATAAAGGCAGTTGGGGAAAAAAATTTACCTGTGTAACAGCTGATGAGTTTCTGGTTAAGAGAACTCTCTACATCAAAGTGAAATTTGTATTTCAGGCACATTGATTGAACTGGCCTTTGACAAGAATGAACATTTCTGATGCTTTCCAGTGATGAATAGATCACAGCCAACCTTTCTGCACCTGGAAAAAAAATGGTCAGGGAAGAAAAAGTAGCACACAGAATGTTTTTCAGACCTTTTGATCTGAAGAGCCCTCCAGCTTTGCTTCTGCCTCCTGTCACCCACAAGGTCTTTCCACTCCACCAACCCACATGGCCTCACCCCTGTGCCTTAAAGCTGAACTTGTGCTGCAAGTCAATGCAGATGTGAAGGTGGTTCCTGTGGTGCCCCATCCCACTTTAAGCCATATATCCGTACCTATCTGCCTGTGTTCTACAGCTTGTCCTGAGTAGGCTTAATTGGCTGTTGTCTGAAAAAAGATCTGGAGCTGAAAAGGTCTTTGGTCAAACTTGTTTCCTTGCTCTTACCAGAAGACTTTGGGGCCTTCTTTTCCAGCACTAAACTTTATAATTCCTCTGCTGGAGTGATAAATCTGGTATCTGACTTTCTTGCTAGCCTCATGTCTCTTCCCCCAAACACTGAGATCCTGTTATCACAAATCTGCCTGACACCTCTGGCTTTGCTCCTATGGAGCAGAACTCCGTGACAGGAGCTCACTGGAGCTCAGGACTTGCACTGTGGGGCCCTGGGGCTTAGCAGGGATGTCACTCATGAATAGCACTATAGCTACACCACAGCAATTTGCTTGGAGAGGGGCAGATGCACTTTGCTCTGTGGAAGAGAGACTTCCAGCTCCTTAATGATCAATGGATTGTAGCAAGGTTTGTGAAGTCTTCAGCAGCAATAGCAGCTCAAGGCACTATGGATCCTCTTGTGGGCACCTCGGTGATGAGGGCACAGGAGGGCTCACTGTGAACTGAGTCCTACTGAGAAGAGAGCAGAATAGGGTGTATGGTGTTGGTTTGGGGTTTTTGGTCACATCATATTCGTGATTGGGTTTGCAGTGATGCTGTGCAACTGAGAGGGAGTGAGGAGCTTAAATAAGCACGTGGTGGAAAGGCAGTAGGTCAGGGTGCCATGGAAGCCTCTGACTTTGGATTGTGAACTTAGGCTTTGAGGGTTGCTGTTTTGGAAACTTTTGCTACGTGTGCTCCTTGGTGAAAATTTTCAGGGGAACCTTCCTTCAAGTCATATCCTTGCTGCAAACTGCACATATGTGATCACATACCCAGTGTTCTGGTAACTGATGGGGACAAGAGACATTAACTAAATTCCTTCCTTAAGAAAAGAAAAAACCCTTTCATCCTACTGGGTAGGCAGCAGTTTATGAAGAAAATTTAAGAAATTAATTAACTATAACAAAATTTCACCTCTTTAACCTTAGCTCTTGAGCAAACCTGAGCTAAATAAACATCTGACCATTCAATCTCTTCCACTTAAGGTTAACTTGAGTTTATTATTCGGATTACTGCCCTTCTGTATTAGGCAAAGCATAAATTATGCATACTAATTACCTTGGATGGGGCATGACTTTAATGAATTCTTTTAATTAAACTGCAACACAGTGGTTTTGTAGAGGATGGTCTATATTTCATCCTTAAACTATGTAACCTTCATCTTTGTCTGGAGAGATCACACATTTGAGTTGGTTTAATTCACTTAAGTAGTAAATACAAAGAGCAACCTACCCTCGCTATCAGTGGGAAATTTGAAAAATGTTCATGTTCTGTTGCAGGGCTAAGAAATGAGGTTCTTCAATGAAAAGCTATGATTCTGTCGGGAAGGCAAGGGCCAGCACACGGGAAAAGGATAGGCATTCTTGAAGGAATGGAGCTAAAGAGTGGTGTAGTATTGGTAATTTCCAAAGCAAACACAAGTAAATCATTTCCCAGGACTTCTTATTTACTTGGCATTTTATAGTAGTGGTAAACCAGAGGAATTATCTGAGTCCCTGGTATGTTCTTTCTAAGTGGCTTTGGCTTCTCAAAAATGATCAGGGCACAACAATTCAGTTACACCTGCGAAGGATTCGTCCACAGTGGCAGCACCAGTAGCTTACTAGCAGGAATAGCAGCAGAGACTAAATGATTAATTTGATTCTGATTCTCAAAAACAAAGCATGTATGTGCCCTTTCTCTTTTGCCTTTTTCTGGAGTTTACTATTTTGTTCTTGTTATTTACCTG
Source organism: Dicrurus megarhynchus (assembly GCA_013399195.1). NCBI lineage: Eukaryota > Metazoa > Chordata > Aves > Passeriformes > Dicruridae > Dicrurus > Dicrurus megarhynchus. Next base: position 116,803 of record VXAD01008592.1, read on the forward strand.
TTCTTGGCAGTTTTGAGGCCTCTGTGGCTTCCCGGAATCCAAAGAAAGGAACTGTTCATTGGATGTGCTTCAACTGCCAGACAAACCAACTGCTGGGTTAAAAAGCACGGTGGCTGACAAGAGTGTATTTTAGAAGGAAAATAGCAAAGATTGCCTATCTTGCCATCCCTTCTCTCCCATCTCTCCGGGTCACCTTCCTTCACAGTCCATATAGCAGCAAGGTGTGCTCCTGACCGGTCATGCTGGAGCATTTGTGTCCTCCTCTTTCCCCATGGATCTGATGTGGTATCCTGCCCGTTCCTTCACAGTTCCCTGTTTGGTTGGTTGCTGCTTGTGCACTGGCCAAGGTGCTCATCCACACAAGTAAATGGGAATTTTCTCTTTTAAATTCACTGTTTGTAGATAGTTCCATCCTTCTGATGCTGGTCCTTTGGCCCCACCCTCGTTGTTTCTTTGGTGTTGTTTCATTGTTGTTGCTTTGTTTGAAAGGAGAATCTGCCCCATGCAGCCATTAGTGCGGTTATCTCCTGCCACAGAAACCACTTCCAGTGACACACACAGGAAGAGACTTGGTGAAAGGCCCTTCCAACCCAAACCTTTCTATAATTCCATGGCTATAGGAATAATTATGCTCCTGTGTATTCAATGCATCCAAACTATTTCACATGTTTGCACACTATTTAATCTAAGGTAGGATATGAAGATAAATAAACAATGTATTGTACATGTGGCATCAATCTAACTTTTAAGATTTGTTTAAATATTTGGTGCTTGACTTTGTTCTTAGTTTTTTTCTGAGGTCTTCTGTGGCAACGCCTGATTTTCACATTTTATAATAGAAAGCAAAGTCTTCAGTTACAGTGAAAATGAATTAAAAGGCTTGTGCTCATAGTATATGACCAGTTTATTCCATGTAGAAAGAGCCAGATTTTAGAAAGTTGAAAATTTGCTGGCATGCAAATGCTGCGTCTCTCTCTATCTCCTGTTTGGGGAATGAATTTTAATATGCACTTTGGAACAGATTTAATCTCATCTGCACTTCCTTGGGTGAATCTGCAGTTTAGGCTTCGCTCTTCATTGCAGTGATTCCTGTGTGATTTCAGTCATTCCTTGATGCCATTGTTTGCCATGGGCTTGTCTTCCTCTCGGTGCCTGCAGGCTGTGCTCTTATATAGCATATGTTTTGACAAGCCATCTGGTTTCAGTAGGTCTCCCGAGTGCCTGCCTTCTCACAGCCTGTCTCTTTGGCAGCCACCAGTGCCTTCAAACCCTCTGTCTTTCTGCATGGGTCAGAGATTCCTATTTTAGCATGGAAGTGTTAGCATGTGGGATAAAGAGAGAAGCAGCTTATAAAACCAATGGGACTTGATTGGTGTAGGGAAAGGAATGGAAACCAGAGGACGCAGCACAGCTCCCCTGAACGCCCCTGTCTGGCACACAGGGGTGAATGAAATGGGTTTAGCTGCCTTCTGCCTGGGCACAGTGCCACTCTAACAGAAGGTTCTCAGCACCAGCAACCAGGAACCCATGCACAGCATGTGTATCAAAGGCATTTGAAGACAGCATTGCTCCAAGGGGTGAATTCAACAGCTCTGTATCTTACACTTGCACATCTAATCATCAGAGAACTTGCTCACCACTCCCGCAGCTTTTTTAACCCCCACAAAAGAACAGAATTAGCAGAATCAAGAAAATAGCAACCCAACTGTTTACCTTCCCTCAAATTGTCATGGGGAATCAGCTGAAAGGTTTTACTGTTAGGTGACAAAATGGGTGCTGAGCAAATCAAACATCAAAATCTATAAGCAGAAATAAAAAGGCATCATTACATGGGAAGTTATTTAGAGATAATAAAATATTGGTTTCAGCCATTATTGCATATCTCCAGCAGTTTGTATGGGAAAATAGTACTGGAGGAATCTTCCTCTGCTTTCTCTATTGCAACATGGTGAAATTACATTAATTACTGGTGTTTATGTGAGTTGAAAGCATAGAAGTACTACTCACACCTGCTTGTTGTAACATATCCTAAAACAGTGCTGTGGTTGAGATCATCCCACACTCTGAATATACACTTGGGCATATCATTTGGATGAGAGAGATGCATTTACATTCTTCTTCTTTAAACTTTTAAATTTCTAACCCTCTTCTGACCATAAATTAGTTGACCTATTCTTTGACTTGCACTGCTATAGTGAGAACATTCATGTAAAAATGAGACCAGTTGTCGTATCAAACACAGAGTTTCTGCTTTGCCAGTAGTGAGAAATAAAACTAAATCTTAAAACACCTTCTCCCCACCCCTCCCTTCTTTCCAGAGAGGGGAATTTCACTCCTGGTTTCACTAAGGATAGTGAATATCTACAGCTAGATTATTTACTAGGAGCTCTACTTGAGATTAATTTGGGGTAAACAGAAGCAGTAGATGGTAATAACGCCATCAATCACTTGCTGTTTCACAACCATTTTCAAGCAATGCCATTAGATTCTTTTTTAAGACATAGAACAAGTTTTCCAGAGCTCCTGGCTGCCAAACTAAGTAACCCCCCAAGGCAAGTGCATCCTTTCTTGACTGATCACGTCTATTGAAGAGCATCAGGAACAAATAGGAGAGCTGTGAATTAGCTTGGAAGGACTGGCTTTTAAATGTCACATTTCAGTGATTATTGTTTGCTCTCTGCAACAAAAAATAGTTTATGGAAATGAAAAACCCTTTGGTATTTTATTGCAATCTAAAGAAAGTGAAGATTTAAGAAAATTGCATGCTTGGCAGGCAGAAGTGTGTGTGCAATGGGTGATGTGAACAGAGACTGGAATACTCTGACATTGTGTGCTTTATTTAGGTCGTACCAACATGCCAACTCTGTCAGCAGGTTTTCCAGCAGAAAGCAACATACAAAGCAATTCTCATTTTAAAAAGTAAAGTGAAGATCCTGTGAATTATTTGCCGTATTTAAAAGCCTGTAGCAACACAGTTTGATTTCAACAGGAATGTGCAAAAACATAGGGGTCATTTCATTTTGTAATACTTGAAGGTGCAGGGAGTAAATACATAACATTCACTATTATTTTATTCAGGGTCCAAGTTCTACATTAATTAATTTGCAAAAAGAAAGCAGTAAATATAAATTAGATTTTCTTTTGCTCCAAATACATAACCAGGAAGAGTCTGAATTACATTGGAATAGGTTAGTATTCACACTATTCCTTGAAACTCTTCCACATCTCCTTCTCAAATTTCCATTCTTCTGTAGGTATATGGCAATTCCACGTCAGCTGTCACAATAAAGTCTGGTTTGTGGATGTGAAATGACAATCAGCTGTATGCACGTAGTGAGGGGAACTACTCATGGAGTTTTATTGCTTTCGTTCGGGCCTGCCCCACTACAGGTGAAAGATTTTTTATGGCAAGGGGGCTAAAAAACTGTGTGTGTGGCAGCAGTTTCCCACATAACTCTCTGGTTTAGTCTGGCTGATCTTCCTGAATCATGCATTTCTTGTATATGACTGAAGAACAACCTGCTGTATCCTTAAAACCAAGCTTTATTAGTTTTCAGAAGACAGAATCCTGTTCTGATATCATTAGTACTTGGTATATGAAGCTCTAGTGACGTGATGGCAGCTCAAATGCTTTTACAATCTCAGGTTGAAATAGCCACTTTCTTCCTGCTGCAATTGCAGATGCTGAATTTGGTGACAAGACAGAAGTGCTTCCCAACAGTTGTGTATTCTTGTGTATTGAATTCCCTCTTTTGGGGCTGTGACCCTTTTAAAGATAGTGTGTAACCCTGTTGGAGATTTCAATAGGACCAGTCAGGTGCTTGGAGTAAGACACGCACTTCATTCCGTGTTTCACTAAACTAAGGAGCAAAATTTAATTTAATTAATAATGCTGCTGCAGCCAAAAGTGACCTACACGTACAGAGGTGCAGGCTTGGTGATGTGTTTCAGTGGATCCACTGATGTACTTGGAAAAAACAGGGAAGTTTGAAGGTTATTAAGGTTGGGTCTATAGTTTTCATAAATTAATTAGTCATAGAGATGCATATTGATTGTTCTCTATTATTGTTGTTGTTAGTCAAGGCTTTTTCCGCATTGGAGCACAAAAATTTAGCATGCAGTGGACTTTGTTATTGTATTCTCTTTAAATCTTTATTCTTAGTTGAAGTAAATAAACCAACACGGTAAAGAGAGCTGATAGCTACTCCATCTGTATTATGGCACACAATGATGGCTGGAAGTTAAAGGTTTGATATATAGATCTATTTTTTTATTGCCAGCCCCTGCCCCTGAAGAAAGTATTAAAATTTCCAGATGAGTAACCAAACAATAAATAGATGAGACAGTTGCTGTGAATATCTGATTTTTTGCATAATAATGAGATATTGCTGGATAATACGCTTTGCAGTCCACAGTTTGTCTACATTATCATTTTGATTGGACAAATGCATAAGAAAGATATACAAGTAAAGCCGTGCCAGGTCTTCTATTTTAAATTGATTCCATGTGAGAGTTCAGTTAAATTTCTAGGACACTTTAAAAACAAAACAAATTCTAGGAATATCCCTACACAGGGACACAGAGACATTCACTTGCACACATCCTCACACACAAAATACACAGCCAATACTTGGCCTTACAATTTCTTATGCACAGCAGAACGCTGTGTGCAAACTGCAGGCTCTTTCTTGGGCAGTTAGGTTCGAATTAGGGGCATTTTCAGGGAGCATCTTCTGTCCTGCCTTGCAAAAGGCTCATGGAAATATACCCATGGGGGCCTTCCAGCTCAGAGCAGGACCTTGTTCCATCCCAGAACAGGCCAAAGCAAAGGAGGCTTTGGGCTCATTCCTGAATGGTGGGTAGATAAATTTCTCATTGGTTTCACTGTGGAAAGAAACTTGAAGTCAAGACATGCTGATCTTTATGAAGAACTCAGGGGAGTCTGACGTGTGGTACCAGTTGGGTGCAATTTTGATGGGGGGGAAATACTGTGCCAGTGGAACTCCCTGGCAGGTTTCTTACAGCTGCATGTAAGGGCTCCGCTGGCAGCACTGAAGCAACATCTCAGTCACTGCTCTCATTGCTCAGAGATGCCCAGCAATACTCCCAGTATCAGTGCCTAGGTCAAATCTGTTTCTCAGTTAGGAAGCTGATGGAGGAAGTTAAACTGAGCCACTTAAAAAATTTCTTCCAGAATTTTTATTGTAAAGTTTTATTGATAAAGATGGAATCAGAGTTTCATTTTCATTCTATTAAAACAAACAAACAACAAAACAAAAAAGCTATATACTTTTTTTTGAACAGTTATCTATATTCTGCACTTGACCTTGCCATCTGCTCAGGAAGATGTGTAAGCCCAAGCTTCAAGATTAATTTCTTCTGGTATGCAGAATTCCAACTCCTGTTGTTGGTCTGGTTTAAGTCTGAGCCATCCAAATCCTGCCCAGGTATCATGTTGTTCTTCCTTTTTGCTATATTCTTCTTAGGTCTCCCAGCCTTCTCCAAGTCCCCACAGATGTTTGCTTCCTCCAGGTTCTGAGAGGGCAGTGTTCCTTGCAGCTGGTGACTGCAGTGAGAGTCCGTGCTGTGCAAACAGTGACAAACCTGGCTGGCACAGGACTGGTTTCAGACTGGTGAAACACTGGCAATTCCACTGCAAACATCTGCTGGTTCAACAGAGGAGCTGACTTGGCTCTGTCTCTCTTTTTTTTCCTCGTTTGTATCTCCATGTGTGCACCAGGTAAGAAATCCACACACTTAAAAACAATGGTAAATAAATAAGCAAGCCCAGCAAATATGACTTAGATGTGTCCTAAAAGCATGTACAGCATCAGCTTTCCTCAGCAACAGAGATGAAAACCACTGCCAGATTAAAGGAATTTACACAGCTACTGTAGTGCAGCTCTGCTAGGACGTGCATGATTCAGCTCACAGAAGGACATTTCTGATTTCCTGATTGTTCCTCCCTACCAGATTTATGTAGTGCTGGTTTCTGACCCTGTTTCTTCACCAGAGCATACGCACTGTATGGAGAAATAAAGCAGGATTTTCCATGAGTTTAAAGTATCTATCAGTGTTTCTGTCATGATGGATACCCTAAGAGCTTTCATGATGCACAGCCATCAGTGCTGCACCCAGAAGCCATCCAACCACAAAAAACAAGTGGCACCAGGTTTTGGCCTAGTTACTCCTCTGCTGGTGAAATGTCCCACACTGAGAGTGGCACCCAGCTCATGTCCTGGTTCACTTTCTCATCATCCCTCATACTGTAACCAACAAACAGCAATGCTGTGGGCTCTTTTTCCTCAGTCATGCAGGTCCAACCCAGATCTACAAAACACAAAGTCAAATGCAAGCCTTAAAGCACAGACTATTTTCATCTACACCGTGACATTCCCTGTCCTGGCAAAATTCCAGCTTACTGCATTTGACCTCAGGAACAAGATGCATTGTGCTCCTACTATGCTGTTGGAATTTTGCAACTGACCAATTAATTATATTTTAAAGATTATAATATGGTTAATGGGCAGCAAACTTGGTGAAGTCATCAGGCTAAGTGTACTGCAGGTGCAACATCTTTTTTTACTGGAATTTGATTCATTCACAAAATGATTTTTCTATTCAAAACAACTGTCATGCTTCCTTTGTCCATAGATAATTAAATAAGCTTTCCAATTTATTCATGTATTCTAATTTACATAGGGTACCGACCCAAAAGAACCTTTCTGCTTACCCAGACAGAAGACATAAAATACACAGATAAATCTAAGTGGCAGCCAGGGCACAGAAAGAGCAGTTCTGGCTCTGAGGGCACTGTTGCTGTAGCTCGGAGCCTGGCCCTGGCTGATTCAGCAGGGGTAGCTGGGGGTGGAACAAACTGAGCACTGCCAGAGAGCCTTCTGTCTTCTTTTCTGAGGTCATAATAGGAAAGTGCAGGTCTGAGGTATTGAACTGTCCTCTTTAGAGCTTTTATACTCTCTTGACTTGCATCTTCTTTAGCTCAGCTTTCTAGGGTACAGGCAGATACTCAGAGCAAGTTTCTCCCCTTTTGTTTCACTTCTTCCAGGTGCTGGTCTTTGTACAGGCCCTCTGTGATAAGAGAATTCCATCTGAAGCTTATCAGCTCTGTGCTGTTTTCTGAGCCTGAGGCTTCCTGCAGCTGAGGTTCACATTTCCCAGAGGTTCCTTATTTTCAAACTTTTAGATACTGCTGTGATTCCTCCTACCACAGGATTCAAATTCTTCACAAACATTTGTGCACACGATTGCACAATATTATTGTGAGTTTGGAAAATGGCACTGTTTTTTTTATGGGTAACAGGTACAAGGGGCCCAATGTACAATATTTGCAGCAAAAAATATATAGGTCATGTCTCAGAAATACCAGCTACAAAGATACTTAGATATCAGAGCATCACAGGGTGTTGTAAAACCCTTTGCAAGCTTAGAGAAGAGAGTATACAGGCACTTTCAAGGCAGTCTAGGCCTGTTTCAGACTGTCTGGGTACAGGAAAACGGTTGTATGGACAGGCTGGATCAGCGGGCTGAGGCCAATTGTGTGAGGTTCAGCAAGGCTCAGTGCTGGCTCCTGTGTTTGCATCACACCAACCCCTGCAGTGCCACGGGCTGGGGCAGAGGGGCTGGAAAGCTGCAAAAGGCCCTGGGGTGCAGGTCAACAGCAGCTGGACATGAGCCAGGTGTGCCCAGGTGGCCAAGAAGGCCACTGGCACCTGGCCTGTACCAGCCATGGTGTGTCCAGCAGGACCAGGGCAGTGACCGTTCCCCTGTGCTGAGCGCTGGTGAGGCCACACCTCGAGTGCTGTGTCCAGTTCTGGGTCTCTCATGAAAACATGAACTCTGAGGTGTAGGAGTGTGTCCAGAGAAGGGCTGAACTCCATAGAGTCCAGGGGAAGGTCTGGAGCACAAGTCTGATGAGGAGCAGCTGAGGGAGTTGGGGGGCTCAGCCTGGAGAAAAGGAGGCTCAGGGGGGACCTTATTGTTCTCTACAGCTCCCTGACAGGAGGTTGTAGCCGGGTGGGGATTGGCCTCATCCCCCAAGTAACAGGTGACAGGATGAAAGGAAATGGAGTCAGCTTATGCCAGGCCAGGTTTAGGTTGAATATTAGGAAAAATTTCTTCATGGAGAGCATTGTCAAGCACTGGAACAGGCTCCTCAGGAGAAGTGGTGGAGAGCTCATCTGGAGACACTGAAAGATGTGTAGATGTGGCACTGAGGGACGTGGTTTAGAGGGAGGCTTGACAGTGCTCTGTGAAGCCTGGGCTCCATCTCAGAAGTCTTTTCCCACCTATGATTCTGCAATGTCCTGAGATCCCATCTGCTCTAATACTTTTTCCCATGAGAGACCTTGTGGGCACTTTGGGATTCCATGAATGGGTTGGAGCATTACCCTACTTAGGTTCCTAAGTTGTAGGAAGTGCGTTTCTGTTTTGATTGTCCTGTCTCTGAACCACGAAAGCCAGAGATGTGGTAGCTGTGAGCAGACACATTTGGGCCAACACAGCTGTGCCTGGGGCTCCCCAGCAGCCAGTCCTGCTCAGGCTCTGGGATCACACGTGCTACAATATCCAGGATTGTACCCACAGCTGGGGCAATGCTCCACTTGGTGACTTCAGGGATTGTGTGTGCGGACTGATTTATGATCCTCAAGTGTGTTGGGTAGTAGCTCTTTTTTCCCCAGACAAGACAATTCAGCTTCAAACATATCTGTCTTATTTATAAGCAGTTTAAACTTTACACTCAAGTTATTTTCTTCTCTTTCCCCAAGCTCATAATTTAAGGGGAAAACCATCAAAAATAAGTACATAACATAGCAGAATACAAACCCTTAAAAACTAGCAGAACCTTCAGTCTCTGCTTGTTTTCCTTTACGGTATTTTGTTTTATTAATAAGGCTGCCTCTGTATTCATGACAAAATAAGAAAGCTATTTCCAATGAAACAGACAACTCTTTGTTAGACATCAAATATAACTAATATTTGATGTCATAAATATTAATGACTTTCATGTCTTCAGATACTTTAGAATCAATTCCAAACATTTTTGTTTTGATTCACTCTTATTTATTTTTTCACATTGAACTGGTACAAGGAATTTTCCCCTGTTTTTCTGTGAAAGATGTATCAAGTTCTGCAGCCTTCTTTTCTGTTTGAATCAAGATGCTGTTCAATGTATTTTACATGGCTATATCTGTACAGCCAGGCAGAAATAGCTGTTAGTGTCACGTAACAGAAATGTAGACAGGATGGCCACCAGCCCAGCTGCCATTTGAATTGATCCTGGGATTTCCTGGCAAAAGAGAAGGGATTGAAAGAGACAGGCCTTTACCTGGAAACATTTAAGAGACCACATTTTCTGTGGGCAGAGCACACAGCACAACCTGTCATTTGACATCTGTTTTCTTTGCCAATTCTCCACAGGTACTGAACAATATTTGGGATCTCAGCAACAATAAATAAGTAATTGTTGCTCCTTAAAAGCAGAAGATTCCTCTTTCTGAGTGGAATAGTTCTGTCTCTAAGCACAAATGGACAGACTCAGGTTTAGGCCACAAATTCAAATTTTCAGGTCTTATAAATAAATAATGAATAATGTTATCAGTTGAATGAGTGTTGATGCAGAGAGCAGAGTCTCCCAGAGATTAGATATCCGAACCTGATACATCTATAACAACTGGGAGCCAAGTTAAAATATCCATCCACACGTGGAGGAGAGGGGATTCTTTGCCTGTGGAGGGTTGGTCTGTACTCAGATCAAAGGGAAAAAAAGATGCAAGCCTGTGATGGGAAATGTAGGAAAACAGTAAGTTAAAAAAAAAAAATCATACCTTAAAAAAAATCTGAACGCTTTCAGAGCATGAAGGAAAGAAATCTCATGTTCTTTGCAAGCCTGTGGAACATCATAGCTGTTGTAAATAGGCCAGTCCCAAAGAGAGCACACATGTTCCAAATGGGAGGAGATTATTTGCTGCACCATTTTAGCATGCTTGATTTATCAGTAATTAATGGAAAGTTGGCAGGGGTTTGGGGCAAAATAGTCCAGTGTTTCATAAGCCCAAGGTCTGGCATAAAAAAGGTTTCACTTATAGTATATTCATACGGCAGGAACATAGCCAAGTTTTTGGCATTAATGAAATCCATCCTAATTCCTCTTTTTAAGATGCATTATTAATCTGCTGTTATTAAACAAGGAGTTCAAAGCAGTTAAGACAAAGAGTAGGACAGGGAGAAAATACATTTGAAAATTACATCATTCGGAGCAAGAGGTAGAGGCTGAACAGAATCGTTTCATGTCGTGATGAGATTGATGGGTTTACTTGGGTTTTTTTAGATAGTTTTGGAGGTAGAGAATATTTCCCAGGCAATCCTAGTGACTACATGGGATTTGTGGTGTTAACTAAATTTGGAAGTTTTATCCTGGCTTGCTGAGGAAGTGAGGCTTATGAGACCATATTCTATGCCTGCTCTCTCCTCCCAGTCAGCCCAAGCAACATTGAATGTTTTGGCCAGCTTCAGTCAAACCTGAGAGGAGAGGAAGTCCTCTTTCTACTAATTGAGTTCCTTCGTTTTTTTAAGTGTTCTCCTAAATGGTTTCTTAAAATGTTGACTAGATAGAAAAGACAGGCTCAAATTAGTCCCTGAGGGAAAGCCAGTCTGAACTCAAGCGCTGTTCATTGTGTGTGGCAGTAACAAGCTGGCCATCAGTGGGTGCCTCCTCTGACGGGTCAGCAGGCAGCTCTGTTCCCTCTGCTCTTGTTGGGTAGGTTATCACACAGAAATAAGAGGGGAGGGCTCTTCAGGCAGGTATAGTTTAGGGAACAAAGGCCATTATCTGTAGGGAATCAGGTAAATGTATTCCAGTGCTTACACTACAGTGTGCTTTTCAGTACTGCTCTCTGTCAGCCATCCCCACTGAGATCAATGGGAGCTGTATTGTGGACTGAAAGGATAACAGCATAAAGAATGGGGATGTACAATCTTGAAAAGCCTCTGTGTCCAGAGAAAGATCCCTGAGTGCCAGTACTAATAGCTCCTTACAGAACTTCCAGAATGAAATCCTGGTACTGTTCCCACCAAGGTCATGGAGAGGGCCTGTAAGAACAAATTAAAGTTTTCCTTGTGTCTTGGTCTGGATGCTGCCACTAGTTGAGAAAACACTTAACAGCAATATTTTAGCAGATCTTTTTCAGACTGTTGATTTTTCCAGTGATTTTGTGTTAATTACACAGTGTCAGCAAGTGAAAGATGAAATGGAAACATCCAAGAATAGTCTGAATCCTTTGGTTTACGGTATTGTATATGTTGCTTTGCATTGCTGGCTGCCTTGCAAGGAACGAATAAATAGATGGCACCTTATTGCCCAGAGTTTTGAGTTGTCCACAGGAATTGAGAAATGTGATTTTATTTTGAAAATAAAACAAATTTGGTGACAGTTTTATGCCCATTTGCTTGGGCCCAATGGGCTTGATTCTTTCATAGTAGGTACACAGAGTAGGTACTTGCATACATACCTTGGCAGCACAGGAACTTTGTACGTGAATTTGTGTTTGACAGTCTTGCTCTGCCTGACTGAAATGACACTAGCTCTGCTGGGCTGAAATAAGGAGCACACAAAGGAGGTTTGCTATAGAGCTTAGTGTTTGTTCAGTCCACTTACTCTAGTTAAAGCAGTATCTTAGGGGGGTTTCCCTCCATACAGACAATATGAGGCAGTCATAATTCCATCAGAGTAAAGTGAAGGTTTAGGCAGAATGAAAAAATATTTGTAACAAAGAAGTTTTCTCTTTTCAAATTTACAGTTACTGTTTACTAATGCAAAGAGAGAAAGGCTACAGTGTATGGTGTAGCATGCTTGGAAGGGTGGAACACTTTCTAACGCCCAGTGAGAAGCTGTGGTTTGGAGTTTCTGAGGGAGAAATCAGCCTCTCTGAAGCCTCATACTGGTACTGGTGTGTGAATTACCTGGGCTAACACAAAACAAATGACCAAAACCAGTGCCTCAAGGTCTGCAGTGCAAGGGACGACAGGCTTTCCTCTCGCCTGACACTGTGAAGAAATGGACAGGCATGATTTGCATCCCCTGCTCCAGGGAGAAAGGCTGTTACCATTGCCGTTCCGAGAGATAGAAGGAATTCCACCTTATGCTAGGATACTCTGAGGATCCAGGCTTATATAATGATGCTTGCTGTTTTTCTGCAAGATCTGTTCCCAGCTTTCCTAAGAGGTATTTCCAGAGCTCAAGTGGATGAATACTGACAGCTTCTGCTTTGTATCCTCAAAAGGATGAAGGAGAAGACAATGCTGAAAATAGTACTTAAGTCTGTGCTGTTGACCTCCTACCCAACTGTGCCACATCCACATTCACAGAACCATAACCTCCCTGACTTGCATTGAGAACTAAGGAACGCATTGTTACTGACCCAAATTCATCCCATTGAGTTTCTTTGCAGCGGCATTTGACCCCAAAACTGTCCTTTTAAGCAGTATATCTTTACTTGGAAAGAAAGAAATAAGAGCTTGATCATGGAGAAACAGTTTGGGGTTTGGCTTGTTTTATTTAGTTGTAGGAACTGACAAAGGAGAATGCACAGGAAAATAGAATAATGTCAAGGGGCTTTGGATATTCTGAACAAAAGAAAAAGCAGCACTTAGATATACACAGTCCTTTCTGCAAAGGGAGGGCTAATGAGGGATCGAGAGTGCTAGATGTCTCATGTGCTTTCTTCTCTTCTAATGTTCTGGGTGGCTGTGTGATCTGATGGCTGTCAGACACTCCGTGGTCTGACAAGGCTTTACTTCTCTTTAGAAATGTATTTTGTTTTATAATTTATGCCTGTGACCAGTTAGGAGGAAAATGCTGCTCTCCGAAATACAACTCGGACACATCAATGCAGATAGAGAAAGAGGAGCACTTTGATAGAATTGGAGTGCTACAGGCAGAACGGGGTTTATTTTCCAATGGAAAGCCTTCATCTGAACATGCAATAGGTGCCCCTGGTGATTCCTGTGCAATGACTTCAAAAGAGCCTGATCTTGAGCTTATGGAAAAATCTCAGAGTAATGCCAAGCTGATAAAAAGACGTATCTTTGTATATCTCCTGACAGGGAAAAAGAAAAAAAAAAAGAAATAAACCCCTAACCCAAATTCCTCAAAAGTAAGGCTCTGCAAGATGAGCCAGTGTTTTCAAAAGACTTATCCCAAACCATCTTGCAGTAAAGAGATTTATAATACATAACTATACATAGGCAGTAAGAGAAATTGTAATATCTAACCATGTACAGACAATGGAATTTACTGTTCATTGTCCCTCCTTTTTTTCACTTAAGGAGTGAGGAAGAGAATGAGGTCATTTCAGAGTAGTTAACTCCTGCCTGATTGCAGCTGCTGGTGTCCACTCTCCAGGCTGTGCAGAGCAGTGCTGCCTGTGTGGGGGCAGAGCAGGAGTTTTACCCCTCTTGTGCTCTTGCTGCTGCTCTCCGGCCCTGCTGTCTCCCCTGTGTGGACATAACCAGTCCTACAGCTCTGATTTAGCTAAACCCTCTCTGGATTCCTCACAGGCATTCATCTACCAGCTCTTTTAGTCATGCTTTCAGAAGAAAATCCAGTATTAGTAAGACTTTATCAAAGGTTTTACAGTGCCTGATGTTTTGCTTAACAATCCTGGAGAACCTGAATGCTGGAGAATTTCCAGTGATCAATTTGTTTTTAGAAAAGGAGGGAGGAAATCTGTTTGAGGTATTACTGATGAGAAGTGGATAATGTGGTTTTGATGCAAAAGGATTTGAAAAATTCCTCACCATTGAGAAACTGGAGTCAAAACTCAGAAAAAATAATTTCTTAAAACTTTCTACAGTTTTATAAAAAATATTTAGGACTGTGATTTTATTAATGTGCAGATAGATTAGTCCACATCTTGAAAAGTACCCTAGCAGCATTCTAAAAATGGATTATGAGCTATCCTTTCTTCCTCCAAGAATTAAAAAACAAACAAACAAAGAACAAAAAAAAAAACACCAACCAATTTAAAAAGAAAAAAAAAAAT